>OZ020193.1:10878980-11478980 GCA_963971165.1 Philopedon plagiatum | reverse complement strand
TATCTAAACCAAAGCCTTTTAATGTCGCGAGAAACAAAAATCCATGGGATAATGTCGGGTGAGCGCGGTGTCCAAAGTAATGGTCCGCTTCGTCCTATCCACTTGTTGATGGCATGCTTAGTATCATGTGTTGATGGAATGCGTTTCCAAATAAAACCGCCTATTTAGCCTGTTCTGCAATTCTGCATTCCCATGTGCTCTTCCATAGCAACATGTTTGTCACGATATTCAGTATTGGAATATTCTCGAGCCATTTCGTAAATAAGTAAATACCGTTTTAACTGAAAAAATATTTTCACTAATTTCAAGGCTTTTTAGTGTTACTGAAGAAAGATGTACTTATTATTTATTCTTTACCTGTCAAATAACATTTCGATTGTATTTTTAACATGGTAACTTATTTTTTTTTGTGCATAGGTCAATCCCGGGATTACGGGATCTGAGGATTGGCTCCATGTCACCCCATACCTTCCGTTCCCGGGATAGAAAGGAAAATATCTGAATTTTTCGGGATGAACAAGCTGGAAAATATTTTGTATATTTTTCAAAAAAATGTGCTTTCCAAAATGATTCTTTTCGAAAAAATAAATTTCCGAAATAAGCGCTTCCCAAAAATAAATTTCTGTTTATACTTATTATCTTATACTTTTAAAACACTTATTATTAAACCTGTTACTATTACATTACCCAATCGAATAAAGGAAGACATCGGGGCCGTCTTCTAAAAATAACCCGACAACTTGGGCCCGTAAACAGGGCGCGTCAAATGTCAAACATCCAGTTCACACAGCAATTAAGGAACTAACAATAGAAAAAGAAACGGGAAAAAGCTATTTTGGGAAACGCTACTTCCGTAAAATAGCACTTAAGTCGAGTGAACCGTGCAATGACGTCACCAGTCGATGAGTGACAAGGATGCTCTTCGCGTTTAACGACAAACGACAAGGCTGTATGGTAATGTATGTCTTACGAACGTCATGGAATTATTGAGCTTGTGACGTTCGAAGGGAAGTTATTTTTATACGATCTATGGTAGGTCTACAATTCTACATAGACCATAATGACTAGATTACAGGGGGGCTCTATATAGTGAAGAAAAATATCTGCCCGGTTTCCAACTAACAAAAATTCTGAATTAAATAGGGAATATGTATATAATTGAAATACTAAACCTGAAATATTTGAAATATTACAAACTTTGAACCCCCATTTTACCTCCATAGGGGTTGATTTATTAAAAACTGTAAAACGCGTGTTTAAACATTTATCTTTTAGAATACGACTATGAAGTTTTGACTTAATAGAACCATCCAATATTTTTTCTCCGTATAAAGTTTGAACCCCTTTTTCACCTTCTTAGGTGTCGAATTTTGAAAAACCCTTTAGATGCCTACGCTATATGAGAAACCTCCGTGCAAAATTTCAAGTTTGTAGACCTGTGCGTTGATATGTCAGTTTTATATATTATAGATTTATGGTGGTTGTTTTGATCCATTTATTTCGGTCTTTATTCACAAAAAAAAGAAGAGATTTTCTACTACAAATTTTCATACAAAATTTGAAACTTGCAAAACGTGATACTATTGGTGGTGATGTCACATGTCATGTAAATAAAAATGTTGTACCTAATGGCTAGTACATAGTGCATTTCGGTGTTAATTTATTTTCCTGATTATTTCGTGGACAAGAAACATTACATTTGAATAAAAGGACTGTTTAACAATGACCGGAACGAAATTCGTGTTAGGACAGTCTTATAACTTACTGAAAGTTGATCGCAGATTTGCCTTTAAAGTTAATAAGCATACAGCCAAATACGCTTACTTAAATTTGGCGATACTGGCCTTTAATGATGCCTATTTATGGAAAATTTTTAATAACTTTGTACCAAGGGCGTAGATATGGGGGGGGTGTTAAAGGGGGTAATTACCCCCCCCCCCTCCTCCCTGAACGGTATGAAAAGCAAACCCAGAACGGAACGAAAAGATTGGTAGATTCAGATACAGATGTAAAATATCGAATTATATTCTAGAGGGCAACTCTCAGAGACTTGTAGGGTTGGCATTGTTACATATCCACACACGGTGAGCTTTAAGCTTTTGAATTCAACTCCCTAGCGTCACCCCTCGAGTTAAGAACTAGAAAAAGTTAAGTTATCTACATAAAAAAGTAGATTTATTAACCAATAAGATTCACCTAAAATTGGGTGCCACTAACTTTACTAATAGCGAAGATACTGAGACTTTTCGGACACCAAACCCAACCTGTATTTATTGTTTACAAAATCACGGGGTTAGCATTATTATCAGTTTTTAATAAACAGAGTAAGATTAATTGTTAAATCTGTCTTAAACGAATTGTTATGTTTTGCTTTTATTATTAATATTATTTAATTTCACAGATCAAATATGATTAAGTCCCATAAACAGTAAGACAAAACAAAAAGATTAATCCAAAATATTTACACATATTTTAGATAAACCGTGATACAGCGTTGCTCTTAATCCATTTGTCTTAAATTGCTTGAATAAATAATTAAGAATTTGACATGGAACCATTGAACTGTTTATGGCTGTATTTCGTGGTTTAGATTAAATGGTTTTTTGTAAATATTTATTCTATTTATTGCGTTATATTATTAATTAATCGCATACTTGGATCTACGTTATACAACATTGTTTATTTCAACTTATCTCTTTGGAAATGACGTGTTTTTCGATAATATGGTTTTTAGAAAATGCATTCAGTGTATTTTTGTTTAAGGCGAACCATAGGGTTATACGTGTTGCATTTTTAACCCCCATAATAATATTAGCTTTCGACCTTGGATGAATTAGAAAGGATTCGGTTTTCCGTATACTGGGAGCGTATCGAACGTGAAGCCTGTTTATTTGTTGTTTGTTATGAAAACATCGTACCCCAGAGGTCCAGTTTACGAACGTTAAGGAAATACGTAATTGAATCAAGAATGGTAGTAGAAAGAGATAAAATAGCATTGGAGTGTCGTAACGTGATCCGAGTCGATCCAATTTTTGCCAATCAAATACGGCTCTCACGAGCGTTGCTGTCTCTGTTTTCCTCTCAACAGCTAAGCGGTTGACGTTAAATTACCTTGGATGATTCTTTATTCATCCACGGTCTAAACCAGCCCCATGAAACTTCTTATGGCAAGTATCGCAACACGCTTAGTTACGACATACGTACCGGCCAGACTTTTATCGAATAAAGTTCGGACATACAAATTTTTCTTTGTCTCTTTTTAAATGTCCAACCAACGATACTACAGAAAGAGATGGGTGCGTTAGGCGACCAATCCAACAATCAACAATTTCATTATTTTACCACCCTACTTCCCGGTCTGGCCGACTGGAAGTCTGGAAGCTAAAATGGCTGCTGGTCATTTTTGACTTTGCTGGAGCTTTTTATTTAATTATAGCATTCTAACAAGACGATGGATTATTTTTTCTCTTCCAGGTAAGTAATTAAAATATTTTGTTTGTAGTATGGGTTACTTTTATTACAATACCATTGTTTTTCAAGAGAAATGCTGTGGAATGTATGATGATGTAAAGGAAAGGAAGTCATGAAATTTTTCATTTATAAGCAAATAATAGTTAGGACAACTCTTTGCTGTTAAGCTTCAAAAACACAATTCGAATATTGCACCAATGATTTCGTGTGTTGCATTGAGTGCTGGACAAGGCTGCCAGTAGAATTTTTAAAGTAGTGTTTCAGTGAAATCTTTTAAATAAAATACTCACAATCATCGTTGTTAAAATACCTATCTTGTATTATTATGATGGCATATAACTTGTTTTCTCTAAAGCAAAAATAAGGTAAACTACTAAAAGGTTTGGTGGGTATATACCGGCAGCAATTTTCTTTTGTACCTTCATATTACGTGAAAAAAAGTTGATATACAATTGATCAGCCTTGTACGAAAACTGTGCAATTAACATAACTTTTTTCTTGGCAATAGTAGTAATAGATCAATTGTAGCCATCATGTATTTAGTGAATTTTTATTTTATTATACAGATAAAATTGTTGTAAAAGTAACCTTCCAGTATATTTCCTAAATAAGTTGCGTGTTATAATTTAGGTACTTACAGTGTTAATAGTCATGTACTCATTAATTTTAGGTTTCTTGTTGAATTGTGGGTAGGATCACAACAGGTAAACAAGTATATTGCAGCAGAGACTATTATAGATTTTGTTGTAATGTAGCTTTATTTCATATCTAAGTTTCTCAGTGGTATATTTTACAGTGTCTAAGTATTCAGTGTTTGTGTTTTAGTTCTAGTGCATTATCACGTTTAGGTTTTACAGCTTTCATTTCAATACTCTAAAAAATTATTGCAAATATTCTTTTGACAAAAATTCCAATTATAGTTTCATAGAAGAATATCAGACTGAGCAAATGAGACAAATGTTGTAATGTATTGTATTATAAAAACCTGAAATCCTTTTTTCTTTTTCATGTCATACGAGGACTCCAAAAGCAATCGAAGGCTAACTTATTTGGTTTGACATTATCAAGACAAGTTACGTCTATTTTTTGACAGGATTGTGATTAAGGACTTTTTCTTAGGTATACTCAGTGTACATGTCTTATTTCTTCTGTATGCCTTAAATTAATTTTGAGAAAATCGTGTTCTTGGTTATATTATACATATATAAAAAAAAATGACCAGAATATAATGTATATTATTATTGTTTTTGATTTCTATAAATTTTGTTGTTTTAAAATTTAGGTATGGGTGAGTGTCTATAAAGTGTTGCATCGTTTTAAGCTATTTATGAAATGTTTATATTTGTGTTTCTTTTTGATAATAAAGTTACGATTTCAACTTCATTAAGTTTGATTTTCCTTTTCATATTCATGCTAGACGTTATATTTTAAAGTGGATTTAAAACTTATGGATTTATTTGGCATCAAAACTATTTGGTTTTGATTCCAAATAATTTTGTAAGTTTTATTTGCTACTTTAAAATATTTAAAATAACCAAAAATCTGAAGTTTTAAATTGCGCCTGCGCCACCTTTAGTTCCCAACCCCACCGTTCCCAAAAGCGGCCAGACCAATTAGTGTCGCTTGACGTTTGATTGACATTTCATATGACCTTCGACTCGATCCGTGCTGCGACAAATAACAACGCTAGTTGGTCTTCTTCCTGTATTAGTATTCGTTGGTCTAAACACTCGTCACACTGTCTTTGTCTAATGAACTAGAAAAGAAAAAGTGCGACTTATAGATTTATAAATGACTCGGAGCGACTTTAAATAAACCTTTACAAATAAAATATTTAAACGTTTTTTAACTTAAATTTATTATTATTAAGCAAACAATAAAGTATTTTAGGGCTTTTATTACATTTAGTAAATCTTGTGATGCTTCTAACGTATTTTTGTACAAAAATACAAGGTCAAATATAAGATGTGGCCAATGTTTACAAATTGTGTTTACAGTGTTGTTTAGAATGGTTTGTTTTGGCTTCAAAGCATGTTAAATCATCCCGTATCCATTCTTAATTCATCCAAGCTTTCGACTTACTACCGTACTAGTTGAGAAAAAGTGTTTAAAACTGGAGTAGTGGGAATGCAGTCTTTAAATACTGCATCCCCACTACTCCAGTTTATATATATATATATATATATATATATATATATATATATATATATATATATATATATATATATACACATACTTAGTATCAAACCGAAAATCCTCAAAACACGATTGCCTGTTGATTTAACCTATAATAAATGCATAACAATCTACCAAAATCATATATTATTTAAAATCAAGGCACAAATCTATGCAAACGAATTCATTATAAGTAACTGTTTAAGTATTCACTGGTTGTTATAACTACTTTAGTGACAGGTTAAGCTATTGACTGAATATCAATTACTAGAGCAGAGTTTCTAACTTATTTAAATTTATTTTAATAAATCAATTATTATTAGTCGATCTACTTACGCAGGATTGGTCTTTTTTCGTATTAGGGAGCTTGTTCATTAAAAGAAAGCGTTCCACGATAAGTTGCAATATTATAATAATTATGTTTCTACTCCATTAGTCTGATATTCAAATTAAATTTAATATCTTTAATATGTTTCATTATGGTACAAATTTTCATTATGAAACCGCGTTATTAGCCAATTTTAATCAAGTGGCCTCTTTTTAATACAAATGATCTGACTTAGATAGTTCTTTTACTAAAATTTGCATCTTCATTAAAACTTTTAAGAATACTTAAATTATCAGTTATATCAGATTAGAGTATTAGTGATAATAAAGAATTTAATTTGTTTAACTGTTGCTAATTTAAATAAATGTTCAGTTTAATATTTATTAAGAGGGGCATCATATTGTGGGTTGTCCTTTGATAAGTGAGTATTAATTTCTTATTCCTAATGGTCACCTGAATTGCATATCGATCGAGGTGGATGGTCTGCCAACTATCTACCTAACTTATATCTATCAAATCAGTGCTGGCGTACCCCAAGCCTAAAACAGGTACTAACCCTTCTATAAGAGCCAACCTTGCTAACGTCACATCATAAACCATTCAGCAATATTCATTTCATCCTCATAAATTATTGTTCGTTTTTCAATAGGGCTAAAAAAATATGATCACGTATCACCTAGATTTAACCAACATAATTTAATTAAATTAGAAAATAGACGCGAAATCCACATATCCTGTTTTATATATAAAATAATTTTAACTCAGAAACCAAGATATTTAATTGAAAAAATTGAATTCAGGAATAATATTCATAATGTTAATACTAGAAATCAGAACGCAATAGAAATACCTAAACATCATACTAAAAAATATAAGTCTTCGTTTAAATATACCTCTTCTAAGCTATATAGCTTTCAAAAAAAATATAAAACATTATTTAGTAAGGGTAGGATTGGAAGAATGATTTTTTATAAATCAAAATCCCACCTATTTATGCCAACTAGTATACTACTGTCATTTTTTGGTTTTCTTTTTTACTTTTATCAATTTTATATTTATATTTTTAATTGTTTTATTGGCACAAATAAACATCTTTATTATTATTACAAGTAGATTGGAGTGGCTGAAAACCCGTAGAAAAATTCTTCCGTGGAAGATTCTTCTAACAGGTATTTTATTGTGATAAAACTCTAAAAATTATATAATGCAAACATAACATATTATTTAACACACAATTATCTAAGATTCTTCTAATAATAGTTGATTAAATGATCGACCATCACTGTTATTGCAAATTTAATATCTAATGTTACTTAATAACTATTATGTATAATAGCCTATTTAGATATAAAATGCTTGTTCTTAAGTTTAAAGATTTGTTAATTTATTTTCACTAAAAAAAACTAGGTTAAAGTGTAAATAAATATATTGCCTAAACATTTTTGTAATACTATCGGTGAACGCCAATCAGAAATCAAATTCGACGTCATTAATAATGACGTGATTGTCCCGAAATTGAGTCATTTTGACTCATTCTTGAAAAAAATGTAAATAGAAAAATTAAATGAATAAAGTAACACCTCTACTACTACTAAAATACTCTCTTTTATTGTATGATAACCATTTATGTATATACATAGAGCTTATTTATTGAATATTTATTTAAATCTTTTTGACGTTGTGATGCACAAGACAAAAAATACCAATTATGCAGAGACACTAGTTGTAGGGGTGTCAATGCCGACTGGTTTTCTTAATTTCGGGATTTTCGAGCTTCTGTTTGGGTCGCGGGATCCCGGGATTACTCCCGAAATTACTGTGTTGCTTAATTCTTGTTCTCAATGGCTCTTGTAGTTCCTTACTGAGTGGTATTTTCATTCTGGATAATTCCTTCAACATGAACTTTAATGCTGCGTCTGCTTTACATAAATCCATATCGCGACGGCATAGGGCTTTAACTGTAATTTTTATTGATTGGAGAACTTTTACAACGCCTGTGAGAACCTCACTTTCTGAATCCTAATTGGTGGTATGTTTAGAGCAATAAGATTTTTTATGGAATTTTCTAATGCAAGCATGTCAAGTAAGCTGCTCCATTTCGTTTTGCAATCTAATATACTTTTTAACTCTTTCCCATGATCATTTTTAATATACTTTTGTAGTATACCATTTTTAGTTGGCGATTTTTTAAATGTTCGTACTATTTGTTTTACTCTAGACATCACTACACAAAGGGCATGATTATTGGTAATGATTACTGCCAAAAAGTCACTTTTTTCAAAACCGTCCACCTTATCCATACCTTCAGTGTCTTCTATATCGCTGCCGATGTCGCTAAAGAACATTTCGAGACTAATCCCGAAATTATTAATCGAGTCCGGTTTATACTGAGGGATCCCGGGATCCTGGGATTTCGGGATCTCGGTATTGACACCCCTGGTACAAAATAACGTATGCAAGTACGTTTACGTCTACTACAAGTCGTAAATTAATAATTTCGTTCCCGATTATTGATTTTTATAAATTTTTTTTTATTATTTCCTTAAAAGGTAAAAAATGTAATATTACCCAAATTAAACCATATATAGCGTCGCCCGTCGCAATTCACAATACCGAATTTCAAGGTTATCGATACAATTTAGATAAAGCTCCATGCATTGCGAATATACCATACATGAACATGATACTGCCTGGCAAAAATCCATTACGTATTCCTTGCCAGCTTTTTCAGTTCACATTGTAATACGTAAGCGCATGGATACGCCATATTCTGAATATTATGATGCACTTGTTACGCTTCTCTCTCACCGCATTACAAGTAGGTAGCTCTATATTACTCAGTTAAGATGTTACTTGATCGTTTAATCCGTTTTATAAGGTCAGGGCACTGTCTACTTCATTACTGTTACATAACACCGGTCAACACGATTTTTGAGTCTGGATAGACCATGTTTTATTGTTATTGCTTTTTCGTTTTTCAATAAGTAAATTATTTTTTTTTCCGAAAAATTTTGATTTTGTAAGCAGGAAATCGCTATTATGTATGCAATTTGAGGAAAACTAACTTTCTGTGCAGTAGCTCTTAAGGTACAATAACAAAATACAACAATATACATAATATGTACTTTTATTTTAATGGAATTATTGTAAAGAAATTAAATATGAAGAATTTTACTTCGTCTTTTATGATCAAAATGGGCCAACCGTATGTACGGATTGCAGTGGGGGGCTGGGGCATGGGCGCACCCAGGATTTTGTCTTCAGGGGGGGGGGCTGACTAATGCAATTCGGTGAATTTCTTCGGTTAAAAGTGCACTTTTTTAATTTTTGTGTGTCTAGGATGTTCGTCTGGGGGGAGCTGCAGCCCCCCCCCCCCCCTGGGTGCGCCACTGGGCTGGGGGTATATACGTTCCCTTCATTCCAATAATAGCGTCATCTTTTTTTTTCTACATATCGTGATTGCGACAATGAAATCAAACTTTAGATCGTATCCGGCGGTTTCCTTTGTTTTTGTTCCTGCAGAGTAAGAAAAAAAAAGGTTTCAACCCAGAATCAGAATTTTTTTTTGGCTCTTGTTGAGCGGTGTAATATTGAAGGATATTAATATTATGCAAAGTAAGGTTTTTTGTTATTTGGGTTATTCTGTCCGGTCTCCTTCGTACGTACCATCGTAGTCTTATTTCTAGTATCTTGTTAGAGTTTGCAACATCTTGGTTGTTATCCACACATACATCTTAACATTTTCGTTCCTGTCACATCTAATCTTTCACACATTTCCTGTACTTATTGATCATGTTGCTGCCCCTCAAATCTCCGCAGGTCTAGCTACTGCTGTATAAAGCACTACTCTCCACCTCGTGCTGATCCTATAGACAGACAGCACACCGGAGAGTTTCTTCTTCTTTCAACTCGCTTGCACTCGACCTATTATTCCAAAATCCAATTATGGTATATATCTTTTCTTCGTTCATCCTTACTTGTGCTCTTTCTTGTCCATTGAACTTCATATAATCAGTTTTATGAATCCCTCCAACTCGACGTCTTCCTCTCAACGTCTTTACAGTTGGTGTGCGCACCCGCAAAAATCATGCACCAGGGGTCTTCATCGCTTACTTCCTGGGTCATGACAAGGAAGAATAGATTCAGGCTCAAGGCTGAAACGTGATGTAGAGCCAACCACTGGAAATTGCCATGCCAACCCCACACGACTTCTTACCTGTATTCTAGCTCCTGAATACATATCCTGGACAATCTTAGGCACTTTTCTAGTAGTCCTTTCTCCCTCGTACACCTCCATGCTCCCTTCCGTGTAACTGTGTCATAGGCATTCTCTAAGCCAGTAAAAACCACATGCAACCCGTTCTGGTTCTCTTGATTCTATAACATAACAACGTTCTAATACAAAAATCGGATCATCCGTTGTACTCCTATTTGGCACGAATCCAAGCTGCTGTCTCTTATCTTTTAACTCTATTAGTGCACGATAATAATTAATTAATAAACAAACTAATGTATCAGATCATAAAACAGACTGTTGCGCAGTGGCTTATTTAACTAAGCAAACATGATCGTTTTTAACGAAGTGTGTCTGTTTAAACAGGTGCAAGTGTTAAGTGTAGGAAAATCTGTATAAGGTTACGCGGAAACTTGAGTGGTACGGTGTAGGTAAATAATTATCAAGAAAAAATTCATTTATGTAGATTACTCGGTTTACACTATACCACGCTTGTTGTACGCGGTGAATTTCATTCTTTACAACTAGGAAATAAAAACTACAAGGATAATAAAATACTATGTAGTTTGCGAATTTTAAATACATATAACGCTGACAAAAATGTGCGGAATTTATATTACTTCAAACCAAGTGCAAATAATTGAAAACTCTCTTTTTTCGTGCAAATTAACAGCTTTCATTTTTTTTTCAGACAACAATTGGAAGGCTGTCTTGCCAAAAGTAAGAGTCACACGTCGTTCCTCCGCCCCTCCTCTGCAATATGTGACGCCCAAGCGGAGCCCAGGAGCTTCGAGGACCCTGCGAGCTTCGAAGAATCCGACAGGAGTTTGAGGAAAGCATCCACAAGTCTCAGGAGGTCGCACACTCATACTGCTGGTGCCATGCCGCAGTCTATCGCCGATCTGAGGGCGAAGCTGCAGGAAAACGGGGAGAAGGGATGGTTGAAGAGGGTGCCGGTGAATAACAACAGTTGTGATGAATTGAAGCTGTTGAAGGAGAAAAATCGTTATAATGTAAGTAAAACTTGAATCTGAAATATCTCCAAGACTTCAAAAATAGAGGAATTTGGTAGAGTAGCCAAGCCCTGCAGAACAATAAAACGATCGATCTTGTTGGCATCCCTTTCGAGCATGATCTCAACCAACACAAACATATTACTTCAATAGCCACATCAGCAGCTATCAAGCTCTCTATTAAGTCAGAAAATACTTCTCCCCCTCGACACTTATCCTTGATTCTACTCAAAAGAGAGCCATTCGACTCATCAATGACCCAGTCCTCACAATAAAACTCCCTTCTCTCGCTCATCGCCTCGCTGTTGGAGATTTATCCCTTTTCTACCGATACTACAGATTTTGCTCTGAAGAGGTAGCCGCTATAATTTCCCGCTAGACTGTTCCTAAGAGAACGTCGAGGCGCGTTACGTATGCATCCCTTTACCGTCAAGCTACAAAAGCTTAGAACATCCCACTTCTCTCGCTCATTCATACCTAGGGTCTCCATATTGTGGCACAAATTGCCTGCAGGTGTTTTCCCTTCCCCTCCCAACCTCCAATCCTCCTCAGTAGACTACATTTCCTTTCTCTTCAGATGCCCACGGTATTTTAGTACTTAGGCACAGCTTGCAGTCAGCGTAGCTGTCTCAGATAAAAAAAAGGATTCGCTGTTAATTTGACCTATTCTCCTTGGCTGATTTTGCTTTTCCCGCAGGTCTTGTTGATAATATAAATAAACCGATCCCACCATAGATAAACTAGACTGAACGGTGCCAATACAACAAAACAAAACTCGGTTCCAAGGAAAAGTAAACGCCATAAAGACTAATTTATGGCAGTGTAATCAGATATGCTGAAAAATCACTTCTCAATATACCACTGCTTCGCTGTTCGGTGCCACTACCACGTACCGTGCCACTACCACCGTCCACTACTTATAATAAGATTAATAAGGCTTGTGGTTTTAAAATATATTTGTTAGTTAAGTCTGTTCCGTCTTCTAAAGCATTGAAACTTGTCAGTTATAGTAAAAGAAGATAACAGAGGTTTAAAACTAATTACTCATTTGATTTAGCAGTCCTTAACGTTCTATTTTAATAGGTGTCTCTGTTTCATTCCATTTTATCCACTTCTTCAGACCTAGAGAGTCCGGTAATATCATCATTGTCATGCACTGAAAGGGGGCTCCATAATGTCGGTAATATCACCTGAAATCGTGTTTCTAGGTCATGTATTAAGGAAGATATCACACTCCTTCGGACTGATGATGCAGAATAGACCGCCCTTCGTAACCGTATCGCTACATACATACAAACACCTACACATAGAAACATTTTTTCAAGATCGTCCGCTCCCCAGACACGTATTTCCCCTAAGGTCGTCCTCTCCCCAGACACGTAATTTTTTCAAGGTTTAAAAAATCCCGAAAAAAATTAAAAACCGTCAAAAATTTTCATGAAAAATCTTAATTTTCAGTTTTTCCCAAATTTTTCCAATTTCCAGTCGATTTAGGTATAGGTAAATGTATTGCAAAAAGAAAGTATTTGAGATTCCAAAGTTTGACGTGTCCAACCGTTTTTCTGTCCGACGAAACGTCGCGACGCGTCGCGACGTTTCGTGTTCGAGCAATGTAGAACTCAATATGGGTCCGCAAGTGACTTTTTCGACATAAAAAAATTCAAAATAATCACTTTCCATTTTCCGAATATCGCCAATTTCAATAGGGTTCGGAAGCCCCTGGTCCTCTACAACCTCCGAAAATTAAAATCGATTTAATTAACTTTTGCAACCTGTATCGTGTATCATACGAAATCGCGGAAATTTCGAATTTGACGTTTAATACCTCCGAAACGCGACACCCTGTATAACTGAATTTTTTATCGAGGCTAGACGCGCTATCCCTCTATTAACCCAGAAAATTTGATCGCTCCCGCACTAACCGTTTTCGAGAAAAAAAATCGAAAATGTGAAAATGTCGAAACGGACTACATACATACATTTTAGCGACCGTCCCGGAACGGGCGGTCTCAACAAGATTTCGCATCAATATGGTCCCTACTATTTATGCAGACAACAAGCCCAGTTAACTCACTTGCAAACGCAAAACTTGGCAAAAACGATTTACTTTATGCTCAGTGGACACAACTACCATAATTATTTCTCCATTAGAGCCTCGCCCAGATGACATTTCATTATATTAGTCAAGGTCACAACATAATGACAAAAGATAATTTTAAAAATGGAAGTTCAAGGTGAAAACGGGGTAGTTATAGGCTTGGATTCGTGTGGCAGGCAGGAAAAAGATTAGGTTTCCGTGGCGAATACTTTTTTTAATAAAATTTTTTCATTAATATGAGAACTTTTGGTGAATTTCGGAGTAAATAACCTTAGATTATATGCTATTAATCTATGATTGTTTTCAAAAATTAGCTTGACTTGTTTTGGCTTTGTTTACGCTGACGTGTATCTTTGCAAAAAATACATTTGCTGCTTCTTTTGTGCCAGTTGCTCTCACAGAAAGTATTTAGGAATTTCCGGCCGTGTATGGCCATTAACAAATTCGTAAACAAATAGATAGTTAACTAATAACCATCTCAGTCCTATTTAGTCCATCAGAAGTAATAAAAAGTCAATTTCCTGTTTGTGTTTCGAGTAATATCAATACTTTTTTAAACCAAACAAAAAAATCGGTTGGTTTATAAGCTAAACATCGTTAAATTCAGATATAATCCCGCTAGTATAACTTAGTAGATAGATACTAGGGGTGTCAATCCCGACTGGTTTCAGAATTCCTAGTTCTTCTAGTCTTCTATTTGTTTTTATTAAGGTGTTTAATGATGGAAGTCTTTGTCCCTCTTCAATACTTTCTTCATATTGTCCTTAAGCCGCTCTAACATTATTGTTATTTTTAAATATAATTTTAACATTTGGTATCTCTTATTAATGGAATAACTCATTTTGCATAAAAATAAAATTATGAATTCACAGTGACTAAAGTATTATTGTCAACCTTGACATTAACTTTGACTTACCTACGAAGAAAATTTAAAAAGGTAGCAGGTATCTCGTTCGCAACTTGGATAGTTACGTTTAAAGTATATTTATGCGAAATAATTTTCAATTTGAAATATTTCAAAAACGATTGAAAAACCGTAAAGGGTATGTTATACAAAATGTGTCTAGAACTTCTCTTAGAATCCAAAAATATGATAAAAATCATACGATCCAATTTAAAATAAGCGAGAAAATCGATGTTCTATACTATATTTTTTTTCGATGCCCAATTGTTTTGCTGGTAAGATATATGAATGATTCATAAAAATCCCCAAAACTTTCATATTTAACATTTTTTCCCATCTTTAAAAATAATAAGGTTATAAGGCCTGTTCACTTTTATTTGGATATCCCTGTACATCGTTTACTTCTTTAATCTGACGGTAAATACATATTTGATTACCATTATTAGATACTAACATAAGGAGCAATTAAGCTACTATTAACGCATAAACGTCATAATCATCAACAATTAGTCGCGAAAAGCTGTTAACATGAATCGATAACGTCAGCGCCAGACGAGCCATTTTACCTGTTCCGTGATTATAATGTAACCAAAGCGGAAGTGATCCATTAACCTTTTTTCCACCTAAAAACAAATCGATCTGCATGTTCCTAACAGAATGTCAATGACGAAGTTTGCCTTTAAAGGAGAAATTGCTTGCTTGGTTTGTCGGATCACGATTCTATGACTTAAATTTGACCTTGACTTTCTAATGTTTTTAAGTAATTCTTTGTAAAAATACTAAAAATAAATTCCAATAATTGCAAAGTTTCTAGAATTAAAAACACCCTCGCTTAATATAAATTATTCTAGATAGGTCCGCCGCTTTAAAGTTTGCCTATGCGACGGGGTTGATCCTATTGCCATTCTTATTATTTGTCTGCCCCGTTGCACTGTCATGTCGCGTTCATCTTTCCTAATTTCATCCTAATAAACGAAAACGAGTAGCCGTAGATTTCGTAGCTCCTTTGGGCTTGCTGTTGGCGCAGTCACTAAATTAGTGTGTGGTGTTGTGTTGAATCTAGAGAAGCTTTTGAGGAATTGGGATCTAGAAAATGATGTCGCTATTTATTTTTATGAAAATAAAACGTTAACGATATTGTTTCACCGCAGGTGTAGCACTCCCATTGCAATCAAACACCATATTTGCATATCCACCGTTCGCTGTTATCCAATAAAATATAAATAGGTTAAAAAAAACTAAGCAGAGTAATCTCAGATTGATAAGCCTAAAACAACATTGTTGGTTTAATAGAACAGTGTATCGCAATGTACAGCCCATTCTATCGACCACAGGGCTACGTGGAATCTTATCGCCAGTTATCGGCTTGATAAAAATGGCATATCAACTCGCCGAGGAACTGAATTAAACCAAGCGTTCCGTAAAAAATAACATTTTCGACGAAAATAATTTAATCAACTTGCATGACTGTAACTGTAAAAATTCATATGATAGCACTCATCCGTCGCTAATCTAAAACATACTGAATAACTTCTGGTTTAGTCAAAGCCGGGGCATCTAACAAGCCAAAATAATATGCTACGTAGACAGACTTTATTTTTGTGCAGTCCAGGTGATGATGATGTTTTAGTTTTATCGTGACAGTTGTCGACGTGTTTTTTTGTGTAATTTGCGGTAGAAAAGTCGTTATTTGGTGAAAATTCGACATGTTCTATGTGATTGTTGCTGTTGTTGTACTGTTAGTGTGGCATGTTGTCTCTAAACGAGGACATCGATCAATAGTTAATAACAAAGACGAAGTATGTGTGGCTAAAATTATTTATTGTTCCAATAGAAACAAAATTCACATTTTAATAATATAGATATAAGGTTATATTTGGAACAATGAACAAAAGTAGGAAATTGACAGCGGCGGCTGGTGAAATTTCAAAGTTGTATATCTCTGTTCCTACTTACGGGACCCATACCAAATTTAGGGGTTTTACTAGTGAGCCCACTGGGAATGTTTTGGTAAAGAAAAAAAACATTTTGTAATTTGCGAAAAAAAGTTTAATTTTGGGTGTGCCCCTCCTAAGAAAAAAATTAACACGTCTAGGTATTTTATTTATTATTTTTCTACACAAATTTTACATTATTTTGTCGACAGTTTTTAAATTTTGAGGGAAAAAAATGTGTTAGTAGAAAGTTATAGTCATTTGAATTTTTTTAAGCCTAAAATATAATTTTTAAAAAAATTCAAATGATTATAACTTTCTACTAACACATTGTTTTCCCTCAAAATTTAAAAACTGTCGACAACATAATGTAAAATTTGTGTAGAAAAATAATAAATAAAATACCTAGACGTGTTCATTTTTTTCTTAGGAGGGGCACACCCAAAATTCAACTTTTTTTCGCAAATTACAAAATGTTTTTTTTCTTTACCAAAACATTCCCAGTGGGCTCACTAGTAAAACCCCTAAATTTGGTATCGGTCCCGTAAGTAGGAACAGAGATATACAACTTTGAAATTTCACCAGCCGCCGCTGGAAATTGACAGATGACAGATAATGTTGTACCGAACCTAATGTTTCTACTCCGGTACTTTTATATTCAAATTAAATGTCTTCGATTGTGTTTCATGATAATGTTTATCGGGCGCGGCCCGTGTAGGTCTTCTAAATAAGCAAAAAGGGTTTTGAAAACCGAGTTTTTAATATGTGGCCATAAGATCGCAGGACCGTGGTGGTTATGACTACTGATTCGGTCTTCCAAAAAATTTAAATTATCAAGAGTTACGTGAATTGGTGCGCCGGCGCCATCCTGCGGGAAATAGCCTTGTCGCATCTCTTCATCGTCTAATGCGTTTACAAAATTTGCTAAAATTTCATTACGGTATCGCACCGAATTGACAGTCCCTGTTAAAAAAAATCGGTTCAATTAACCATTTTTTCGGTATGGCCGCCAACTCTCTGTGAATGCAGAGGCTTCTCTATAAACAAATGTGGGTTTTTAGAACTCCACATTCTCATTTGTTGAGAATTTACATAAACAGAGAGGTAAAACCATGCCTCGTCAGTAAATAAGATTTTTTCAAATACGTTTTCATTATTATGCAAATTACCCATAAACCATTCTGAAAATTGCATTCGCTGCGGCTTGTCGTTTGGTAACAATTTTTTGACTGCGCTTAGACGATAAGCGTGCATATGCAGGTCACATTTCAGGATTGTATTGCAGGTTCCGTATTTACTTGCTGGCTTAAACGCCGAATAGGGGTTTGTGGGTGTTCATTAACAATTTGCCTCAATTCTTCTACATTCTGTGCAGTGCGAACTTTGGGTCTCCCACTGCCTTCCTTGCTATTCACACTTCCTGTTTCTCTAAACAAAACCACGGACCTAGTCAAAACTTGACGAAACTGGTCAGAATCCATGACTATGTGTGGAAATTCCCAACCTGAATGGCGTCCCGTGTTGAAAAAATCCATTGGCCATCAACCCTTCTACTATTTCTAAAGTAACTTTTGATCTATAAGCTTCTTGTTCTGCCGTGAAAACCATATTTAATTTTCTTAAAAATAAAAACTTCAGAACTTGACAGTTCTGCTTTTCCATCACCTATACCTTTTACCAAGGGCGTACCCAGCGAGGGGCAGGGTGGGGCAGCTGCCCCCCCCCCCCCCTAGAAGAAAAAATAAAGTTATAATCTTCGCAACCGAATTCGCATCCTGCCACCTTCCTCAAAAATAATATGAGTTGCCCCCCTCTAGTTCAGATCCTGGGTACGCCCTTGCCTTTTACCTATGTTACCTTTCAAGAGTAACAATTCAAGACATGCGTGACTGATTCCACGGCATACTTGGACGACTTATTTTTATCGTACGTTATCAATAATTTGGAAACCAACTCGTAACTCATATGCTGTTATTGTCGATTTATTAACAATGAAAGAGCAACACTTGTTAGAAACTAACTCATCATCTAGAAGATCTCAATTTAAACCAGTACTAATTGCGGGGTAAAATTTTGAATTTTCTTACCAATTTTGCATACGTCCATCTTAGTTTTTTTTGTATGGAAGTCTTCGTTTTGTATCTTTACAAAACAAAAAAAATATCCTTTCAGATTCACTAAGAAGGTTTAAGATTTAGTACTGGTTTAAATTAAGGTCTTATAGTTGATCAGTTATATTTTGACAGGTTTTTGTCCTGTCATTATTAATAAATCGTCATTGAAAACTTACGAATTATTCTATTTTAACGATTTGCTTGATTCCCAAATGATTTTCAACTTGAAATGGGTTGTTGTAATGAATTTAGTTCTATTATTGTCGAAAGTACGTGCTAAAATTACCCTTTTCGTTATGAATTTCCGAAAAAGCCCAGAAACAAATTCATAGTACAAAATTTAGTTGTCTTATTCTTACACTTGTCAGTTTAAAACTTTTGGTTGTAAAATTAGACCGGACTAGCGTTGGAAAATCTAGCCGAACATGTTTTAAATTACATGATGCTAATTTCGTCTCTTTCGTAGGACTCCTAAATTTCATTTCAATAGACCTTTAAAACTTCTAGGTATCAATTTCGTTCGCCTGTTGTATACCGATGCGATAAATTAATAATGCATTACATCCAAGAACGAAACTAGGTTAAACGTATCGATTTATTTAGATAATTTTTATTGTTTTCTTATATTGTCTTGCGCCTTTTAATGTAGTATTCAGCTTGTCACCGAGGTAGCAATAAAAGCATTTTACTTAAGATACACTCATCGTAACATCTTCGTTTCCGTCAGTCCTTCATGCGTTTTCCCTATTCACCAGATCCCGCTCCATAGGACCTGGAATCCTGGACCGGGAACAAACCTGGCTAACCGATTTTATAAATTACTTGTTCCCTCTCCCTTTCACTGATTTTAGGTCACACGATATACATGATTACACGTCTTCCCTACTGATGCCATAAAGATGTAGGTATACTGTACATATTTCAAGATCGTCCGCAACCATCATGCACCAGGGGCTTCGTATCTTATCTCCCGAGCATGACATCCACGACAAGGTTAAAAAAGATAAAGGCCTAAGGTCGAACCGCTATAATAATTAGTTTATTTATTTTTCACCAATCATCTACAATTCATTAATTTTTTTCAGGATGAGTTGTCCGAGAAATCCCTTTTGGCGGCGAAAAAGGATGAGCTGGATGCCGCTGCTAAGCAGTGGAAAGTCCGAGTGGAAAAAAGCGACGCGGAGAAATTTTCGGTAGCCGGGAAAATGGGAGAGAAAATTAAGAATGCTGTTCCTACGATTAACATCCCGTCAGCTGAAAAGAGTAAAAGAACACCACAAGCTAAACGATATAAGGGAAAGGAAGGTAAGGGATTCGAGCGTGGTTTGCCAAGTTAAGTCAGGAAAATATTCTTGATAAAGGTTTCTGATTTTTTTTTAAATAAATAAAAAAAATCCGATTTTTTTGATTTAAATACAAAAATATGTAATTAATTTAAATTCGTATTTATTTTCAATATATGTATTTTTTAAACATTTCGGTAAATTTTTTAATCGCCTTGTGGCAGAGACACATTTATGAAAAAAATTAAAAATTGATTAAAATCAATGATTTTTATAAAAAAATCATGTGATTTAAATCGCGATTTAAATCACTGATTTAAACCAGAGCAACCCTGATAAATAGCGTTAACCTTCATGTTTGCCTGACAAAACGACTAACGGGAGCCAAATTATCTGAGGCATCCATCATACGAGAATTTTTAACTGATATTTTTATCACTAAATCTTATGTCTTGAGTCATCATCACTAAAAACCTTTGTTTTACACAAAATTTTGATAATAAAATTCATCGGATTAACGGATTAGTGTTATCAGATATGAAAGAATAATATAGTGCAAATGTTAGAAGTAGTATCAATAGTTTCGTGTAAGTATAAAGTGAACATCCAAGTGAAATGACTCACGACCTTTTAAAGGATTCCACACATGGTATTTACTCAACTTTTTTTTAAGCGCAGTGACTTAAAAGTGTGTATTTTATATTTGTTTTATAAATCTCTAGAACGGTGTATAGATCATGTTTAGAATATATTACCATACAGTAGTGGTATTCCGAAAGGTTGTATTTAAATATGTATATATTGTGATGCTTTTTGTTTGGATTTCTTGACCCTGACATTCGTGTACCGTCAATAAATTGGAGAACGGTACATCGTTGATCGTGATTTGGTTATCAATATTCATTTTCTCGAACAAGTCCGAAATCTAGACCTAGATAATTAGCGCAGACCTATGCACCTATCCCTTTCTCAAGATCATTAATTTATCTTAGACTGGGGTGCCAAGAACCTTATTCAGTTCAACGCCTCCAAAACCCAGTCTTGCTCCCGGTCACGCAATAAATCCGGCAACATTTACCCCATCCATATTATGAATGACCAAGCCCTCCAGAACAAGGAAACATTCGATCTTGTTGGCATCGCTTTCGAACATGATCTCAGCTGGCACAAACATATTACTTTAATAGCCACATCGGCAGCTAAAAGCTTGGTTTTCTCTTTCGATCCGGAAAATACTTTTCCCCTTCCAACTTCTCTATGTTTCCCAAATAAGATCCAAGAGTACTGTTCCCACATCTGGGGAGCGGCATCAGCTTCGATACTTAATATCCTCGATTCTCTCGGAAAGAGAGCCATTCGACTCATCAATGACCCAGTCGTCACAAGAAAACTCCCTTCTCACGTTCATCGTCGCGCTATTGGGGATTTCTCCCTTTCACTGTCCAGCTACATAAGCCTAGAACATCCCACTTCTCTCGCTCATTTAGACCTAGGGTCTCCAAATTATGAAACAAATTGCCTGCAGATGTTTTCTCTTTCCCTCGCAACATCCAATCCTTTAAATCCGGTGTTAATAGATTAGATAGTCTTTTTCTCTTTAGTGGTTCTCAACCTTTTCTTAGATCAGGAACCACTATGATTTTTTGGTTCTTGGTTCTTAGCAGGGACCACAAGGTCCAAGAATAATAAACTGTGTTAATCTCAAAGTGGCATTTTCCAATCACGCCTATGGTGGCCAACTTAATTTCATTTTGACGTGGTTTTTCGGCTTTAAAATTTTTAACACTAACATTGAGTATATTAAGTATAGATTCGCATCCTGATGCAAGCAATCTTTAGTCAGTTATTTAAAGTTTCAACGTGAATAATGATTTACTTTAGAAGATTAATATTTTAAGACATTTATGGTGTAATTTTTTCTGTCAATAAGACCTCAATATTCTTTTAAAATATTGTTTACCTACAATAAATGATAACATATCTTGAAACTTTTATTAATACGTTAAAAAATACCCATAGAATATGAATCTACAGCTAAAGCCGCCAAAGGATGCTTCCAACGTTGGAACCAACATTCGATACACGGCCAGACCACTTGTTAATCGTTTGTCGATTGGATGCATTGTCCCGGTATTAAAAATGTGTTGGCTCCAACATTCGCCTCTACGTTGTTTTCAACGTTTGTCGCATCATGTAGCAGATTGATTTGCCAAATTTTAATTTGTCGATCTTGGTTCCATTGTTGGGGCCAACACTGTACCCAACGTTCATTTCAACGCTGGACGTATCGTGTAGCCCCGGCTTAATATTGTGAAAATATTCATACAAATAAAAAATAATGCAAAAAATTATTGTTGGGTTTTGGTATAATAAGAGCTAAAAGTGGACTGTATATACTTTTGGTTGGGGAGATGAGAAAGAGAATAGTTTTTAAAAGTCGATAGGCAAACGGCGGCGATAGCATGACACAAATACTAATATGGCCTACCTTGACGTCGAAATCACTTTAACTGTTTCTACGTGGTGGCCACCTGCTTGATCCCATGTGCTGCTCTTCCAGAACCATGGATCAGGAACACTATCACTAGTTTGCGGGTAGTTTTAGAGAGAAATTATCTATAAAAATGGGGAGAACACCCGAGAAAGTAATTGGGCCATGCGGCCGAGTAGCGGTCAGTACAACTTATGTGTTAGTACTCTCTTTTTGTACTATTTTCGTACTAGTAGCGTCCACGCGCTTTAGGGCCAGTAAATGTGTCATGGGAACACTTTACACGCATGCTCGCGAATTTAAAATTTAGTACCCAACATTAATTGGGGACTTTACCAAATAGAGAATTAAAATATATATAAAACCCAAACAATTATACTAAAATAAAATTAAGTTGGCAATAAATGGATGTGGCCGGCAAATGAAGCCTTAAAATAAACTTTAATCAAAACTTTCAACATATTCGTTAAACTTAATAGTAACGCACTGAGTGTACTATTATTTATAATTATAGTATAAAAATGAACATTTTGAATAGAAAATTAAGTTTGGCAAATCATCAATGTGATTTTTGAGCTTGCATCTCCTTTACAAGCTCTGTAATTCTGAAGCTAATATTACTGCACAAAGCTACACGCCTATCATCACTTACTTTCAATCGATTCCCGGACTTATTTTTAATTACAAGAAAGCAGAAAATCCTTGTTCACATTAGTAAGTCGTAGAAAAGAGCATAAGATAGCGCAAGGAAATTTTCCGAATTTCAGTGTATGAAATTGCGTTTTTACACCAAAACTCCCCAAGGGAAACAGATTCAAGCGTGTACTCACAGTTTCTATCATTTTGTAATTCAATAAGCTCTTCCTGGACTTCTTCAGCAACCTCTCCAACATGAATAGCAATATGGTTACGAATTAGCTTTTGGATACCTTTCGATTGATAAACGATTGAATTTCCAGTAAAATGAACAAATGTTTAAATGTTTCGCAGACCATATTTTAGTTCTCGTGGACTACCGGTTAAGAACCACTGCTTTAAATGCTCAAGGTACGGCTAGTACTGAGTCCATGTGGACAGCCCAAAAAATCCTTTAATTCTGAAAAGGTGAAGAATCTATTTCAAATCACTTAATTTTATTTGCAGATTCGTCGTCAACGCCATCTTCGCCTGAAAAGAACACCCATTTTGATCTCACTAGAAGCCGGTCTGCCATATCACCAATAGCTCTTAATTCAAGTTTAATGTCTGGTAAGATAACACTACAATCTTTTTAATTCTGACGTTACCAACCACACCAGGTCCATGAGAATTGGGCCGGACCTGGTATGGTTCGTAATTTCAAAGGTAAAACAGAAATGGCGACGTGTTTAGTAAGAATATATTTGGCATTACTGGAAACCCTGCTGAGACCGGTCCAATCAAGATTAGAATTTCCTTAACACTTTTTCAGATGTCTCCATTACGCCAAGCAAAATGCAAAGTCGAGTAGTGGCCATACCAAAACCCGATGACTTTACCTTTACCACATTCTTCGAAAGCGTCGAACAAAACTCTAAAGTGCATACGGAAAGATTGGAAATAAATTCAGAAGATTTCGACGCTGTAGAACGACAGTCGTTGCTGACTTACAAGAAAAATGTTCAGGTAAGTTTGTGAGCTACACTTGTAATCTAAGCGCAGAACTCATTAACAGAACCATAGAAGAGGGCGACCATTATTTGGAATAAAGGGCGAACTTTCCCTGGCTTCATGGTAAACCAACTTGATAATTTTTCTATTGATTTCATTGGTCGCGAAACTCCATCTGTTGCGAATATCGATTGTTTCATGGCTTAATTGATGATTTAGGTTCGACGAAGAAGAGGTGCCACCAAGAACCCTATCAAGGCTCTAGCAGTAAGGACAGATATAGCAGATGAATATACGGAAGTTATTACTGGAGTTGCAGAGAGAGAGAAAAAAAGACTGAATATAGAAAAACGTAAGTATTTTTGACTTTAAATGAAGGTCAAAAATCGATATGCTAAACTTATAAACTTGATTTTTTACTGTCCTGCAGGCGCGGCCCGTGAGTTTTTTTATAGGTGGGGCAAATTTTGTGAGCAGCTAGTGATATCAACTTAACAAGAAAAATACACTTTTTTAATTAATGAAGGTTTTTTAATAATGTGCCTATTTCTGCCAAGAAATTATTTACGTACAAATAACACCGCAAAAAACAAAATATTAAAATTCCATTTCTGCTGTGACTTTTTAAAATTCCATGCAAACCTTTTTAATATAATTGTCTTATAATTTACTCGCCTTTTATGTAGTTAAATCGATCCTTCTATCCTTCTGTTGGGAGAAATGTTCTATAACTAGCTCGTTAAAATTATAAACTTGTAATAAAAGGGGTTTCAATGCTGAACCTTAACCCTGACTCCCCCACAGTATTTCTTAAGAAAGTCTTAATCCTTTTTAGTAACGAAAAGCATCTCTCACTTTCCGCTGTCGTCACTGGAATATTACAGGAAATCTCAAATAATTTCACGCTTTCCGAAAACGTTTCACTGAGGTTAATTTCTAACAAGAGATGTAAAATAGCAACAGCACCTGCACTATTAAGTGTTTTGTGTCAGTAACGCCAGTTTTAGTCCATAACAAATCATCGGTACAAAGCAAAACACACGGAAAGCAAAATAGGCATTTTTTACGTTTCACCCGCAAATCCAGTCAGAAATATTGTACATACTTGGCTTAAAATACCTATTGATGTCTTTCCCTCTGTCTTTCGTGGTCTGTTTTAGATCCAGAAGAGGTTTGGGGCGTCCTTTTTCTTTAATTTCTAAACGTTTCTCAAATGTTAATGCACTACTTATTTTACACTGCAGTATTTCTTGCACTGTTAAAGCCATTGTTAACACAAGTACTCAAGAACTAGTACTACACTACTACACAAAGGACACAACACAAATATCGAATAATATCCAAACAAAACACAACAAAATTAGGTCAAAAGCCGAAACACTTCTTCAACTTAACAAATGCCGGCGAGTCCGGCGACTAATAAGGATGAACGATGAACAAGAGCTAGGCGGCAGCACGGATACAATTCTGAAATATTAATGCGTCGAGTGCTGTGTTGCCAAGTTATTGTCAAAATCGTAATTACTGTAGGTTTTAATGTTTTATAGGCACAGTTACAGTTCTTATTATTACTAGTAATATAGAAAAATATATAAAGGTACAACACTTAGAGAGTTCATTTGGCCTCTAACATAAATTTAGCAATCTTTGCAAACGCGGCTGGTTTTTCTCTCCGGACACGTGTTTCGGCTACCTCATAGCCATCATCAGCGGAGCTGTATAACCAGAAAGAAATGAAAAGCCCTCATATTTGAGACAGTTAAGACCGTCTTAGAACTATGGATTCCAAGTTGTGATGGAATGCAGTTTGCAATTACTAGTAATTACCTAAATATCTTAAAATAAAATTATGTCGCGCCTGCTGTCCTGATAAAGCAGGATAATACTAATCTCTTTCCAAGCAACTTTACAGATTTAATGGTACTCAATGCCAAAAAATAAACTTGTTTTTTAATTCCAGTTGCCCAAAACTCCAACAAAGCCCTCGAAGCCCTAGCAGGTCTAGCAAGCAACGAAGACTTCAAATCGGTAGCCCTTAAAAAGGGCACAGCCCCCACTTTGTTGCAACCTTGGAAAGACCTCATGCTCTTACAAGTTAAGGGTAGGCGGCACGTACAAACTCGATTGGTCGAAGCTGTCTCCAGCAGCATTAACGAAGGGGATTGCTACATCTTGATTACCCCTACAACACTGTACAACTACACTGGAGCATATTCGAATGTGATAGAACAGTCCAGAGCTGCAGATGTAGTTAACCACATCCAGAAAACCGCTGATATGGGATGCAAAGTCACTAAAATCTTCAATGTGATGAGCAAAGATGTTTCTAAGAGGCACTTAGGGGCTTTCTGGCAGCTCTTGGGGGCTCAGGAAATCCCTGACACTGTCGGCGCGGGGCATCCTAACGAAGACGAGACCTACGAATCGAATATTCTACACACCAACATGATCTACACTGTGGAAGACAACGAACTGGTTCCTTACGATTCGTACTGGGGCACTATTCCAAAGATTGAGATGCTGCACGAGTCTAACGTCATAGTATTCGACTTTGGTTCGGAGATGTACGTGTGGAGTGGGAAAAACGCGGCCCTAGAGAAGAAGAGACTCGCTCTGAAGCTTGCTAAAGAAATGTGGGATGAGGGGTATAATTATAACGACTGCAACGTAAATCCCTTGAACGTAGTGTCAGCTCTTGGGGAGAGGGAGCAACAGGACCTCCCGTTGAAGGGAGATAAGAGACCTGCGTGGGCCCTATTCGCTAAGATCACTCAGCATAGGGAGACGGTCTTGTTTAGAGAGAAGTTTTTGGACTGGCCAGACTTTTCGAGGGTAATACGGGTCCGAAGCAGCGACGAAGGTAAGAATATTCGCTATTTTTCATTTCCTTATCGAAATTTTTGCTTGTGGTCTCAGAGCCGTAAAGAATTATTGTTCATTTGTAGGTTTAAGACGAGGTAAAGGTTCCATCGAGATCAAACCGTGCAACGCAGACGAAATGGTGAAAGAAAAAGGTCACCACCCCGACTTGGTAATCGCCAACACACATTTAGGGCGTGGCGACCAATACTTCGATGAAGAAACCAAACGGCTCTTCCAATACGACACTCTGGAACTCAAAGCCTGGAGAATTTTGGAGAATACCCATGAGCAACTTGGGGAGAAGTCGATAGGGCAGTTTTACGATGGAGACAGCTACATCTACTCCTGGAGGTTCAGGCAGACCGTCAAGGGCAGGGAATTGAACGGGAGACCCTCGAAGCACGCGCAGGTGGGGCGCGATATGTGCATTTTCTTCTGTTGGCATGGCAGCCGGTCTTCCATTACCGAGAAGTGTACGGCTGCGTTTCTGACTGTTGAATTAGATAAGCAGAATGCGCCTCAAGTTCGGGTTGTTCAAGGTAAGCTACGTCTTGCATAAGGCTGGCAATGGAATATATTAAAAATTTATACAATGGTTTAGACGAGCATTAATTCTATTTTCGTTTAGGTTCTGAGCCTGCAGCTTTCCTGAGACTCTTCGGAGGAGCTATGGTAATTCACCAAGGTAAAAGAAACGAGATAGAAGAAGTCGACAAACCCAGGTTGTTCATTGCGAGGGGGGAATTAGAGGACGAGACGTATTTGATGGAGGTACCGTTGGAGATGGCGAGTCTTCGAAGTCGATCGTCGTTCGTTTTACTAAATCCGAATGAAGAACAGGTTACGATTTGGCATGGGTGTAAATCGAGTGAACAGAAACGAAAGGTACGGCCGTGATCTAACTAAGTTGGCTCATTCTAAAGCTGTTTACCCGATTTTAGGTCGTTAAAAGTGCAGTTACAAAACTACTCGAAAACAAACCATCCGAACTCATCTGCGACGACGTAGAAGATCTGGAAGTCGTCGAAGTCGACGAAGGCAGTGAAAGCGAAGATTTCTTGATTACGATCGGCAACGACAGGACTTCCTATGCATCTCTTTCAGAGACTGAAGAAGACTACGACTTCACGCCAAGGCTGTTCAAAATGTCGAGCATCACAGGGAATTTCATCGCGACCGAGATTCTGTGTCCACACAGGAGCGAGTATTCTAGTCCATATCCTTTTGTGCAATCCGAGTTGTATAATTCTAGTCAACCAGGTTAGTTTTGAAGTCGAAGTTCTGCTTTTAGGCAATTCTCTACAATACAATATTCATAAATGGCGCTTCCCAATAAATAAGCTAGTAATCGCCCCTTAAGGCTCTACTGAGTGCAAATTTATAGGACGTTTTTCTCAAATCACTACGCTGTTTTAACACTTATCGAAAAATCGCTATAATATCTCCCAAGTCTAATCGTATTATACTATTTTTTACCACATTTCATTTCTTTGTAGGTTTACTATTATTTGACAATCATCACGAGCTCTGGCTCTGGCAGGGTTGGTGGCCAGAGAAAGAGGAAGACATCGAACTCACTACGGATCAGACCGGTTCGGGAGCCGTCAGGTGAGTTAAGAAAAAGTGAAAGAACATTTAGTTTCTGAATATACATGAACATATCTTATATTGAACAGCCATATAAACGCGAATCGCAAAGTGCGAATAGCGAATATTGTTCTCATTGGTCAGTTGCAAATTAAAATTTCAATCTGACCAATTAAAATAATATTCGCAATTCGCATTTCTCAATACGCGTTTATATCAAACAAGACTTACAGTCTAACTACTCTAGCTGAAGGTAAATTCTCCGAGTTCAAGGTTCTAAAGTTAGGGATCATTCGCATCTTATGGGTAACTACCGGGGTGCTGCTTATACTCGTTGCAATATTCGGCATACACAGGTTATTGAGGCAAATTCTGGCCAAGCCACTGGGGGAGGATTTAAATCAAATATTTGTAATTAACCATTTTCTAAACTATCAGAGCTGAAAAGTATGGAAAAAATATATTTTTATACAAATATTTTTATTTCAAATTTCTAACAAATTAAAAAATATGTATAGATGGCAAGCAGAACGTAGGGCAGCGATGCAAACAGCCGTCAACTACTGGAAGAAAACTCACGACGACGGCGAGGACATCGTGGCTTATTCGGTGTGGGCGGGACTTGAACCGTTGGAATTTAGAAACCTGTTTCCGGCATGGGAAGTGAGAGAGGATGTGAAAGAACTAACTTTGAAGGTACCTATTGTATAAAATAACTTCGGTGTATAACATCTCAATTCGAATTCACAATTATTCTAATTTGTATATTTCTTTTAGGACGGCAAGAAACAAGACGACAAAATTCCCCTCCAAAGAGAATTGGCTCTCCTCTCCCGGACAACGTACTCCCTCGCGGAAATCCTCCAAAGGCCTCTTCCGGAGGGCGTCGACCCCACGCAACTGGAAATCTACCTCTCCGACAGCGACTTCGAGGAGCTGCTCGAGATGTCCAAGGAAGAGTTCTCCAACTTACCGTCTTGGAAAAAGACGGCGTTAAAAAAGGAAAAAGGATTGTTTTGACCGTTGCTACGGGGCATTTTAGGAACTTTGGAACTTATATTTGGAAGGTGTTTTGATTTTGTTAGCGAGGTTTGAACTAGACACGATTAAGAAATGTAAGTGAAGCTTTTTCAGTGAGAGGGATAGAGCACGCATTTCGCTTTTGAAGCCACCTTTGCGGCACGACGACAGAAAGAATACTAGAATTGTTGACGCTGTCTCTGTCTGTGTCTGGATCGGCTTCATCTTACATTTTTAATTGTTTCTTTGTCTGATCGATATAAGGGTATTAAAGATAGATGCTTAGTTGAAATATACATAGTGTGTAATAAAATCTTTATAAACTACTCGCGATTGGTAAATTTTAGGCCCCTATATAACTAAAAAATAAGTAAAATAATAATCCGACTGATACTCTACGCATATTCGCACTTCAGCAAAAACAATTTTAAAAAATTTATACAGGGTGAGTTTTTTAAAGTGTACAAGGCGATATCTCGAAAACGGTTTAAGATATGAAATTTTGTGTTTACCTTTTGTTTCATTGTACCCCATAAGAAAAAATCGAGGGGCATGTGGTCGGGCGACCTTGGTGGCCAAGCAACTGGGCCACCTCGTCCAATCTACTATGGGAAATATCGGTCCAAATAATGACGCCCAGCAACACCAAAATCACCATCAAGTTGCAGCCACATGTTTTGTCTGGTCTTCTAAATGTTTGTTATTTAAAATATTCCCAAAATTGCCGCAAAATTACCGGTACTGAGGAGAAACAAATGAAAATTACCGGTAAACTTCAATCACCAGATTTTTGATATTTACCCCCTCTCTTTATTTTGAGATGTGGGGGGTAACTTTCTAATTTTAAGTGCGATGATGTACTTTTGTTTACAAAATTGGAATTTACGTAAAAAACTATGTAAGTGGTCAAAAATTTTTTTATTTGCTCTTTCGGTTACGGAACTATGATTTATTAGGTTATAAAATAGAAAAAATTATTTACCATTTAATTTCAGCCTATTTATCGTCCGTCACGCTTGAGAAGTTGTTCGAAATGTCCCCCTTCAACTTCCGAACACTTTCTCAGTCTTTTTCTAAATTAATTTCGTACCCGCTGTAACATTTCAGGTGTCAGTAATAAGCGGATTCGGTCTTTCATATCATCCAAAGTTGTAGGTGCAGTCGCCATCACTTTGTCCTTTATAAAACCCCACAACAAAAAGTCGAAGGGGCTCAGATCTGGGGACCACCTGTTTTCAAATATTCTGCACTTCCCCAAAATTAACAACATATCAACTGGCACATTAAAATTCGCTTCCATGTTTAATTGAGCTATAAACCGAGAAATAATCGTTAAATCGTCAAAATTCTCAACTGACTTAATTAAAAATAATGCATTTCCATGGAAACGAATAATAATTCTGAAATAAGTGAACTTGATTTATTGTTAAAATTTATTAATTTTTTAAATTCAATCAAAATTTAGTTAACCATAAATCAGTAACTGAAAGAGCAAATAAAAAAAAATTAAAAAAAAGTTCACATACGTAGTTTTTTACGTAGATGCAAATTTTATAAACAAAAGTACATCTCCCATTTAAAATTTCAAAGTTATCCCTCACCCCTCAAAATAGTGAGAAGGGGTAAATGTCAAAAATATGTTTAAATATGTCCCCCTACCTTGCTATTAACTTACCAAAATTTCAAGAAAATATGTTAAACCACGTTGGCTTGTAACATTTTAAAAAACTCATGCTATATAATTACGTATCTTTATGATTTCAGCAAAATATCGATAAAAAACATTTTTAAGTTGACATATCAAAAAAGAAATAAAAAAGCATCGGTCGTAAGATATTTTTTATACAAGACGTTTAAGGACATCGTATTATAACACAAGTGCTGAAAAGTGTTACCAAATGAGGGTTTATTGAATAATAACTGCCATTTTATTGTAGCTTTTTACGTAATTAAAAAAAAAATAGTTGTAACTCTGCATTCGTACTTACACTTTTATATAAAAAAAATCAGATTCCAAGATAATTGCGAACGGACGATTTGGTGCAAATATTACTACCCGTATATCAGCGCCCGGGAATTTCAAACATCTATTGAAAAACATAACCACCTAGTAGTAATATTACCATCATCAAATTTTTATCTTGAAAATGGTCATTATAGGAAAAATAATACAATAAAGTTGACCCCAATCCAAAATCAGTTGTCCCTTAATTTGACTGGGTAGTAATACAATGATTCTGCATTCAAACACAGACAGAACTACATATTACAGTATATTTATTCTGTTTTCTGTCAATAAAAATATGTTTAATTTTCATGAATTTCGTATCTGTGGAATAATTTTGTTCATTCAGTTGATTCGGTTAAGTTCGTTAATTACGCTATCTCCTGCTTTCAACATATGACAGAGAAGAATAGAGAGACTCAGAATGTGACGAGTGACAGTATTTTATAACCTTACATTTCCTGGCAAAAATTTGGCATAAACATGTTGCCAACATAATTAAAATGCAAAGAAAATACATTATTGCCAACTTAATTTGCTTCATTTTGACTTTAGCAATATTTACTATTCAAAGTAATTAATCGTTCGACTTGCACTAAAAACTGGTTGATTGTATTGACTGGTCAACTGCAGACGGTTGCCAAAGTGTACAAAATGTCCTGATTGATGTCATCCAAGATACAGGATTACACGACATTTATTTGACTATATCTTCATCTAATACAATTAGCATACAAGTATTAAATAATGAAAAAAGCAATACACTTTATTTTACTTTATGCATCACAGCCGAATAAACTCTTATTCCCTTCTCACTGTCATAAATTATTAAGTTATTAAGTTAAATTGGCAACGCTGATTTACCGTTTACTAGCAGTTTTACTACGAATCGAGAAGTGACGCAAGCGGCCATTCATATAATTCGCTGACGATTGCGATGCTGTTCGAGTGTGGAATTGTTTTTTTCTTTGCGAGAAGCGTTTAAGTGTTTTTCTTTGAAGAAGCTGATATTATTTTGCGAAAAAAATTTTAAAAATGGCGCGGCATTGTCAAACTGACAAAGAATTGGACTATTTAAACCCGGCAGTTTCTTTTCATAAGTAACTGAGGTTGTATTTACTTGTATCGAATCCATTGGTGTGGTTGGGTTGAATGTTGGACAGTGTTGCCATTTTTTCCACTGTGTCTACCTCTCTTAGTCGCATCCATTGCATTTTTTAAACGGATGATTGATTTGGCGCGAAACGATTTTATGAATGAAATGCTTTGTCTATAGTTTTTTAGACGTCTATGGGTTATACAGTACCATAGACGTTAAAAACTATAGACAAAGCATTTCATTCATAAAATCGTCTCTTGCCAAATAAGTCATCTGTTTAAAAAATGCAATGGATGCGACTAAGAGAGGTAGACACAGCGGAAAAAATGGCAACACTGTCCAACATTCAACCCGACCTCGCTTAACTGTGAAAAGAACTCCTGAGTTTAAATAGTCCAATTTTTTGCTTGGGTTTGCTTGGGTTTTCTTGGGTTTGATTGTGGAAGAACTCCTGAGTTTAAATAGTCCAATTTTTGACAAACCTGCCGTACCATATTTAAATATTTTTTCGCAAAATAACGTCTTCTTTAAAGAAAAACACTTAAACGCTTCTCGCAAACACAAAAACACACAATTCCACTTTCGAACAACGTCGTAGTGGTCAGCGAGTTATATAAATGACCACTTGCGTCACTTCTCAATTCCTAGTAAAACTGGTGGTAAAAGGTAAAACAGCCTTGCCACTTTTACTTAATAATTTATTACAGCGAAAAGGGAATAAAAGTTTATTCGGCTATGATGGATAAAATAGAACAAAATATATTACTTATCAATTCAGGACATTTTGTACATTTTGGCAACCATCTGCAGTTGACCAGTCAATACAATCGACCAGTTTTCAGTGAAAATTGAATGATTCATTGCTTTGGATAGCAAACAACTTTGTCTTCAGTTTTTTAACGTCTATCTACAGTACTGTTACTCCTTGTCTCATGTGAGTGTCTCTGCATCCTTATTTGTCGCGTGCTGAAAGCGTGAGATAGCTACATCGTTGTAGCCAGGCAAGGTAATAATAAACTGAATCAATTACAGTGTTGCCAATGATCAAAATTATAACATTAGTACCGATAAATTTAAGCATTAAAAGCAGATTTCAATCTAAGATTGCCCCAAGTTTTTTTTTATAGAAATGATTGCCATTAGTTTTACATTTTCGGAGATACATTCGGTTTTAGATTTGGGACAACTTTTAGCCCTTCACGTAGTTCATTTCGGACCACCGTATTCAGTATGATGAGAAACCCTATATAGTAATCACTTTCGATTTTTTTTGTGATAATATATCTCTATTTATGTTAGAAATAGTGTAAACTGTGATTAGGTTAAATGTAAACAGTGTGTTCGTTTAAGTTTTTTTTTTATTGTAATAGTGTTAATAAGTGATGCGTGTCTTTTTTGATTTCTACTCAAAAATCGACTCTCTAGTAAAGCATTGTACATATTTCGAGGAAAAGGGTGCCTTGCCGTGTTTTTCGTTCTATTTTCGGAGTGATTTCTGTTTTCTAGTCGTCTCGTCACTTTAAAAAAAAAATTACGGCACTAGCAACTGGATTTATGTTTGTAATAGGCAGCGTTATGACGAAAGTTCAACTATATGGCTGGTTTCTCTACTAGAAGCATGATTTAAGAGCTTTTGCTATAAAAAAAACAATGATTTTCCGATGTAGACGCATAATGACGCATATTCCGACCTGGCAGGAAAGTACCAACAAAATTACGCCATTCAGATTTCTTAATGAAGCGACGTTGCCACTCTCACTCTAAATTTCGTCACCGTGTAATGAAAATAAATTACTAAAAATTTAATAGTATATTGGTATAATTGATTAATCCTTAGTCATATGCATGATTGTAGATAGGTATTAACCCACAGTAATTGCGTTATTTCAGCAAATATTCCACATAAAACGGTTTTTTAACGTTCATCCGTGCATCTTAATAAAATTGATTTCATTATACCCATTTTGAAGAGAGCATATAGGTACACTTGGCAACACAGGACATCGGCTAAGGCGGCTGCACAACGTCACAAAATTTACGTTTAAAGACGAGTACTTCGTCAAACCGCCACGTGATTAACAATAAGGCTTTCAAATGTTGGATCACGTGACATTTCAAAATGCCGATCATACCGAACGCGCCCGAAGGCGTTACTTACGTCATTGTTTGAGGTTTTTTGATTTAGTTGAATTTCGATGAAAATTCGATTTATTTAATGACTTATATGCCTTTTTAATGCGTCTACACCGACAAGTCATTGACTTTTTATAGCACGTAACTGATGAATAACAATTTTAAAAATACAAAATAATGGGGATGCCTATTAAGTTTGGTTTAGTAACAATCCAATGCTTCACGAAACACTCCACCCACGTAACAATCGATGGATATTTATACCCTAATAATATACATGCGATATGAGAGATATGCACGTTAAGTACGTACATTTAATAAATATCCCATGTATATCCTTAGAATATACAAGTGCTTTGATGTCGCGTACGACGCCATTTATTGACTTTTGTCCATGTCTCATATGTATAAACACTAATATTTAAGTTTTTAATGTTTTTATACTAAAATCTTTGTTTTATTTTTCTGAGAAAACTTTAATTTTAATTTGAGGCCGGAAAAGTTGTCGTACCTATTTAATTAAAACATTTTAAAATTTTAACTTATTTAATTCGTCGGAAAAAAAAGCTGTTCCAAAATTATGAGCTTTTTCAGAAAAATGTGTTTAGAATAAATGATTATTTGTCCGAATACTCGACTTTTTATAATAAAAAGACGAGTATTTATTAATTTAAGGCCAAGAATATTCATGCCCCCGATAAGTCCGTTATAGAAAATTTTGCCAAGTTTATTGGGTCCAGTTTAACTGAAGGATGAATATACTTAACCTAAGGGGATTAGGAGTCCTTTAAAGTGAAAATGATCAATATTTATTGATTATTAAAATAGAAGCTCTTTAAACCTAAAAATCACGAAGTTTCCTAGAGAGAGAAATATCGAATTTCTGTTTGTAAAATAGGGTGTTCGGTAAATTCACCGAAAACAATTCAATTCACAGATAAACAATTCACCATTAATAGAAAAACAATTCACCAAAAAACGATTCACCGAGAAACAATTTACCCAAAAATGATTCACCGAAACACAATTCATCGAATGATAAATTCACTGACAAACGATTCATCCAATTAATAGTTAACTAACGTAGTATTTCGCTGAAATATTTCATCGAAAACAATTCACTTCACAGATAAACATTTCACCAAAAAAACGATTCACCGAAACACAATTCATCGAATGATAAATTCTCTGAAAAACGATTCGTTCAATTAACAGTTACCCAAAGTAGTATTTCGCCGAAATATTTCACCGAAAACAATTCAGTTCACAGATAAACATTTCACCAAAAGAACGATTCACCGAAACAGAATTCATTGAATGATGAATTCGCTGAAAAATACGATTCATCCAATTAACAGTTAACTAAAGTAGTATTTCAGCGAAAACAATTCAGTTCACAGATAAACATTTCACCAAAAAAACGATTCACCGAAACACAATTCATCGAATGATAAATTCTCTGAAAAACGATTCGTTCAATTAACAGTTACCCAAAGTAGTATTTCGCCGAAATATTTCACCGAAAACAATTCAGTTCACAGATAAACATTTCACCAAAAGAACGATTCACCGAAACAGAATTCATTGAATGATGAATTCGCTGAAAAATACGATTCATCCAATTAGCAGTTAACTAAAGTAGTATTTCAGCGAAAACAATTCAGTTCACGGATAAACATTTCACCAGAAAAACGATTCACCGAAACATAATTCATTGAATGATAAATTCACTGAAAAACGATTCATCCAATTAACAGTTAATTAAAGTAGTATTTCACCGAAATATTTCGCCTACAATTTTTTTTTGCAATTACGTCACAGCCGTCGTTTTTTTTTAACATGTTGGTGCGTCTTGACCTTACCTAAGCATTTATTTCTTGTAAAAAAGGTTTGTTATGATCCAAATACTTTTATAATTATGGCATTGCACTTTGTCATTAGTGAAAATAGGAAACAAAAGTAAGTTTATTTTTCGATGAATTTATCTTTCAGTGAAATTATCCTTGGGTGAAAGTATCTTTTTGTGAACTTAGGTTTCGGTGAAATTATCTTACGATAAATCTAAGTTTTAATGAAATTATCTTACGGCGTGAATATATCCTTTGGTGAATTTAGGGTTCGGTGAAATTATATTTCCGTGAACTTAGGTTTCGGTGAAATTATATTTCGGTGACTTATGTTTCATTGAAATTATCTTTCGGTTAATTTATGTTCCGGTGAAATTATCTTACGGAGAAATTATATTTAGGTGAAATTATGTTTCAGTGAAATTATCTTTCGGTAAAATCATGTTTCCGTGAAATTATTTTTCGGTGAAATTATCTTTCGGTGAAGTTATGTCGCGCTGAAATTATCGTTCGTGAATTTATGTTTCGGTCAAATTATCTTTCGGTGAATTTAGGCTTCGGTGAAATTATCTTTCAGCGAATTTATGTTTTGGTGAATTTATCTTTAGGTAGGTTTTTTTTTTCTCTTAATTGTCTTCGGTAAAATTACCTGCAGCGTGGAAAAGTCATCAAGTGTTAGTCATTTAGACTTTACAGGGCTGCCATAAACTAATTGTAACAATTACCAAGTAGTAAGCAGTGTCGTTACAAGAAAATATCGTATATTTTAACCCCCCACCCCCCCCCCCCCCCTGACCCACCACACACGTATTGCCTTATGTAACCCAATGTGAATTTACGAAGATATTTCGGCTTCTAACTCGCTTGAGTCTTTGTAAGATATTACCTTGTACTTGTACATCGCTTTTCTATCACTATAAGACGCATTAAGAACGTACATTTGTAATATTATACTCTATTTTTGTTGTTGTGTATTTGTCAGTGTTTTCTACGTTACTTTTTCGATTACCTATAATAAATATTTTCAATAAATTACCACTCAGTTGTTTTTTTTTGACAAAAAATATCTTGCGTTACCTGGGGGGATGTTAAAATGTTCTAATCGGTGTAATTGCACCTTAAGAGGGGAAGGGAAAACCTCTGCTGGCAATTTGTTCCATAATCTGGCGATTCCATGTTCTGGGATGTTGTTGCAGGACATTAAAGGGGTGTATTTCCTACATAGCAACCAATGCATATTTATATCCTATTGATATACATCCCATATGTTATATATATATATATATATATATATATATATATATATATATATATATATATATATATATATATATTTTTATTACTAATTAGAGCGATTTTTCAGCACTTTATTCTGAAGAAGGTCACAAGAATGACCGAAACGTACGTAAATAAAAACAGAAACAAAATATAAAAAAAATAGTAATTATTCCGGATCTATAAATCCCAAGAAAATACTTGCATATATTATATATATATATATACATATATATATATATATATATATATATATATATATATATATATATATATATATATATATATATATATATATATATATATGTGTGTGTGTGTGTGTGTGTGTGTCTGTGTGTGTCGTGGTTATCCGTTCGTTTCGGCTCGAAACTTGCCGACGTTTCGCCAAAATCTCATTTGTCATCTTCTTGTGCTTATTCGCTGGTAGTACGGATTTAGGGGGCGCAGGGGCCCCCCAAAATCCGCCACTGGTTGTATTTAATAACGACTTATTAACAAGACAAACATCAGAACAAAAAATTGCCAAAATCTACTAGAACATCTGAATTTACACCAGTACGACCTATGAAACCTTTTTTGTGAATCCCACACATTTAATTGTAGGTAAAACTATACACGAAGATCCATACGAGTTAAGGGTTGGATTTCTCTCAATATTTAGCCTTCAGCATAGATCAATAATCAATGATATTAATATCTTTTTCTCTTAATGTAACGGTGGTTCTTATGAGAAAATTGAAAAGTGATAATAACAAGGCAGATCGATTCAAGAACAATAACAGAAAAGATGATAATGTAGTATCTACTTTAAAATCAATACAGTAAAACTTAGCCTGTTTAGGTTTGGTTAAGATTTGGGATACTAGATGGCGAGAAGGTGGTTGAATTTAATTTAAGTATACATCTATTGTGGTTTATTATGTAAACAACAATCTTAACCAAGCTAATTAGTGCTTGGCCATTTCTTTCCGCCTCAGGAAATTTATCATGCCTTCCCTTCCTGGTTCGGCTAGATCAGCTACACGGTTGGGTAAATAATACAGGTTCTTAGGTATAGTGTATACGAGGGTGTATAGTAATAGACATACACCTGATAGTTGGGATAATACATTATCCCTTCCCGTCCCAACCTCCAATCCTTCAAATCCCGTGTCAATAGACTACATTTCCCTTCTCTTCAGACACCCACGGTACGTTAGTACTTAGGCTTCGTGGGATGTCTTAGATAAAAAAAAATAAGGTGCACTTGTTTAAAATATGATCACAGCTAGTCACGGCTATAAAATCATTTTCAAAAAGGCTTCAGCAATATTGAAGAAATTTACGTTGTGTAAAGTACCTAAATTAGGCATTATTTTGACTATGAAAAGAATATGACAGGGGCATGCATATGAGAAGACGACAATTTTTTTTTAATAAAAACATGTACTCCACTGGTTTTTTTCACCTTTTCTAATCTCATTTAAATAATATCTTAAATTCGTAACAAAACTTACCTCTTCATATTTTTTCAATTTTCGCTTTGTTTACCTTATAAATAGTGTTGGAAAATTTTTAAACTTTAAAGCTATTAAAGTTTGTAAAATATGTAAATTTGCAGCAATTTCTGCTAAATAAAACTTATTATATATATATATATATATATATATATATATATATATATATATATATATATATATATATATATATATATATATATATACAGGTACCTACTATTATATGATTTTTGAAATTATTTATTGGCGTTTTAATTTCAGTGAATTAAGTTTGATTCATTGGATCGTGACTAGTGACTCCCAAAAAGTATCACTCTGTAGAATATTGTGAACGGTTACAAGTTTGTAGGTACTGCCAAAAGTGCAGTGCATTTTTGACATCTATCTGTCTATCTATAAAAGAAAAACTGACTGACTGATTGACATTCAACGCATGGCCGACGCCGCTTGAAACTTGAAATTTTGCATATGTTTCTTATATAACGTAGGCATCTACTTAGGAAGGGATTTTTCAAAATTCGACCCCTAAGGGGGTGAAACAGGGGTTTAAATTTTATATGGAGAGAAAGTATTAAACGGTCCTATTAAGTCGAAACTTTACTACCTACTCTACGAAACTATCTACTCTAAAAAATAACGTTCGGGTTTACTAAGAATGTTTAAAATTTAGTACTGGTTTAAATTAAGATCTTCTAGTTGATCATTGATCAGCTAGCTGATCAGTCATGTTTTGACACGTTTGTCCTGTTGTTAATAAGTCGTCATTAAAAACTTATGAATTACTCTGATATTTCAGTGATTTGCTAGGTTTCCAAATGATTTATATCTTGGAACGGGTTACTAGAATGAAATTAGTTCATTAACAAAGTCATAGTATAAAACTTAGTTGTCTTATTCTTACACTTAGTTTAAAACTGTCGATTGTCAAATTAGACCGGACTAGCGTTGGAGAATCTGACTGTTTATGTTTTAAAAAGGTGTTTTACAGTTTTTAATAAATCATGAAATGGGGGTTCAAAGTTTGTAACGGAATAAAATTGTTATACGGTTCCATTACTTTGAAACTACGTGAAAGTATACCACCCATACCACGCGAACGAAGTCGCAGGCAAAAGCTATTGTAAACTAAATACAGAATAAAATTAAAATTTTAACACCCTGTATCTAGAAAACGAGACGTTTCGGGACCGGACCGGCTATTAACAGGAAGGAACATTTCTTCTAATTCTTGTACAAAGAAACACTGGTAAAATTTTGTCGGCGGCTTTTGTCACACCCTGTAGCCGTATTGTACCGTAGTTGGTATATATGTATAAATACAGTTTAACATTTTTTCGTCAACTATTCCCTGCTTATTGCAGTACTTACAATGAAAGTACCTCAGGCAACCCACACGAATTTCTTTTATTCCGTGAAATGTTATAGAACACCAAAAAATATTATACACTTACTTTTTTTACAAATCCCCAAAATAAGGAAGAAAATCGCCCCTAAAGTTCACCCCCCCCTCCCCAAAACAAAAACGAATATTAGTCGATTTCATCTGTCAGATGAAATTAAGAGTTGTGTATAGGAATGTGACACGATAGCCCTCTGAGAGGGCTTAATATTTTAAGTTCCTATACTTAGGTGAAATCGAGTTGAAAATTTGATATTACTGGCTTGATCTAACAATAAGAGGCAATTTCAACACAAAAACACTAACTTTGTAGTCAAAAAATCCTACCTTATAGCCATCCTGTGTCCGACTTGTCAACTTTATTCCATCACATTATTTACAGTACTAAGTGCCTCACACTAGTCTCATCTTATTTGCAGTATTAAGTAGTTAAGTACCTTTACATTATACTCATCACATTATTTTTACAGTATTGAGAACCTTCACATAACACTGATCGGTCACTATAACCCCGTCAAAACAGAAATCTGACCAATGATCGAACGAAATAAATATTCATTTCAAAATCTCAATCAGTTTCCTAGAAATACCCTTCCTGCAACATACGTATTACGTATGTACAAATTCGCACATTCTGTCTGACCGTCTGCGCTCTTTGCCGTAAAAGATTATTAAGAACCTAACTTTTTAGCTAGTTGAAGCGAAAGTACAGCCCTTTCAAAGTAATTTAATAAAAACATTGGGCTACGGACAACGAGCTGATGAATGGTTATTTGCGAATAGTTGGGTAACAAACATGTGTAACATTTTTTTGCACTTCTGAAATGCAGTGTCGTTTCAAAGTTGAAAGACTGTATTGTGCGTTAATAAAAGTGGAGAATAGGACTTTTAGATTGATTAAAGCTGCAGTATTGAAATACATTGAAGAATGGTAAGTACCTATTTTGATTTCCTCAGGGGTAAAAATGATACTTTAGTCTTTAAGTTGCGTCTATCCTGACTATTTTAAATATTGTACAAAATTTCAAAAAGTACAGTTTTTATCTGTTTTTCTGCTTTTTTTTTAAAGCAATAAGCAAAAAGAATACTTAGAGCCCTCTTTTTCGATAAACAGTATACAGGGTGCCACGATAACGAAAGTGGACCTTGGACTATTACTTGAAAACTGGACAATCCATAAATGAAATTACAAAATTCTGTCAATAAATTCAAAGTATTCTAACTTTTTCTTACCAGTATTTTATATACAGGTTCTGTCACAATCCGCAGAAAAGACTATGAATGCGACACAGGGGCAAAAATGTGTTGTCAAGATTTGTTCACTGTAGGAAAATAGTAACAGTTTACACTATTATTGTGTATAAGTCATATTATACAGGGTGTGTCACGGCTATATGTTGTAAAATGCTTACTTTTTCATGATAAGATACAGGGTACGGCACAAACGTCACTGTTCAATAATACTTAAAGGAAATATCTTATAAGCGTGCGAAGCCGCGGGTAGGTAAAATCTATCTATATTATGTATACCAGCTGGTACCCGCGGGCTTCGCCAGCGTGTTTTAAACATGGAATATATTTTTAGAATATACAGGGTGAGTCGGGAAGAACGCACCAAATTCTAGGAGTGTATTCTACACGTAAATATACGTAAATCAGAAAACCCCATAAGTTGTGTTCACCAACAAAAACAAAAATGATAATAAATCGTTTTTATCATATTTTTAAAACGTAATTAGAAGAAAAATAAAAATTGAATTACAACTTTTGGCTTTTTTTGACTTTGTGTCGCGCCAAGACGGAATTCTAGCGCTTGGTCTTTGTCCCACACACGCGGAATGTATGAAGCAAATAAAAGAAGAGTTATAAGTTATGAATGAATGCTGCTATCTCCTCCTGCTGAAGGTCAATGGTTTTTACGGAACACTGAAAGCATTAGGCTCGATTCAGACCCGTTTTATTTTAAAATTTCCGAGTGTGCCAGACGTATTTTTTCTAGTCGAGAGAGCCGCGTGAACGATATTGCTTTTTTAAGCAAGCGAGAAATCTAATAAAAATCCGCTTAGTCTTTGTCGCCGTGTTTTTCTCTCTGTTTGATTTATTACCGTTCTACTGCGAATCGTTTCCAGTTTGTGTTGCAGGGTGTCTTCGGTTCGTTTTTTAATCTGAGAAATGGGAAAATTCCTTTTTGTAATTACAAATTGAACGATACAAATTTTATAATGAAGGTGCATCGAGCGGACGTGTATACAGCATGTCTTTAAGAGAAATATTCAACGTTCAGTACTGCCATTTTGTCTGTTTTTGTTACTGAGTTACTTGCACGAAAAAATAACGACTTTCTTGTGGAAACATAATATAAAGAATACATACAACGTGAATTTTTTAACTGGAATAAATTCGGTACCGAAGAATCCATCCGATCCTTGAAAAAAATCCAAAAACACGGGTGCCTTTTTTGAACAGTTTCTTTTTGGCATTTCCGTCACTTTTACCCTTCACCCAGGGATGCAAACTAACCCAACTTTTTTTTTAAAATGCAGATGCGTCTATTGTAATAGCTTGCGGAAAAGGGCATAAAAAAGGAATATAACCAACTATTTACTTTTGAATTTCTGTTACTTGATAAGCGATAAAAAAATAAAAAATGTGATTTTTTAAATAATTTTTTTATTGTACCTAAATATTGTTGAAAATGTTCACCATTTTTTTTCTGGCAGAACCCTAGCCTAACTAAAATTCATTTGTAACATTATGTCCTCAGATGTCGGATTTCGTGTGTTATTCGTTGCCTAAATCCCTATAAATTTTCTGGTTTTATCACGTAAACTTTACTTTTAAGGTGGCCCTAAAGAAAATAATCAAGGGGGGTTAAGATCTGGCGATCTTGCCGGCCATTCAATTGTATCTCTTCTTCCTATCCACCGCACCAGTTAGGACTTCATTCAAATATTGTCGAACATTTTGCGTAATGTGGCGGTGCACCATCCTGCTGAAACCATATTCTATCATCATGAAGATCTGCATCTGCATCATGAGGAAATAAAGCAGCAAAAGCTGGAATAAAGACCTCTCGCAAAAAATTGAGACATATCGGCTAATTTAGATTATTTAAAAAAAAATATTGGCCCAATGACTTGATCACCTATAAGGAAAATGCAGACATTTTTTTAATTGCCTAAATCGTAAGGAAGTCATTGCAAACCCGATAATATTATTTTAAAGAAAATTACTAGGATAATTTAGCTAAGTACAAAAATATTTACTTTTCGCTATAATTTATTACAATTTAAAAAGCAGCCATTTGTCCTTAGTGAATAATGACGTCAGGAGATCAGCAAAAATAAGTGTCGATCTACATGTAAGGCTTAACCTAAACTCAGACAGGTTTGTTTTTCTCGGAAACAGTCAGAGGGGGAGCAATCGAATTTTTTGAGTTGATCGAGGAATAGTGTAACCAGCTTCGGTAAAAAATTCATTTATGATAAGGGATGTTTCGCTTCGGAGCTATTAAACGTCAAAGTCGAAATTTCTGCGATTTCCGTTGAAATCGGGTACAGGTCGCAAAAGTGAATTAAAGCTATGTAAATTTTCTGAGGTTGTAGAGAACCTGGAGCTTCAGAAATGTATTGGTGAGGATCGGAAAATGGCAAGAAATTCTTTTAAATTTGTTTAAGTCGAAAAATGCCATTTACAGGCCCCTCTTTGGTACCTAACTCGAAAACAAAATGTCGGATCGAAAAACGGATTCATTAGTGAAACTTTAAAATTTTAAATACTTTTTTTGCAATACATTTACGTAAACCTAAAATCACTGGAAAATAGATACTATACATATTTGGGAAAAAATGGAAATTTCGATTTTTGACCCAAATATTTCACGGTTTTTAATTTTTTGTGGGGTCAAAATGGTTCAAATTAAAGTTTCATATACGTCATCGGAAAGAGCTCCTCGAAATACATGATATTCATATTTGTTAGTTTCTTTATTATTTATAGAAAAGGAGCAATCGCCCTCGACATATTCGAATTTTCGAAATTTATACTGAACTATTACGTCTAAATATTAAGAGAACTGAGAAAACAGTTAACCTAAAAAGAATATTTACGCATAAGTATCAAAAACACGCTGAGATTTGGGTTTTACTATTACATACTTCTGTTGTAATTCCAACCGACATGTGGAGAGAACTCCGATTTTCTTGTCACCCGGTATAGCTTAAATTCTCAATATATAATCGGAATTGGGACTTTCATACTAAATTTCCATATCCCGAACGAATACGTATGAAATATTGGCACATTTTTCCAGGTATCAAAAAAGTAAATACGATATTACAACAAACTCAAACTGTTTCGAAAATTTACTGCCGATTCAGCCCTTCCATATTATCGATATGTGTGTAGGTACCTATGTGATTTATTTTATGTTGCACTTTATATTGAACAAACATAACGTGTATGTGTTTAGGCAATAAAAAGCTTCAAGACCAAAAAGCATTTGGCCAGGCGTAAATATAACTTTTTTTTTCTAATTTTAACAGTGACTTTTCAAAACCGATGACAGTATTGAAACATGATACTTTTCGTGGCTAGTTACGAAAAGTAAAATATTTCCTAACTGGTGATGAAATATTAATTTCGTAATTAGTTATGAAAAGATGAAACACAAAAATTTAAATAGGGGAAAGTGGGGCAGGTTGGGTTGGGTTTGATTGTACAATACATGTTGCTTAACCTAGCCTTATGGTCATCGACTTTTTATGTCATCAAGTTATCATTTTAGAACTTTAGTCGATAATTATTTGGCTACAAATATAGTATATTACCTAACAAGTGTTGAAAGTGACATTTTTCACACGAGTGCGATAATCCCACGAATGTGCGAAAATTACTCTCACACGAGTGATGTACAATATTTTTCCTACGACCACAAAAGTATTCACAAAAAAACCTCAATTTCTGTCTTTTAAAACCCTTACTTTCAACATTTTTATCAAGTGTGCTGAAAATAAAACAAATGAAATTGGCACCATCTATTTCAATGTGATGTTGAAAAGTACTTTTCAACACATGTGTTGTAAAGTACTTTTCAACACGCGTGTAATATAAGGCACTTTCTCGCCAAGTTAACCGTGCTTTTTTTCTCACTTTCATAGGTGGTCGTAGGAAAAAAATATTTTTTTGGTTTGCCCAGGTTTAGTAAATTACATAATTCTTTAATTATTAAATTGATTGAAGCTAATCTCAGGTAGTCTATTTATTACCATCAGTAACCTTAAACTAACAGAGTTTAGTTTCTCAGTTCAGAAGCTCTGAATACTTAAAAACTGAGTGGTGCCCTTAAAAAGCGTAAGATTCCTAGCCAACGACCATCTATTCTGCCGACGAAGAGCTGTCGTACGCCCGTCAGTACCTTTTTGAGAAAAACTACATATTCTCCTAAAAGTACTGTCACGAGCTATGGAGTACTTTTGTATTATGACATAAAACAAATTTGGATAAGCCCTTTTTCTAAATGTAATATTAATTTTATAACACGTACAGGCACTTGTTCTCTTACTACTGTAAAAAAATGAACCTATTTTCGTAGAAATTTTAAAAAATATGGTTACGTTGCTTAAAATCTAGATATTATTTGTGCTTTTTTACTCATCACGATTGTGATAAGGGTTAATTTTGGTTTTATTCATCAACTATTCGTAATAGTATACTGACAGAAAAACTTTCCCGTATCAAGTAAGTATCGCTGTGTGTCGGATATATTGATTTTGGTGTAAAAGTATCTACTTACGTCGTACAGGCAAATAAAAATGCTTCTTTCAAATGCGATACCAACTTTGCATTTAATTGTAGTAAAATTGTCCGAACTACGAGGCAGAATTTTTACTAATGAAAATTAATTACTACAATAAAAAAAAGTGTTTTTTCCTTTTGTGGCAAGTTTTGTAATTATGGCGGTGCTCGGCGGTATCTGGTGTCCAATTATCTAAGTACAAAAAAGTTCTTTTTCTGAGAATTAAGTGGAGAACTCATTAAAATGCAAACAAGTCGTTTTATAATATTTTCTACGTAAGAAAGAACCGTCTTTATAAAGTAATTAATATTTTCTTGATAAGAAAATGTTTGAGAAATTGTAGTTCTCTCTATAACGTTCGGTTGCGCAAAGCAATGCTTTTATAATATTGAGCTGTTTGCTGCGGTCGTCCATTATGCGTACTTGGCTATAAAACGCAATTAGAGGATATTGAAAGATAACGCAAGCGTGATTTGTGAAGTTCAACGTGGTGTCTGATGCATGTACGCATGTGAAACTAACGGCGTTTTTTGAGAATGAAGAAATCTACAAAACCTGACAGGTTTTGGCACATGGTCTTCAGGCGTATAGTGTACAAATTTTTGTAGTTGGTAGAGCTCGTGTTCTGTTTTGCTGAGTTGTCTTCTTGTTTGTCGTATTACTTCTCTTAGCAGGGCGTTGCTGGCTTTTTTTAGCATGGCAAGTATTCCTATGGTTCTGGTGTGGTAGGAAATCCTTGTGAAAGTTGGCTGTAGGTTGTTATTGCGGCATCTTACTAGGAAGTTTAGGTCGCATAATAGCGTGCATTTCTTCTCTCTCAGTTTCTCATAATGGAAGTACGTAGGGTTTCATGGATGGAGAAATATGTGCCGTGGTTAATCCGGGAATACATCAGTTCGTTTGGTTCGTTTATATTTGAAACTCGCAGACGTTTCGCCAAAATATCATTTGGCAACTTCTTGTGCTTACTCTTACTGCTTACTATGTAATTATATGTGTAAGATGTCAAAATCTATCGCGAATAGTAACCCCCCTCCCCCATTGGCTTCATCAGGGCTACGTATTTGGTCGTGCACCTCAACATAAGTTCAGTATTTAAAAAAAAAATTCAAACAGGAAACATTACACCCATTTGTGGCGTTAGCCCCTTTTTGGAGGCATAAATTACCGTCACCACTGAGGCAACTACATCTACCTGCCGTGATATCCCATAACCCCAAGTAAAAAAAATAACAAAAAAGAAAAAAAGTGAAAAAAGAAAAAGTTTTCTATAACGATTTGCAGTTGTCTTTTGAAAGTGAACTTTTAAAAGGTACACTAAACATTTTCAGGAACGCAGTAAAATATTCAAAAGCCCGCCCTATCGCTAATAATAAACACAGAAAAAAAGACTTGAAGTGCGTATATATAAACGTTATCTGTCCTTTTTCCTCATCGGGTATGAAACTGTCAGAGCATTTAAAAAGTACACTAAACATTTTCAGGAACTGCTTCCGACATGCTGTATAATATTCAAAACAGGGTCCGCCATTAGCAAAACTCACGTCAGTCGTAAATTTATCTTATTGTGTACAAAGAGTCGTAAAGTGAAAGCCGGGTGGATTTTTATTATCTTAGCTCGGAAAGGGGATTTATGAATATTATGAAAATCGGAGGTAGACAACAATAAAAGTTTATGTACATTTTCTCTTCATTTCCTGTTTGAGGATGTTACTGCCACGATAATATACCGGAAGGCTAGACATGTGGAAGATGCCTCGTGTCTGCATTTACATAATAGCTTTTCAAAATTGCGTCAATTTTTCTTGCAATCAAGACGATACAATATATATGTTACGGTTAATTTGGATACTTGGCTAGTTTACAAACTAACCAGCTAGTTTGCAAACTAACTAAAGACACTGTTATTTTGAAGGAATCAGCCATTTCCCACAAAATAGCAGATGGTTTATAAACTAGCTGGTTAGTATGCAAACTATCGATTTGCTTCAGTTAAGATGAGGATTTTATTGAGGTTACCTTAACCTAAAAATTATGTTTTGTTTGTTGTCCAGAAAATCTAGCGAACGGTGGATCGGAGGGCACCCTAAGGTCGGAACAGGGTTAGCACCTGGTTAGGGGCCCTGACCAGTCTCTTTCCTCGCAGGCGAAGAGGGATCGGTGCGAAAAAATCCACTATTGTTCCTTATGTACAGATTTTTCATTGCTTTTATATTAACTAGATATTTTATATAGTTTGTATACTATCCAATTGTCTTTAGTTAATACGATTACTACAACTATCCTAGTTGCCTAAAATAGCTAGTTTACTGGCTAATTTGATCACTACCCCTACCGTACGTTTGCACCTTACCGTATCGTATTTTTGACACAAGAGTCTAGGGCTAGGGGATGGGTACTACTTTTTATCCCGGGCTTGCGCATGCGCAGAGGAAGGAATAATAGTGGATTTTTTTGCACCGATCCCTCTTCGCCTGCACTGGCCAGGGCCCCTAACCAGGTGCTAACCCTGTTCCGACCTTAGGGTGCCCTCCGATCCACCGTTCGCTAGATTTTCTGAACAACAAACAAAACATAATTTTTAGGTTAAGGTAACATCAATAAAATCCTCATCTTAACTGAAGCAAATCGATAGTTTGCATACTAACCAGCTAGTTTATAAACCATCTGCTATTTTGTGGGAAATGGCTGATTCCTTCAAAATAACAGTGTCTTTAGTTAGTTTGCAAACTAGCTGGTTAGTTTGTAAACTAGCGAAGTATCCAAATTAACCGTAACCCGTAACATATACATGTATTTTCTAAATATACCTATTCTCGCTTGGTCTTCCTGGTCATGTACCCTAATTACAATTACGACTGTTTGATCTTCGTACAGTTGTAGATTACTCGCCTATCTTTAAACTTTATAGAGGGTGTCCAAAAATGGATTTCCCTTTTCAAAATTGAATAACATGACAACCGTGTAACTTAGCGGTGCCGGGTATGCGGTATTCGATAGTAGATCGATGCGGATTATTTAGGAAATATGGAGCGTTGGTCAGGTGTTCATCGCGCGTTCATTATTGCGGTATACTTCAAGAGTAACTATTTTTACACTTTTGCAAAACGAAGCTTTTGTACTCACTTCAATTAGATATCACTTCAATTATCGGCCCGTACTTTTTTAAAAACTGATGCAGCGTAGCCCATAATGCAAATTAATAGTGATCGTTATTGTGCCGTGCTTCCTCAGCTACAAGAATTTGATGGCTTCAACCAGCCCGAGCGTCTATGGAAGTTGTTAGAGAATTATTCCCGGAAAAGCTCATGTCCCGCTTTGGAGATCTCAACTGGCCGGCTTACCCCACTGGACTTCTTTTTGGTCCTCAATAGTAGTAAAGTTTATGTTGATAGACCTATCACTATGCAAGAGTTGAAACAAAAAAAATACTGGAAGATATTAATGGAATACCACCTGAGATTTATTTAGCACTTTTTGACCACATTCAAAATTCAAAGAGTGTTTTGACCAAAATGGAAGGCACCTCGACAGTATAATTTTTAAAACATAAAATCCGTATATATTCTGTGTATTTTTGCCTAAATAAATTCCTTTTAAATTAATATAAATAAATAATTAAACGGATCGTCCGATAGTTTTTACAAACATCGGCCCTTACCTTATTGGGTAATGTTATTATCACACTATTCTAGAACGCCCTTGAAACCTTTTCTTCTTCATGAATACGGCATATTAAGCTGTACAATTTGTCCTTTATCTTACCTCCTGCATGCTGTATGCGTTGTGCAGGTATTACGTCCATGCCTGCGATATTATAGCGTTTCAATTCCTACGTCCAATCAAATTCTTCAGTAGGAATCCTATCTTTCCTCTTTTCTTCATCTACGTCCTCTAGGTCTTCCAACTTTTCTGCCAAGCCGTCTCAGTCCACCGTGAAGCCGACCTAGGCATCTTTTTCATTTTTGGACTGTTTCCTTTGCTTTAATAAGTTCTTTACCCACTTCATCTAGTAGGACATTGCTTTTATCTGATTTCTTACAGTGCATTAAATAATCCTAATTTTTCCACGAGTGTATTTCCCACAAACCATTATAATTTAAGCAATATGCAACTAATATGGCCTAGATATTATATTTTTTCTCCCTTTAATAAATATTTATAGTCACGAAATTGACCCGTCTCTTTGCACGGTTTTTCCCTCTTTCTGCATCCTTCAACGTCAAGGGTTGTGAAATAAGGCTAATTTGGGTTATTAATTTAAATATAAAACGGATTCTGTGTTGTTTCTTTGTCGATTCAACGTGATTAATAAATGTTCCATAATCACACCTTAGGTATGAATGATCGAGAGAAGTGGGATGTTGTAGGCTTTTGTAGCTGGACAGTAAAAGGATGCATACGTAATGAGCCCCTTGTTCTGTTAGGGAAAATTAACAGGGCCTGCATTATTCTGTATTCTATTGTGTCATTCATGTGGATGGGGTAAGCGTTGCCGGATTTTTTGCGTGACAGGGTGAAAGGCTGGGTTTTCTGGGTTCCAGTTATGTGTGACAAAGCTACGGAGATCAGCTGTGGATCTTTGGTGACGAAATCCGTACTGTCTGTCATGGATTATTTTGCATTTTTATAAATATTTTAGAATTTACAAGTTGATTACTTTTTCCATAACTTTGCTGACACCAGAGATATTTGCTAACAGTGCACACTCCCGCTCTCTAAAATTCTCAAACTCATTCTTTCCGCCATCAATCCTGTATTATTGCTTCATCGTAATATCTAAATTAAATTTAATTTCTCTCAACGGTCACAGCTTTCCTTGGATATAATAAAACCAAAATAAAAGAGCAAAAAATTCTCGGGTATCTGATTGCTTCCCGACGCTTACAACAGGTTGAACTTATTTGCATTCTAAAAATGCAGTCCGATGTTATAGGGCACCACTAGGGCTCATATTCCGAGAAATTAAATTGACCAGAGACGTACTAAGCATTTACAAATTTTCTTAAGTCTTCATGAAAACTCTATATCCTAATGAATCTCATTAAAGTACAGTTAGTAAATGTGTAATAAATAGAGAGCGGATTCGAATATTACATTCCAGGAACGGACTCCGTTGGAAAGACAATGGACACAGTTATAATAAAATAAAATAATAAAAATAGTTTTGACAATGCTACTAATAACATTGCGATAATAACTAGCTTTGCTTTTTAGGTAGGCTACTCCGAGGTTCTGGGTTAACCCGTTTTTTTTTAAAGAAGAACAAGAAAAGGTCAAAGTGGCACACAATTTTACCGGTCAACCAAAAAAAAAACAATTACATATCTAACATATTTCTACGATTTTTGTGATGTCTTGCTTTTTCCAACATTCTCAACTATGTGGCATTTTAACACCGCACAAAAGGCTAACTTTAGTTTTAGGGCTAAGCCCCCCAAGGCGTCCCCTTAGTACGTCTACGATGCTAAAGTGACTTAAAAGTACTCTTTAATTGCTAATAAACACTGTGCCGTCATGCAAAACCTGCAGAATACACATACGCAGTGTTGTTAGATTTTTTTATACGGATCTTTAATGTTCCTCTAAATAAATCAATTAAATTATGGGAGTAGAAAAAATCTTTTAAAAATTTACAAATCAGGACCTGCAGAAAAAAAATCTAAAAGGTCAAAGTTTATATACATATGCTAATAATGATCATCAAATTTATGCCTTCCATAAAACTTTACACGGAAAAGTTCTTAGGGCCTCTCACCTCACTTGCTTTTTCTCTCTTCATTCTTCGTCTTAAACTTTTTACTCGCGCTCTTTTTATATTATCCCTTGATTGACTTTATGGTAGGTGAAGGCCTCTGGATTTTAGCGTTTCGTTTTCATTTTATAATTTCTAATAAATTCTAGGAGAAAAGGCTTATACAGGATGTTATAAAATTAAATGCATATATTGGAATTGGTAATTCCTGGGGTAGTCTACGGATATTCTCAATACTTTTTCCCCTCAAATCACACATCTTTTTAATTTTAAAAAATGCCAAATACCGTCCATTATCCGATGCTTCTAAAAATCCTGACGTCATAGGCTCTACTATTATGAAGAAAAATCAAATGATCCTGCCGGGACATTGCCAAACTTAAATATTATTGTGACATCTCATTTTGTTTGGTGAAAGCCGAAAATAATTAAAAATATTTTTAATTCCACAGACGCATTTTACCAAAAATGAGTATTTTAATTTAATAGCAATTTCTTTATTTATGCACATAAATATGGAAAAATATGGACCACTGGTGACACTAGATTGACAAGAAAAAGTTTTAAGTTATAGGTATCGCACGCGCTTGGTGATGTGCATTATAAATAAGCAAAACACTAATTCCTGGGTATTTAGCTGAAGTTGAGGTATTTATTTGTTTGTTTAAACAGCTGTTCTCTGCTCAGCTGTGTTTTAGGTAGTATTTTAACTTTTTGAAATTGAGAATTGTGGAAGAGTTTGCAGGATTTATTTCTTTAAAGGTAACGTAATAAAAATATTATTTCTTCAAATTTGTTACACGTAACTATTGCTAAGAGACCTGGCAACGCAACAACCTAGCTCACTGTTCTGTTGTTCTTTATATGACCATGTGTTTTATAGTGGTGTGCAGTGATTAAATTTTTTTTTGAGGGACGATACTTAGCTTATTATCGCGAAGCGCTATTTATGACTATTTTTCCCCAATCTGAATTTAAATCAGAATTCACCAGTTTCAATATATGCAGTGAATTTCATATCACCCTATATATATATATATATATATATATATATATATATATATATATATATATATATATATATATATATATATATATGTATATATGATAGTTTAGTTTATTACGACGACGGACGTTCAAAGTTTTGGTTTTTGCGATAGAAAGATATTTATTTAAATTCGTCACATCAGTTCTTCATTCCGACAAGCTTAAAAAATAGATAAATGCGATGTGACCCAAAAAGTATCAAAAATTGCGAATTAGACCGTATATATAAATCGAGTTTGGGTCGCAAGTGCCGTGCGGTCCTCGCCCGTCCCTTTTTATATTTACGGTAATCGATTGACGCCATTTTACATAATTGCTTTGCTAATGGAAATGGTAAAATGTGGTCCACCAGTGCCCCATACATCATTAAAGTGATCCCAGGGGAATATTTTCTCTCAGATGATAAAATTTTACGTTAAGTGTTTTTGGGGCAAACTAATTAGTGTCCTTTTTAACTTCTGTTGTAAATACGTGGTGTTGTATTTGTAAAATAGATTTCGAAAATAAAAAAAACTGTGTTGTTTTTCTACCTAACCCAGTGCCGGATCTAGGAAATTTCGAAAGGGAGGCAAAACTAAATTTTGCTGTTCCTAAACCTAAGAATTTTAGCTAGATTTGCTTTTAAAATTAAAGAATAGGACAGAAAAGGCCCCCAAAATAATGCAGTATTGAACGCTATTTCACTGAGTACAAAAAAAAAACATGAATCAAATTCAAGAATTACTGTAGTTAGAAATATCTTAATTTCATATAATATCCATTTTTATTAATTGTTCGCAGACGATGTAGCCGCATTAAGGCAACAAAGATTTGAACATTTTTGGGAAGAAATTTGCAAAATTCATTGATTTATTTAAATGGCTATTGCTTATTCTAAAATGTTTGTGCGTATAACTACGATTTGATGTCTTATACAACAGATTTTCAATGGAGTTACGGTCTGGGGAGTGTGCTGATCAGAGCAAACTCAAAATGCATCCAAAATGGTATTTTTGTCAAAGTCATTCTTGAACAAATCGTTAAGAGTATTTCCAATCAGTTGAAAAATATACTGCAATAGAATTTTCCACCCTGCATAGGGTAATAATATGTAATACGTATTGCATAGTCTTAATAAAGTGTAAGGAATCCACGTCAAATCATGAGGTGCAGAAGCAGCCCTACTTGAAAAGGCTTCCTCGACCATGTTTAGTTGTAGCTTTAGCTAACAAACTTGGAATTAATTCTTCATGCTTTTCAATATGACGTTGTTTCAGTGATCTACTGTCCAGACTAAACGCTGTGTGTTGATAGATATTCACTAAATAGATTAAAATTATCCTTGGACTAGTCATAATTGCTAGATAGCCTAACGACTTATTTTACTAACAATGTGTTTAATGGCAATTGCCTTATTTAATAAGTGGAAATATGGACTATACACTCGTGAAATTAGGTTGAAATTGTAAGCAGAATGTTATGCCGTTAACACAAAGAATTATGACTTACCTACTACATTATTGATGAGATGATCATTATCCTTACTGTCTGTAAGAAAAGTTATCAAAACGCAACACGGTGGTCGCACTAGCGACTCACATAATTTACTAACACACCCATTCCGGTGGATGCATTCCAGTACATCGGTTGGTCTGGTGCTTACTGTTTAGCCAGCGACTGAAGCTCGCCCTGCAGGGGCACTAAAAGCCTTTTATTATTTAGCTCCTTGTGTCTTTACCACAGTTGTTCCTTCAAATAACTTACATACTATTTTATCACACTAATTGAGCACAACTACACAATAATATGATTACAGTAGGAAATTTTGTAAAAAATCATTATTCTCGTAAATATAAAATGTGCGAAGGGCCACCGTGCCTCTGGTCCCCACTGGATTGGTCCGCCGAACAGATACTGTCAACTATTCAAGGGATAGGAGTAAAGTTAACATCATGGATGAGTATTAACGAGATGAATAGTTGAATAATGTCGTGTCAATTTTTGCTTTCTGTTTATTAATTAGTAAAAGAAAATAGTTTTCAGCCCTTTAATAGTGCTATCAGTATTAACAAAATCGTACGCTCTTAGTCGTATACATTATAAGATTTATAAGTTAATAAAACAGAACATTTCTGGGTGTTTAGTTGAGCGTTATTATTTTACTCTTGGTTGGAACAGCTGTTCTCTGGATTGTTTTATTTTTGTGTTTTAGTATTTTAACTTTTTAAAATTGAGAATTTTGGAAGAATTAGTAGGTCATCTTTCTTTAAAGGTAGCAAAAATATTACTTATTCAAACTTGTTACATAGAATTATTGTTGAGAGACTTGGCAACACAAGAACCTAGCTCACTGTTTTCTATATGGCCAAATGTGCGCAGTGGTTAAATTTTTTTAAGGGCGATATATAGCTTATTATCGCGCAGCAAGCCCGCGCATACCAGAATTTACCATTTTCAATATATGAAAGCATTTTATAAAACCCTATATAACATTACTACGAACGGTACATACAAAAGAAACTTTAGACAAAAGGGTTTAGACTTTCATTGTTTTTTTAAAGAGACGTCTTTACTTAAACAAAATAACTCTCAGTTAGCTTTAAACAGCTAAAAACTCCAGGAAAGCAGCCGAAACCGAGCACAATCCACAAAGCATTACGGATCCGCTGAGCGCGAAAAGAAATCAACATAAATCGATTACGGGTTCTCGGCTTTGTCTTTAGTCAGCCGCATATAAATTCTCGATTTCACTATTATTCACGGTAAAGGAAGTATATTAAGTGAGTGCTGCAGTGAGTTTAATAGTTTTAAAAAGTTAAAGTTTGCCTTTGGCACTTCGGAAGTTGCAGATAACGGAATGGATTTTTTTCGTGGCCGATTGAATTTTTGGACTTGGAAAATTTCATATGTTCAGATCAAAGAAAATAAAATGTGTTATTTTTTATTTTTATTATAGAATATATTTCTTGGATTCCATTGAACTAAAAAAACCGCCGCCGATGGCACCAACGCCGTATCACATCGCGTATGAGCGGAGCGGAGTGGGAAACGTTTCAACTGGGCCAAATTAAAAATTTTGAAGATGTAAGGTTGTTCCTTACATCGTGAGAAATATTTTTTATTGAAAACTTTTTCTGTAAAACCAATGGTTCAGCAGTTATAATGAAATAAACAATTAAATTGTATATAACAATTGATCGCGCTAGAATTTTTCAATCCTGATAATTTTCGCTCAATTTACGCCTAATTCTCAATGCTCATGATGTTTTAAAAAAATTTCTGAGCGATCCTTCTGGTGATAAGGGTGGGAGACAGCAAATTTTAAGCGTTTTCCCGAAGAATGTTTAAAAAATGCATCCAGTTCAAAATGAAGACGGCACTATTGCTAACTTTCTTATTATAAGAGCTACGAATTTGACTAAATTAGCCAAGTAGTGTATTTTTATACGCTGATTGCTGATATCAAAAAAAAACAAAGGCGATAACGGTGTTGAGCTATCCCTTTCTAATGAGTAATATTAATAATAATATTAAAGTTTATTTAAATCAATTACAACTTAAACATATATATATATATATATATATATATATATATATATATATATATATATATATATATATATATATATATAAAGGTACAACACTTAGAGAGTTCATTTGGCCTCTAACATAAATTTAGCAATCTTTACAAACGCGGCTGGTTTTTCTCTCCGGACACGTGTTTCGGCTACCTCATAGCCATCATCAGCGGAGCTGTATAACCAGAAAGAAATGAAAAGCCCTCATAGTTGAGACAGTTAAGACCGTCTTAGAACTATGGATTCCAAGTTGTGATGGAATGCAGTTTGCAAAGATTTAATGCTATTTGACTGTGAAATACCGCAGTGTGCTGGTATTTGTTAGTGTGTCACGCCATCTGTGTTTTTAGGCCGCAAGTTGAAAGTCATTCTTTAATGCAAGCGCTCTCGCGTTGATTAAGGATGGTTCACCCTTCAAGTGTTACACGTTAGGTGTCTTCCGGTGATGGCACATCTTAGGTGCTATTATAATCACCGGTTTGTACATTGTGTAGACCCTTTTTTCGACTTAACGAAACTCTGACAAAAATGAGCAGTATCAAATATAGAAAAGATTTTTTTCCTCGGTATAGTCACCGAAACGACATAATATAGAAAAATATATAAAGGTACAACACTTAGAGAGTTCATTTGGCCTCTAACATAAATTTAGCAATCTTTGCAAACGCGGCTGGTTTTTCTCTCCGGACACGTGTTTCGGCTACCTCATAGCCATCTTGCGGCCTAAAAACACAGATGGCGTGACACACTAACAAATACCAGCACACTGCGGTATTTCACAGTCAAATAGCATTAAATCTTTGCAAACTGCATTCCATCACAACTTGGAATCCATAGTTCTAAGACGGTCTTAACTGTCTCAACTATGAGGGCTTTTCATTTCTTTCTGGTTATACAGCTCCGCTGATGATGGCTATGAGGTAGCCGAAACACGTGTCCGGAGAGAAAAACCAGCCGCGTTTGCAAAGATTGCTAAATTTATGTTAGAGGCCAAATGAACTCTCTAAGTGTTGTACCTTTATATATTTTTCTATATTATGTCGTTTCGGTGACTATACCGAGGAAAAAAATCTATATATATATATATATATATATATATATATATATATATATATATATATATATATATATATATATATATATATATATGTATATATATATATATATGTATATATATATATATATATATATATATATATATATATATATATATATATATATATATATATATATATATATATATATATATATATATATATATATATATATATATATATATATGTTTAACTTGTAATTGATTTAAATAAACATTATTATTAATATTACCCATTAGAAAAGGATAGCTCAAATTTTTGGAGCAACACTGGATGAACTATAGTTGGCGCGAGCCACTATATCTTACCCATCCCACTCGAACCGATGGATATAGGGTCTCATTTTGATTCTGCTAAAAATGTTTTCTGTTCTTCAGACACCCTGAGTGTGATGCCTGATGAAGGGCAAGGGTCCAGAAATCACGATAGCAGGAGGGCAACCAGACCAGAATCAAAAAATAGTCCTTATTTTATTTTTCATTTTACGGTCCTCTTGTTCTGTACTAGCGAAGAAGTTAATCTTTGCATTAACATTTAATGTATATATCTATATATATATATATATATATATATATATATATATATATATATATATATATATATATATATATTTACAAATAAACTTGATAAAACCCCTGAAGATGTACTTGAAGAAATCGGATATAAATTTTTGATTATCTCGGAACTTTATGTTGATTATTGAGAGCTATGAAACAGTTTTATGTTCCTTTGTCAGACATGATGACAACAGCGCAAATTGAAATATTATTTTATTGGTATAAAATAAGGCGTGTTTTTTAATTCCTTTCAAATTTTTAATATAATGCCGTAGACTGATTTCATTTTGATAAATTGCACTCTACCGACTATTCTTTTACTTATAATTGGGCCATTGGGCCACCACACTCTATCTCTTTGCTAAAAAATTTTTTACGTCGAACAGTTTCAGAGAAAATCGCCTGTGACAGACTGACGAACGGACGGACGGACAGACACCGAAGTAATTCCATAAGTGTTCCGTTTTGCTCATTTTAGCACGGAACGCTAAAAAGATTCTAAAAAGAACGAAGAAGGAGAAGAAGAGGAATAATAAGAAAAAGGAGAATATTTTCACTTCGACGCAAGTTGGTTTCGGAAGTCGCTCTTCAAGGGTCCTAAATGCTTTTCACTAAGCTTTTTCCTTGTGACCTTACCACCATTGTTTTTTCTTCAGTAGTAGGGAAATTAACCCGTTCCAACTTTAATAACTCAAAGGCACGGTGCAATATCATAATTTTTATGATCGTTACAAGATTCCCAACCTTATTCGATTAACCCTCGTAATTCAGTTTATGTGAGTCGCTTATTTAGCCGTCATATTAAAACCAAATGTTGTGTCGGTATATACTGTTAAAATGTTAATCTTATGGAAATTGGAACGAGAAAGTATTCACAGTTCTAAATCGAATAAGCTACTAAAATTCGCTTATAACTGTTCCACCCCACATTCCCCGTTCTCGGTTAATTATTTTAAAGACAATTAGTCTTTGCCGTTTCAAATTAGACATGTAAGACAGACTCGGGGTTTCGACACGGTAAGTGTGTTATTAGTCGCTTGAATAGTCGTCGAATTGATATGTTAAATAAGGAGAATGCGAATGTGGATAATAGGAAAGACCAGTGAGTTGTTGTGTAGAGGGGTCAAAGAGGGCAACTATCTGCCTTGACCCCGCGCCACAGGACGCCACCTAAAGATGTTTGAATTTTAATTCTTTTACAAAAATTTTCTTTTGTGACTCGCAGAGAAGAGTAAATTTCGAGAGCATAAATTTTCCCTCTTTGACTCCCCTTATTTTGTACTTTCCAAGAGTAATCAAAACAAATGTTCCAGCCGGGGCATTGCCAAACTTAAATATTATCGTGACATCTCAATTTTTTTATCAGTTTAGTGAAAACCGAAAATAATTGAAAATATTTTTAATTCTGCAAACGAATTTTACCAAAAATGTGTTTTTAATTTAATAGCAATTTATTTCTTAATATCGGAAAATATGGACCACTCGTGAAATCGGTTGAAACTGTAACCAGAACGAAACAGGTTATGTTATACCAGTAACACAAAGAATTATGACACCCTATGGTACGTTATTAATGAGATGAGCATATTTCCTACTGGGTTAAACTTTCTGCTAAAAAGGGTTAAAAATCAAAACGGAAAACACTAATTGAGCACAACTACACAGTATTTTAAAAATATATCCAAAATTCTTTTATTACAGCATTTGTCAAAAAAAAAACATTATTCTGTTTCACACAGCTCATTTAGAAAGTTGTTATTCGCCCTTTTGTCAAGAAAACTAACGTAACTTACCGATTTTTTGAAAACATCTCCTAAATGTATTTTTCTAAAGTCGAGATGTATATACATTGCTTTTGTTGCATCCGCAAACGTTACATAATACGTAAATATTATTACTGTTAAATTTAATTTAGTTTTAAACCCAATTAGGCTAATTTAACAGTATAACCAAAGCACAAACCAGATAAAACTGAGTAAAATATTAGTTTACAACGGATCGACGAAGACCATTGTCTAGGTAGCAAAAAGAAACTACATTATGATTTAAAACTAACTTCTAAAGAAAACATATTGATAACATTCATAATATGAACGCGAGTTTGTATTGTTGCCGATGCAGTAGAGCATGTTGGAATAAACAAAATCCAAACAGGGGTAAAATTGTTTCAGACATTTAGACATTCCAGCGCTGGTCGCAGGAAGTTTGTCTTTGTTTCATATAAATGCGAATTGCAAAATTGACGAAAAAATGATAAAAAATTGAATTGCTAAACGCTGTTTATTTCCACACAACTTTTTTACTATCTCTTATGCAACAATAACTATTGGTAGTTTTTTTTTTGGGTTGCCTATCTTTTGTTACGCCAGGGGTTAAAATATTTGAAACAATTATTAGATAACATGCCAAATAACTTATTTAGGCAAGAGTTATATAAATAACTTTCTAGTTTTTCAGTGCTGAGAGTAACAAATACCGTGGATTATTTTAGGCATTGTATTGACAGTTTTTTTACATTAATGGCTATACCTACTGTTTTGTTACTGTTATATAAGTTTAACGTAAAATCTAGCAAGCCTACTCTATTGTCGTTGATAAAATATTTCCATAGGAAGTGTATTTTACGGATATTTTACTCTAGAAGTAACAACCACATTAGATTTCGTTTTTAATAGTGCAGATGGTGACAAAAAATCGTGGAATCATAGTGTTTTACTTTTGTTAATTTTAATTATTCGTCGAGTGCTCTTTCCTGCATTAATGGCTGTACTGTGTTGTTAGTGCGTACTTGTTGACCTAAAATATTTTCAGTACAAGTGTATTTTAAAGGGATTCTACTTTAAAGGTTATAAAAACACTATTTCTTGTTCTGACTTGTAGCATGGAAAAAATTATTGATAGAATTGGCAGTTTATTCGTACTATGTGTTTGTTGCCAGTGGCGGGCACCGTCGGTTAGAGAAAATCACCACCTTATTAATAAGATCTACCGATTTTAATTTATGCAGTGAATTTTATAACCCCCTATATATTGTCACAAGTGGAAAAACCAATAATATTTCATAGATCAATATTTGGTTGGGTTGCAACTATGAAATATAGTCCCTTTATAAAATCAAACAATTACTTGAAATAATTTATTTAAACGACGTTCAATTACCAAGTCAGCAGTATCGAGGTTTCTGACCTAAAGTCAACGCTCCTCAAAAAGGGGGCGAATTGCTGACTGGGTAATGGGGCGATCGCAAAGACAAGAGTCGGAAAGGACACTAGTGCACCATCCTCGGTCCGATACGTTTGTGATTTGTGATAGTAGAAGAAATGATCTTAAAATCTCTAATGTAAGTAATAGAAAATTAATTTGTCTTTCGAGGGTAATAACATAAATCCGTCTTTTGTTTATGTCATTAAATGTTCCTATTTTTTGTAAATAAACGGTTTAAGTTTGTTTTTAAAATCAGGTTTAATTTCAATCTAGTTAAGGTTCCGTTACCTCTACGCCCCTAGTTACACCCTTAAAACAGGGCGTGACAATATTTCTAATTCCAACGGGCGTCCACGACGTTCCGTTCTTTAAAAAAATTGAAAAAGTCCTCGCCGAATACAAAACGAGAAAATATGGCTAAAAGTTAGAAATAAAAATACCCCGAACAAAAACATCTTGAAGCTTCTCGAGGGCCATCTCTCTCTTTGCGAAGAGAAATATAAAATGTGCATTTTAAAATCGGCTTAAAAGCAGTTAAATCGAGCGTATTGTCGGGTCCATTAAGTCTCAACGGCGTATTAAACTGAGCACAACACATTTTCGTATTTACATTATATTTCTTACGTATTTCTGCTTTTATATACAGTGGTCCAGTATGTATGTAAAGTGGTCTAAGTTTGGCTTCTAATAGGGCTAGGTTAGAGCCCTAAAGATTGGTAAAAACCATGATGAGTTAGGTCAGGTTGATTGTGAGTGTGACTTATCGCCCACGGTGTGGCTCAACTCGACCCAACCCAACCCAACCTAAGTAATTTAATCCCAAAATGAAAATCCTACACAACAACAACAATCAATCAATAGTTTGAAAAGAAAATTTGATTTTACTTAGGTTTGCCTAAGCGGTTTTGTTTTACGAAATAGAGTATTATTAAAAATTTTTAGGCCTATAATCTTCTTTCAAGTTCTGAAAACGATATCAGATATCTTCTTAGTGGAAATATTTAATATTTTTAAATAGCTTTGATATTCCTGAAAAAAGATGAAGAAATGAGATTTTCGTCAATTTTTGATACCCATATCTTAAATGGTACATGCAAATAAAATGGTTTATGAACTCATTTTAAAGACAGTGCAATTATCTACAATTTGAAAAAAACTATGCGTCTCTATCTACGTCTATTCAAAAGATATAGGTAATAGAAGGTTGAAAAATTCGAACAAAAATGTTAAAATTATGGAATCAGAATTTGTGTTATATCTCAATAATTATAAGTTATGATTAAAACTGTTCATTTTCAAAAAGTTGACTCAAGTGAAAAGCAAAATAAAAAACAATTCATCTTTCCTCTGGCATAAAACTAAAGAGAGGATCGTCGGAAACTGTATGTCCGCGCCGACTCGGCGGCGTCGACAGTACCAACCGCGTAGAGCTCTATGACGAAATGCATTTAATAGCTGAATTATTAAGTTTTTTCGAGATTTATTTACTTAGTGTAAATATAAAATTGATTCCTTTTAATTTAATTTCTTTTAAATGAATTATTTTCAATGTATCATTCTATATAAAACGACAAAATGATTCTTTAAAGCACTAAAGATTGTTAAAACCGTGATGGGTTAACTTAGTTGTCGTATGTAGCAGGCGTTTCAATTTGAGGTTTTCCACTGCATTGGCAGCCACATCTTGATCACCTAAATTGGTAAATTTTAGAGTTTTTAACGGTTTTCTTTCCGCAATCAAAGTGACGTTCTTGGGAGTAGCAGTAGTATCGTGAGTAGCAAGAGAAACGGATCTTACTATCTTTCAAGCAGAAAACCATTATACTGAAACTTGAAAATCTTATCGGAATTAAATGAGTTAAGCCCAGCTAGACACACCCAAAATCTTTGCCCTTGTTGCTTCTATAATTAAATTTTATTCTTAAGCTTACCATGAATAATTCCACAACACACGTACTCTATTAATTACCGATGCTCCACTATTAATTACAAATTATACGACATAATTAAAGTTTCTTATCAAGAATGCGGCACTCGAATCGAGTTACTTATTCCCCAGTTAGCAACTAATTATCCCTGAATTCCAGAATCGGGAATGTATAGGGTTACGACATATTACTTCCATTATTGTTCGCTTTGACTCATCACCAGTTTGTAATATGTTAGAGAGAGATGGGTAATTGTATATTGAAGCCTGAAAATGCGTATAATAGTTGTTAAATTAATAATATGCATATTAACAGAATATATTTTAAAATATATACCCGAAAAGAATATTATCGAGATAATAAAACGATGAAATAAAAAATACTAAAGCGACTGGGGTCGATAACATACCCATTGTATTACTAAAACAGATCCCATTGCAAATGGCCCCATTCTTAACTAAATTAGGCAGCTTATCAGTTACTGGTGGGATTTTTCGTGATTGTTTAAAAACCCCTATTGTTGTTCCAATTCCAAAAACTGGTAACCACCAACACCTTGAAAACTACAGACCGATTGCTTTAATAACCTGCCTCTCCAAGATCGTGGCAAAGGTTGTTTCAAACCAGATCTACAATTTTGCGTCACAAGCAAAATCATTACGATGTAACCATATAAAGGTTTTTTCTATTTGCGGATGATATTTCTCTTATTGTTAGCAATATTAATACTATTGGGGTACAGCAGAAACTGACCTAGAAAACTTTCAACAACAGCGCTTCCAAAACAGACTGATTATTAATCATGAGAAGACCGTTTTGTCAGTTTTTTGTAACAAGCATAGAAATTCTAGCAATGTGAATCTTTATATATTTGCAAAAACTGAGTACTAGTAGGGCTTTTTACGTGTTGAACTCTCTTAAAGAGAGTCTTGGCGTCTCTTTTCCGTAGTTACATTACCTTTCTTACATTGTTCCTTTCAAATGTCCTTGTCTTTTCGAAGTTCCAGAATATTCTGGAAGATCTCCTTTTTTCTTCTTTATCTTTGTACAATACGTATGTTACATGAATACAAAATGTTAATGAATTAGTTTTGGCTTTCTTCGTCCCAAATTTTTTACTTCTCCTTGAATAACTTCAAGGAGAAGAAGTTGACAATACCCGTTGCTAAGGTAATAAATAGCGTAGCCGTAGTAGCCGTTGCCATAGTAACCTATCACCACAGCGACCGTTGCCACGGTAGCCTAACCTAAGCCTGCTCTGGCGTAATATTACATCTAACTAAATTACATCGATAGTAATACAATCGAAAACACGCCAATATACTAAGTAAGAAATCTCTAATAATAGAAATGCACATCCATATAAACCTTAACACGGAGCAATAACCTTTCCAATGATACCATCGTTTCGGGGCATAAACGTCAGACTCCATCGTTACTAAGCTGTTGTTGTGTCTCTAAACCTAATATCTTTAAGGTGTATCCAATTTTCCCAAGAGCAAAAGCTGTCTCTAAGCTTAAAACACCTGAGCGTTTTACGTGACGAAAATAAATATTAATACACAATTTCTCAAAGTGTAATAAACACGTTGCTGCTGCTGGAATAAAAGGTCAGAAGTATTCTTTTTGCTGCGTCTTTTCTTAAAATTACAACTGAAATGATGATATCGTTGTCAACGTTTCATATTTTTTTTCGTTTCTTTCATTTTACACCTGTGGGTCGTATATAACGTTACTCAAAGACGCTGATCCTCTAGGGTCTATTAACCCCTGGTTTTCCGTCACCTTCAGTCATCTGTACAGTCTGCAGGCTGGGGATTGTAAGCGGCGCCTCTATCCCACGAGACATCCGGTCTTACCCGGCCTCTAACCTGCATGGCGTGAACAGGATGGTTTTAATTTCGAATTACACACTTCTGTATGACTCTACTTACAATGACTTCATACTGACAATCACAAGATAAACCATGGTCAAATTCTACTTTGAACAGACGGGCTTTCGGTATAGCGTAACGTCTTATGCAACCAGATTACAAGAAAATGTACAGTTGATTATACAAATGAGTCGAGGGTTTCACAATTTGTGCGAATATGAAACTCACTTTACTATTCACGTTTTGCTTTGGAAATTATTTGAGAGATTTTATATTTAGCTAATCCTTATCAGACCTATTTATTACTGATGGAAAATACAGACTATACGAAACATTTTGATGAAAGGAAGATGTTTGGAAATACTTCGTCGAAAAATTTAATTTTTGTAAGTTTAAACTTAGGTTTTTTAAAAATTGAATTATGAGCTTTAATAGTTTATACAATTTTAATAAATAAGGCAGAAAGATACATATATATATATATATATATATATATATATATATATATATATATATATATATATATATATATATATATATATATATATATATATATATATATATATATAGAGAGAGAGAGAGAGAGAGAGAGAGAGAGAGAGAGAGATAGAGATATAGATACGTATGATCGAATTCAAATTTTCACCGACAGTCTTTCGGTTGCGGGGGGCGCAACGCTATAAACAACCATATTTCCAATAAAATGTACAGTTTAGTGTACAAATTGTTCTAGTGTTTCACAATTAGTGCGAATATTTACTCCACTATTTACGTTTTGCTTTGTAAATCATTGGAGAGATTTTATGGTTAGCTAGGCAAAGGACCTTTATTAGAACACTCTAAATAGGGATGGAAAAAAGTCCGAAATACGCTTTTTTAAAATTGAATTATGAGCTAAAATAGTTCGAAAATGTTAATAAAAAAGGAAGAAACAGATTCTCCTATATTCTCCACATACCTGTGATCGCTCGGTTGCAAAGACCGCAACGCTTTAAGCAACAGAGTTACAAGGAAATGTACAGTTTAGTGTACAATTTGTGGGAATATGACACTCACTTCACTATTTACGTTGTGCTTTGCAAATCATTTGAGAGATTTCATAGTTAGCTGAGCGAGGGAGTTTTATTAATCCACTTTTATAGTGATAAAAATAAAGAATGTGCGAAATATTTTAAGGAAAGGAAGATTTTTGAAAACACTTTTTCGAAAAATAAAATTTGTGAAAGTTTGATATACAGTTTATTTAAAAATTTAATTATGCACACAAAAATGTTAATAAAAATAAAAAAGGCAGTAAAAGATTTTCCTACTTATACCTGCAATCGGATTTTTACTTATTAAAAAATATTTGTCCATCCTCTGGTTAAAAATAGCCCATGAAGCAACGAAAGGCCAAGTAATATTGAATTTTTACGGTATTTTATTTCTAAAGAGGCCCATTAAGGAAAGAGCTTTTTTCGGATATTGTGTCCTGAAAATTACGTTGCTGGGGATATTTTGTACGTATTAAATTTTGCACAACAACAGTGTTTGTTACTTTGCTATATATTTTAAACAACAACACCGTTTATATTGTGTGGCAGCGGTTTTTTCTTTGTATTTCTATGGGTGCGTAATAAAAGGACGTCAACGAAACGTCAACGCAACCGTGTTTTATATGTGATTACATTATGTTTATAATTAATCCACAGAAAACGTAATTCCCAAGGCGATGTTGGCTGTATATGTATAAAAACTGATTAAAGTATATTCTTATAGGAAAAAAGATCAATTTAGTTATAAGGACAAAAACTAAGCAAACCTAACTAGAAGATCTAAATTAAAAAAGAAGTCGTTTAAGCCCAAGGTCTCCTAACACTTCGACATATGCAGATCTTCGGTGTGTGACCTATATTTAAAGATTGAGCAGATCTGAACACTGTATTTTGAAGAAATTGAGTCTTCGGAAAATTGATTTTTAAAAGTTTTTTTTGCTCAATCATCATAAACCTAAACCTAGATTCTAATAAAAGTTCTCTAAAACATTCAGAATCACTGGTGTATAAATTTAGGTCAGGCTTATTCGAATTCTAAAATGCCCCACAGGAATCGCCCTCTTCTCCTATCTTAAACGACCTTAGGTGTTGGATTGCGGTTCACCTACAATAACCCTTGTCTAGAAAATCAGAACTTTATCGATTCTTAATTAATTGGTCGAATTTGAGAGTTGTTGCGTATTTGCCGTTAAAACTATTTGGATTTTAGGCGTTTTTATTGAAAATAACTTAGAATTCTATTGCATGGTGACCCTATCTTTACATTTGACAATTTGGTGTTGTTGGGCTACGTATGTGGTTGTACACCTGGACACAATAGTTAGGGAGCTAGTGGCAATTTCGGTATATGATTTCATCGTCGTTAATTGTCATATGTAATGTAGTTTACAACTATGTGGTTTAGAAGAAGATAGAGCTGAGCTTAGATGCCGCTGATATTTTGTAAAAATGAATTTTGAAATTGAAAAAAAAATAAACTGTCATAACTTTTATTATCGGGTTTGCCATTATATTGTATTAGGGGCGCTATATATATAGTAAATTTACGTCCATTGTTGCATTTTTATAATAATAATTACAAACATTAAAAAAGAAAGAACTTTATTAAACCATGTGATCTTTTTTATTAATATTTTTGACTTAATAGAGTTTCTACAATAATGTAAAAAAGGAGGCAGACATATAGATTTTTGATTAATTCTACAATTCTAAAACAAATATTCACATTTTCTATTTCCTAAGGTATTATTCCAAAAATAAATACAGTAAAACTTGTGTTAACGGACACCCTTTTATGGCGGCCACCTGTGTTATCGGCCAGTTTCAAGCTAACAAAAATCTACTTTATAGGAAATCCCGTAAATAAAAATCCTTAGTTAATGGACACCCTTATAAAACAGCCACGGCCAGACGTACCTCAATTTTTATAACCTATTTCTAGGTAAATCAACCTTTTTATATTGGCCGGAATTTCTTTGGCCTAATTTGTATTTTATTATTTTATGATTACATTCTGCAAACTTTAAGGGTGGAAATACCCAACATTATTATTTTTTACCTGGTTCAAATAGCATTAGTGGTTATAGGGTGATTATCTTCACATTATATTTTTAGTTGCGTCTTAGATCGATAAGAGTAAAGTTGTTATCGTGTTCGGAATCGAAGCATGTTTAATAATGTCCCTAAAACGAAAACGTTTGTCACTATAATAAAAAACAAATCTCCAAATGAACTTTTATTTTAGTTATAATTAAACTGTGATATGTAAATGTTATTAGGCTTTAGAAACCCCTCTGAGTAAATATTTACCTTTTTGTACAAATAATAACTGTTACCTGGCAATACAGGCCACCCTTCTATAAAGGTCAATTATTCTTAATTTTATGGTGGCCCTTATAGACAAGTTTTACTGTATTTACACATTTTGTTATTAAGAACGTGACTTTGATGTTGTTAAAAATGTTTACCATTCTTTAATTGAATCTTTCTTAAGATTGGGTTTCTGGGGAAACTCTAGTCAATACCTTATTCACTCTATATTTATTTTACAAAAAAAGAGCCATTAGATACATTTGTAAAGCAAATTCTAAAGATTCTTGTAGACCTTTATTTATCTCTCACAAAATTTTAACTTTACCATCAATTTTTATACTAGAAACGGTTTGTTTAATGCATAGAAAACATATAAATAAATTGCATTCAATATAATACAAGACAAAATTATAATTTTTGTCTACCTATAAATACATTCCTCTAGTCTTGTAAAATAAAACAATTGAATATGATTCTAAAAAGATTTTTAATAAACTTCCTTTATGTATAAAAAATACCTTGGTATTAAAAAAATTTAGAAAAGTTGTTAAGAAATTATTATTGGAGAAGGCATTTTACTCATTAAATAAGTATTTTGAAGATAAATACGTAAAATTGAGAATAAGTTCTCTAAACCACCTGAAAATTCCTTATACAATAAGGATTTGAACAAATCATGGTAAAACAGCTATTCTCCGGGCTATATGCCCCTCCAAGCGCTGGATTACATACCAAAATTTGCCGTATTTTGGCTAACACTGTTAGTCAACAAAATACTTGGTTTAACTGCAAGAAACTACCAGGAAGAAGGAAGCTTTTTCTTTAGTTAGGATGTCGTTACCTGCATTCCGGTTTCGAACTCTTTAGTTCTCATCAGTACAGGATAAACGATCATACCTACCTTCCGAAACAGCATATCCTTAAAGCTAATCATGTCGAACTGCATAAGCAGTATAACACAAGCAGCGCCATCCATTAGCCGTTTCAAGCAGTCGGAGTAGAATTTACCGTGAGGTAAAATTATTTCAACAATGAATGTGAAGTGTGAAGTCTACTTGTCAGGGGTACATATAAATACGTAAAATTGAGAATAAGTTCTCTAAACCACCTGAAAATTCCTTATAGAATAAGGATTTGAACAAATCATGGTAAAACAGCTATTCTCCGGGCTATATGCCCCTCCGAGCGCTGGATTACATACCAAAAGGGGCATATAGCCCGGAGAATAGCTGTTTTACCATGATTTGTTCAAATCCTTATTGTATAAGGAATTTTCAGGTGGTTTAGAGAACTTATTCTCAATTTTACGTATTTATATGTACCTCTGACAAGTAGACTTCACACTTCACATTCATTTTGAAGATACTTTGTCATGATTATTTAATTAAATTATTGTGTAGTATTATTAGATTTATAGTATTATTGATTTATATACCTGTTGTATATTTTTAGGTTTTTAGCTTTGTCTATAAAAATGTCATATCTTTTTCACCACAAAGCATATTTTGATTTGTTTTGGTTTAGTTTTTATAGTAAATCACATTAGTTTGGTTGTAAGGTAAGCAAGATCCTTAAAATACCTAAGCAGTCTCATTAATTTTTATATTATACGATCACGGATATTTGGCAGATACACGTTTTCGCGTTATTTTTTAAGAGTTTACGGCTTTGTCATGGGTAAGCGGATCCGCATAGCTGGTGCGGGATCTCCCAGGCCGTCAAATGATGCGGGATCCCGCGGGATTGCAATCCCTAAAATTTGGTACCTTTATCTTTACTAATAGCATAGATATTTGCCCATACTTTTCGGAAGCCCTATATTTTCTCGGTTACATTGAATTTTGGGCCCTTATTTTAATAAAACTGCAGTTAACACCTCCATAATGTAAAATTAAAATGTAAAAATTCAAATCTCTAAACATACAATTGCAATCACAGATTAGTTATGCAACCAAAAAAGGAACATAAACCTGTCCGACGCATGCATATTCCCTTTAAAAACGAGCTGTTAAACCGTATTTTTTGCCGCTCTTATTTCTACATAAACAAACTGGTTATACGGCCCTTACGGGGACACACTGGGGATATTTTATTCGCGTTCCGGAATCCGGGCGAACCGGAACGACTTTTCCTGGCGGCGGCCATATCCAGAACGACTATGTAGTCATTTGTTTTAATTACCGTCGCATCTGAAACAAGAATCTGCGGCGGCTGGTTTTCTCTCTGTGCTCGGCACCCCCGATTTATCATTGGTCTCTGTCCTCACCACCCCCCCGCGCGCGGCCGCTGCGACCCTTGGGGCGTTGGCGTTGGTATTTCCCCAGGGGGCCGAAAGTGAAATTACTTTATTTTATTTGACTTATCCGCTGACTTGGATTGTTTGTTATTAATGTGTCACCGCGTGATCTCTTCTAAAAGATTATCAGTGTTTTCTTTATGGTTTTGCTTTGACGATATGATTTTTGTGCTCAGTACGGGGCGTGGGTGTATTGTTTTGTAAAATGTCTACTTAAATTTATTAAAACGGCCCATATTAACCATGAAGGCTAGAAGGACGACGGCGACAATAAGAACTATTTTTTTATTAGAGCTAGTCCACGTAGACTTTAAGCATAAGTACTAACATACTGTGGGCATCTGAAGAGAAGGAATATGTAATCTATTGTCACAGATTGAATCATTTTTTTATCTATATCAGATTAAGCCAAATGAACCTGTAAAAATATTTCGCTTTTTGGGTTCTTATAAATGAATCTAGATTAAACTATACGTTTGACAAAAATGTTTTCTTGCGGTCACAGTAATATTCAAATGAAAGGAATCCAAAGGTAGTGAATATTAGAACAAGACTCTATGTTACTCAAACCTAAATCTTACAGCCGATCTAGAAGACTTAAGTTGTCGCCATTTGAAGATCGAAGTTCTGGAAGTGGTCGCCAACTGCAGAACTCCCATGTCGCACCGTCTCCCTCTTGACACCGACGGGCCGACGAAGTTTGAACTTAAGTTTATTGTGTTGAATAAACCCCCAGACTTTTGCAAAACAATAAGGTATATATTATCGAAATAAATGAAAATATGCTGTACAAAAAATTATATAACAATAGACAAAAATTAAAGATATAAAATATCAAAGAACAATTTAATGAATGCTAAATAATGAACTGAACAATAATCTGGACAAGCGTTTAGTAATACAATAGATCCCGAATTGAAGAGATATAAAAAGAAAGATCATTGTTTTGTAATCTATTAATTCCCCAATTACTTATATAGGTAACGTTAAAAGTCTACCCTTATAACAGTCAACCCCTTTAAGATACATAACTCCCCTGACTACATAATACTTAAGATCAAACGTGACATGCGTCGCCTGTTGATACGACGCACTTCTCTGTCGTCGCACTACCCTCGAAACCCTGATTAGAACTCATTTCGACTGCCTCCTCGAAAGCCCTGCTGGAGACTGCATCTTATATATTTTCCCAGTACTACCTAGACTTAAGGCCTCTTTTAGCCCTTCGCCTGTTACAGAGGCGGAGTACTATCAAATTTTATACAAAAGAAATTATATTAAATTGTTCTTGGTTTAATGGATGGTTTATCCATTATACTATACTAACTTACGCTAAGGCACTTTGAATACGTGATCGAAAAAAACCTTTATTGGTTACTCTCCAAAGGTAAAAAAAGTCACATTCAGCCTTTACACATGGAATTCAAATCTTTATATCTGACAGATACTTATATCTGTACTGTCATTCCATCCTTTTCTATAAAGAAGAATGTTAGTTATCTCGCGATAATTAGTAAATCGCCAACAAGTTTCTAGATACGTCCCTGTTGGTTAATAACTTCTGTCCTTTTCTAACTCGTACAGAAATAAAAGTAGGTACTCTTATTATAACCCAATCAAACCCAACCGTCTCTCACGTAAATTCTATGATTACAAAGATTGGTTCTCAGTTCCAATACTCAGCCTTCTGCCCTTTTTAGCTTTATGATATCCATGATGACAAACATATGGGTCAAGTTCTTGGGAAAAAGCTTTTAACTAATCTCTCTAAAATAATCTAAAGCAAACATGAGGCCCTCGTAAATTAAAATGTAATCTAGACCCAAAATGATTTTAAAGTAAACCTTTTGCCCTTAATTTTATGGAATTTCTTAAAATATATGTAAGGCTTAAAGTTATCCCTAGTATTTAAAAAAATACTCGTTTTGCCACACTATTAATAGGGGATTTAAAGGATTGGAGGATGGTGGGGGAAGGGAAAACATCTGCAGGCGATCCGTTCCATAATCTGGAAACTCTAGGGCACGTATTCTTGTTTTAGGGAGGGCGCTCCGCAATAGAACGTCGCTAAGGTACAGCCAGTCACAACATTCATACCTTAGCAACGCTCTATCGAGGAGCGCCTTCTCTACAACAAGAATATAGGCCTAGGTATGAATGAGCGATAGAAGTGGAATGTTCTAGGTTTTTGTAGCTGGGCACTAAAGGGATGAAAAGGTAACGCACCTCTAGTTGTTCTGTTAGGAACAGTCATGGGAGAATTATAGCGGCTATTTCTTCACAGCAAAATCCGTGGAAGTATCGATAGAAAAGGGATAAATTCCCAACAACGCGGCGCGGCGATGAGCGAGAGAAGGGAGTTTTCTTGCGAGGACTGGGTCACTGATCAGTTGAATGGCTCTCTTTTGGATAGAATCAAGGATGTTAAGTGTTGAAGGCGATGCCACTCCCCAGATGTAACCCAATTAACATTGTTTATAATACAAGCACATATTGCTGATATCATTTATATATGTGAAGAAATATAATGGACTGATAGTAGATAGTAGATCCACAACTGATCTCCTTACCTTTGCCACATATAACTGGAACAAGTCTCAAGTCTCGAATTTCATGACGAGTCCAAGATTGTTGCTCCTGATATTTCCAAGACCATTGACCAAGTATAGCATGCCGCACTCCTCAACAAACTACCTTTGTACGGTCTTCTCCCCAAACTGGTAACGGTACCGCAATATGTTAAGACACTTTTTATGGTCCCAATGAGATAATATGCACCTTAACAATATGTTCTTTTAACAAGATGGCGCCACGTGTTTTGGATTTGTTACGGCCACGTTTTCCTGGCCGCGTAATTTCTCGAAATGGTAATATTCAGGTGTCTGCAAGATCATGCGATCTAACCCCTCCCGATTTTTTCTTGTGGTGCTTCCTTAAGGACAAAGTCTATTCTTACAATCCGCAGACGATTAATGACCTGAATCAAAACATTCGTCGCGTTATTGGTGAAATTGAACCGCAATTATGCTAAAATATTATTTACAATTCTACGCAAGTAATGTGTAGGAACAGACGCGGGGGACATTTGGAGAATATTATTTTTAAAAGATAACTGCCATCTCTATTTCTTGTTAAAATAACAAGCAAGTACGTAAAGCATGGGACACCCCTCATTTAATTTATATAATTTTCAGATACAGATTCTTTGGTTTCCATAAATAAATGTTTATCCAGAACTATTGCAATTTCTACATAATTACTAACATTTTTTTTCTATAATTATATTTGACATAAAGAAAGTTATCCATTACTGCCATAAGAATGTTTCAAATGACTTTTTGCCGCTTAAATATTTTCACTGCAAGAAATCTTATTTTATCGAGTCGACAATCTGGACCCACGTTCGTTCGGTGATCGTTATACTCTCGATAATGGCCTCCAACTTCGAGAACGTAATCAGGGTGTTTTTATCGACAAGTTATATAAAATTAGTGTTCCATTGAGACCACTAGTTTTCCTTTTGTGGCTTTTTCTTTTCGGAACGATGAAATATTTTGGAAACTTTCTTTAACATTATATAAATCGTTATGGAGTACTAATATTATGCATTTAAACAGTATGGCAATATTAATTTAGGCTTACTTAGTCAGTCAGTCAATCAGTCAGGACATGATATTTTATATATCTAGATTATACTAAATAACATACACATTAAGAAACTCCCAGAAATATTCAAATATATTCAATTTTCTCGACAGACATAAATAATGTATTTTATTTTGTGTCAAGAGGCTTGGCGGCAGAATAGGTGAAAGCGTACACCTTAATAAATTTACCCGACAAAAATTCGACAATGTTTCCCTTTGTTTCTTCATTATTTTTTCATTAAAACTTTTTGAGCAGGAAAATTATTCGTCAGGTGAGATTTTTTTTTCAGAGGGGTGGAATGGTAAAAAATATTGACGTGTCGTTGATTATGCATTGAGATTTATAGGAATTTAATTTATTAGCTCTTAAAAAAGAGGAAAATCTAAATAAAAGGATTTTTAAAAAGGGTAAAAAATAAAATGTAATTAATATATAATAATAAGGGTTTTAGCGTCCGTAATAGTGACATGAAAAGAAAATAGCAGTGGCGATCCGTGGTCAGTAAAAGAGGTGAGGCCAAAAAAGTTACTATATAGAGCACATAGTTTTATTTGAAACACATGTAACATAAAATGTAAAAATATTGTAAAACGGAAATCAAATGGCAAACTTAAAACAGTTATTTATCGATCTTTCTGGAAAAGATTTTTATATCTTTGAATTAAATTGTTAAATAACTGATTTGGAAACGATACATCAAAATCGGCAAAAAGCGTTTGGTTAAATTAGGTTCAAAAATAATAACTTTTAATATCGTTAATCTGTAGCTTGATTATTACCAAGCACTTCATAAGTCAACGTAACATTACTGTTAATTAGGTCCTTATTTTCGGTTCTTGCCCGTATACTTTTATAATAGTAACTTCTGAAGTAGGTCTCCCATTAGTAATAGTTTAATTGTTTTCACGCACAGAAAATGATGTTTGTTGCATCATAATAATAATTCTCAAATAAAATATCTAAATCAGGAGGCTAAGCGCTTTACAGGCCTCTCTTTACTCTAAATTCGCTCGGCGAATTGAGTAATATAAACAGATTAAATAAAGACAGGACCATTCACACACGTGCAGAGACAAGCCGCGACGAGAGTCTAGCGCCAACCGGGCCTCTGGTGCACAGGGCGTTCTCTCAGAGAAGAACTCTTCGACATATAAGCGCGTACTGCGAATATCGTGTCCGGTTCGTTTTTAGTTGAATATATTGTCGCAAATATTAGCCTTTCCTTAACTTGTAAACAATAGTCATAATCATAATTCCTAGATTTTCTTCGATTCTACTGACACTGCGTGGAGGGAAATAAACCGGGGCTAACATTCGACAACGAACCCCCTGGCCGATTGTGCAGAGAGCGACTAATAAGAGCTGCTGTGCCCAGGTCAGAATATCAAGATTACCTGATAAAGGTGTAACGAGAAGATCCTTAGGGAATAGTAGGTTACAACTTATCGATATTTACCAATACATAAAATAACAAATTTAATAATTTCTAAAATATAATCTCTTTTTAAATACGTAAAGCCCAATGTCACTTCTGGATAGTTTTAGTTTTATTTTAAAGTATTTGTCGGAAGTTCGCTGGAAACGAACTAAAAAAGTTTGTCTATTATACGAATCCAATTGTTTCCAATCCATTCTTTTTACAGTGATTCTTCATTAGAACTTTAGTAAATTGTTTTTCTTCAGCAAGCGCCGTGGCGTTCCCTCGAGACCCAATTTGTTGTTTTTAAAACGGGCTCTTTTTATTTGACATAATTGCCTATTACTTTGTTTTTTAAATTTTACGATTGCTTTTCAAAAGCTTCTTGCAGATTTCAAGTTTTAATAAAGTACCTTTATTTTTGATATAGCTTTAAAATAGGTTATTTTAAGTTAAAGTAAATTTGTGTTCTTTGACCAAAGTATGTAATAATTTAGCTTGTCGAATGTCCCTTTACCAATTTCGGAAAAAATGACAATTGTTGCGAAATTTAAAAAAAATAAAATGATATTATAATTTACAATGATCTTTTTCTTTTTTAAATATCGAATTAAATTTAAAGAAAAATTGGTTTGTCATTCCCTCATTGTATCCCAAGCACTCCTCCCCCCCCCCCCCCCCCAGCAAACCACTTTAAAATTTATTGGCATTTTATCGAGTACAACGAAAAGCAAAAAAGAAAATGCAGCAATTCTAAGAATCAGATCACCTGCGTAAGGAATAAAAGGCCTGAACGTATAATAGTTAGAGCTCATAATTTAAAATTTTTAACACATTTTCACATATTGGTAATAGGTAAGAAACGCAAAATGTACCCCTTCTAACATCTTTCACTTGTTTGAAAGGATCCTAGATAAGCTTAAAGAAGTTTCTGATGAAATTGGAGTGAAACTAAGTTTGTATATATCGCGAATAGATACTAGAAAGAAATCCCGGATTTTTTAAACTAAAGTCTATGTCTGAAATCCTAAAAGATAGTACTGATATGTATTTACATTTTCGTTTCGCTCCAGTAATAAGCTGTGACGTAGATATAATCTTTTCGAAACTTAGAGATACACTCAACTATAAAAGAACCGCTTTTACTGAAATAAGCTTTGAGAGAATGTTTTATGTAATACAAATAAACTGTAATGGAAATTAAATATATGTTTTCTATTTCACAATAAGGACCATAAACAGATTTACCACTGGTGACTCGACCTGAGCCAATCATTCAAACTTGTTTTTGGCCTACGTGGCATAGAGAAAACAGCATGTTCCTTTGGGCGTGGAGAAATGGCAGTTAGCTAACCGCGGACTGGCCGAAGTCGCGTGTTCAGATTTGTCGTCATCGACGTTCACTAATCGTAATAGGCTCGTTGGAATCAGTTCCGATCGAACAAACAGGGTTCCTCGTTTACGTTCTTAATATTATATATATTTACTTCTTGCTATGCTAAAGATATGTATTAAAATTAATAAACCCTGGTGCACGATTATGGTATGTCAAGCAACAATCCTAATTAATTAATAGCCATTTGGAAGGTGGTAGAGGATTTCTTCCTCGGTCGAGGTGGTACCACCCCACACATCCTCTTAAAGGGCTGGTGAAGTCCGTACGGATGTTTCCAGCTCTGGACGTGTGAGTCGGATTTCCCCAGTACACCCACGGTACATAGTACTTAGACTTCGGTCTTCTTGGGCTGTCGGAACATAAAAAAAGCCAGAAAGGTTAAATATAAGTGAAAGAGATGAAAAAAAAAACATGTTGCCACTTATGGTTTGTTTTCATATTATTAATAATTATAGCAAATATAATTGATTTCAAAATTAGACAAGCTGGGATTGCGAACACCTATTTTTCCTAAAAAAGCAGTCGCCAGCTCGATCGGTTATTATTCTTAAAACGGCCTGGGTTTATAGGTACATTTAAAAAATGGCGGTGCAAATATTTTTTTCTTGTCATTTTAGATTATACCCAAGCTTTACACAACCTGTGACGTTATTTGTTTTTCTCCCGCTGCTAGGAATTAAATTTATTAATTAAACTAACCTCGCACCATCTTTAACCTTAATACGTCCTAACTAAACTTTTATTAAAGCCGCAGGTGGAGCTTTGTAGTTTCATTATATCAGGTTCCTAAATACAGGAATATTTGCTTTAATTACGGCGCCTGCAGGTAATAGTAGCGAGATTTATCTAAATAAATAGCAGGAATACACAGCAGAAGCGTAGTGCAGTGATATAAAACACTTTGGCAAACCTTGGGCCAGTCTAAATTAGATTCCTGTTGAAATTTAAAAAAATGACTTTTACAGGAAGAGAATATCTATCTACTTATTGTTAACTTTTTAATGATGGGGGGGAAGGCAGTGATAGAGTTCTAAATTTGTTTTTAAAAAAATTATATTTTTAAAAATGAGTTTTAGATAAATGGAACAATTGGAACCATTTTGAGGGCAGGCAGCACACGAGCACTCTTCCAGCTATCAGGAAAGGTACCCTTGCCATAGGAAGTTTGAAAAAGATGAGTTAAGAAGGGTGCAAGTTCTGGAGCGTATTTTTTAGAACGATTGCTGTTATGCTATTCAAATCGGAGGATTTTTTTAAATTATAGATTTTTTTCGTATACAACTGAACCATTGCCTCGCAAAATAAACAAACCCAAGCAGTTATATTTGTGCCAGCCTATATATATCCTATTCCTGTCGTGTTTTTTCTTTCTCTTTATACTTTTAACTTTGGTCCTGCCTTAATAGAATAAATATCGTTTTAAACAAAGTCAAAATTAAAAGGATCTGTCGCGAGGGATTACTTTTTCTTGGCACATCAGGACACGTCCATCTTAATTGTTCTAAACGAATTACGATGAAAGTTTTCGCAAACTTTTGGGAACTTTTAAAAGCCCTTCGGCGTGTCGACAAAGACAGTGCATTCTATTTATTTTATTAGAGAATTGCGTTAGAATTTTGTCTCTATTTTGACGTGGGAATGTCGAAGGGCTGAGCTCAGTTTTTTTTTATTTGAAAGAGGGGAAATGTAATATATTGACATCGGATTTAAAGAATTGGAGATTAGGAGGAGAAAGAAAAAATAGGCAGGCAATTTCTTTCATGACCTAGAGACCTAGGTATGAATGAGTCAAAGCAGAGGGATGTGTTAGGCTTTTGTAGTTGGACAGTAAAGGGATGTATACAAAGCATGCTTCTTGTTCTGTTAGGAACACTCCAGGGGGCATATTATAGCGAGTAGTTCCTCAGGGCAAAATCCGTGGAAATATTAATCGAAAAGGGACAAATCCCGAACAGCGCGGCGATGAGCGAGAGAAGGGAGTTTTCTTGTGATGAGTCGAATCAAGAATGTTAAGTGTCGAAGGTAATGCCGCTCTCCAGAGTGTATAAGTTGGAAGGGGGAAGTATTTTCTGGCTTGAAGCATAGATAGTTTTATAAATTATTTTGTTCTCGAAATGCATGAGACTGGTGGTTGATTCGTTTTTGGAGCAGTCACCCATATACAACAAGAGGAAACGTTAGGAGAAAATGGTTGACAAAATATTGTCCAGATCCATCACTGATGACATTTTTCTAATCTTGGTACGCTGTGACTAAAACTAATAATAAATGCCACCTACTAAAAGACAAAAATAGCGAAAAGGAACACACGCTGCTTTTATGAAGTTGAAACTACGGTAAATAGCTTTAGAGGGTACGCAAAGTTCATTAAATTAATTACCTGCGATTTCTGTAAAGAAAAGCAAGTTGGGTAATGAAATTCATGTTAATTTATACTGCAGGGGAGATCTATGTTTAGGTCATTAATTTCAGTCCGGCAAAAGGTTGCTAGGTAACTTGCCGGACTATTTTGAGAGAACCACAAATTTAATATATGCGCAAAAAAAATTGGTATGCTATTTTCAATAATAGTATTATTCTTGACCACTGTTACTTTAGTTATATTAACGGTAATATTGTCTGAACAAAACAATACTGAAATAATTTTAAAAAATCTTTAAATATAGACCTATTATCAGAGTTGAAAAGTATTACTACTTCTTCAAAAACTATATTATTATTTTTTCAATTATCAAGATACTATTGAAAATTAATACATTGTTATTATTCCTTAGAGTGTAGAATTGCTAAAGCTGAAAAGTTAAAATAGTTAACGAGAGTGCTTAAATATAGTTCGGTAAAATAACTATTTGTGGACGGGGTGATTCAAATTAATAGTTATTTAAGTGTTAAAAGTACAATTTTACGGCACGAATCTGATAGTTTGCAGAATGAGCGAAGCGAATTCTGCAATTCAAATGAGTGCCTTAAAAGTACTTTTAACACAAATATCATACAAAATTTTTTCTACAAACGTCAATAAAAAACAATAAGACAATTACAATTGTTAGGAAGTTTAATATATTGGAAACACATAGTTTTAAGTAGCATCGTAGATATAATATAAAATTATTAAGTTGACATTTGTCAAAAAACCTAACAACCATTGTTGGCGTCGTAGTTGTTATGGAAATACTTTTAATACTAGTGCTATAAAGTACTTTTAACACTAGTGCCATAAAGTATCATTTTTAAGGCCTCTGCGGGGTGCTATAAAATGCATTTTTAACACGTTTGTAGAAAAAATATATTTTATTAAACGAACAAGAGCTAGAGTCTAAATGTAGAATCTAAAAATTAGGTGAATTATCCTTATATCATTTAAATTAAAATAAACACCATAAAATATGAGGTGTTAAATAAAAAAAAATATTAATTTCAGTGTATTCTGTTTTTGCGCCTAATCTTTTTTTTACAATTTCTTTTTTTGATTCATTTCAGTATCTTTATTCTAAAAGGAAACACAAATTCTAAAAGAGAACTATGCTGTTTACAATCTCAGCAAAAATTGAAAAAAAAACACCACATTGAATTGTTACAGATTAAACAAATAAAACAAACACTAATATCGTGTATTGCCTCCTTGCGCTCGAATAACTTCTGCCATGCGACGTGGTCAGCTCTGAACGCAATTATCAATTGCCCCTTGCGGAATGTTTTTCCACTCTTCTAGAAGAGCCATTTGGAGATTTAGAATAGTTTCTGGTTGATGATTGCGAATAATCCTTCCTAACATGTCCCACACGAGCTCGATCGGATTTAGATCAGGGCGACGTGGGGACCAATCTAGTCGTTAAATGTCCATATAAACTTAAACTTTTTTTTTGTCCAGGAGTATACATATAAGGAAAATGTACATTGGTGTTTCCACAATAATGAAACCAAGTTAACTCAGTGAATATATACATATACGGAAAATGTACAAATTTATTACGAAACAAATTTAACATTATGAATTAAAAACAGACCTAATGGACCTCTTTTAATCGTCCCAGAATCAAACCAATTCCCTTAATATCTCCAACTCTTTGGCAGATAGTTTATTGCAGCTACTTCTGTCATACGCAGCAGCGATCCCGGTAATGTTACATACAATAATAAAGTTTTAGTAAAAGTAATTTTCTTTTTAAATCTAGCTTTGCTACTTTCAAAGAATTTTAAATGGAATTTCTTTAAAACATGCCCCGCTCAAGCTGTTCGTTGCAGACAACGCCGCAAATTGAAATTACGTTCACAAACAAACGTTATTTGCTCTCGACTTTTTATGCGAATAAAAGACATATTCCAGATTTCTTTTTTAACTTGAATTCTAAGTATCACTTATCAATTACAGATATTCGAGTAATGAGTTGGCGTCAGCTGAGATTAAGTTTGAAAGCGATGCCAAAAAGAACTTTTTATTGTTCTGTAGGGCTGGAATGCCCATTGCCATTCATGTGGACGGGGTAAGTATAAGAAATAATAATAATAATAATTTATTTGCATACCAACTTGTACAATTTATACAAAAGTACATTGCTTTTGCATCGTCATCAAAGTAAGTGGCACAAAACAAGTTCACAGATCCGCCAGACATTACATCAAAAGAAATAACAGACTCTTGAACACAACTAAAATTGCACATTTTTAACAAAGATAGCATGACCATTCTATTATACACAAGCATCCAGCATCCTCTTCTTTTCGAAAAAACGGGACGCTCTACCTCCATTGGGCCAAATATCATGAGGCCAGACTTCTTTTAAGCGCTCTTGCCTTATTTTTACTCTGTGATAAATAAATTTCGGGGTGTCGTGAAGTGTGTGACTCGCATCTAACTTCAGGAAGATGTCTCTTTAGTTATATCTTAAGATCTTCCGGTTTTGTGGTCGGCTGCAGGCGTGATACATGTAGATAAATGTATTTTGGTACCGTCTGAATTGAGCGATCCTCATTGTTCCAATCACAAAACGTCTATTGTGAAAATTGTGCCTCCGTCGCGATTGCTGACACTGGGATTCGTCATTCTCGAGGTTTTGCAGTTCCGGAATTTTTGTTACTGTTTGTGCTTGTAATACTGCACTTTGAACATGTTTGGGTTCGATTATTTGTTTACTTTGGTTAATATTCCTGTCCACTGTTGCGCTGACATTGCCACATTCACCCGATTGTCCTGACATGTATCCATCTAGTTCGTAGTTCTGGCTGCTAACGTGTCGCGTGTCGCTGCTGGCTGGTAAGCAGGGTGGCCTGACTTGAAGAACCGTTTCGTAAATTTGAGCTTTGAATCTGTGATCTTATTAACAATGTTAACTGTCTTGTAGAGAAATCTTCGAGATTGTTTACATTTCCATTCCTTGTTGATTTCTCGCTGACGATGTTTTTTTGTTCCAATCTTGTTATTTTGTCTTCAAGATGAGCAATCTTTTCTGGAGTAAACTGCAATTTTCATTTAGTATTTCTTGCTTGAAGTCCATTGCCAAAAGTAGCTGTTTAAGTAGCTTATTTTCAATTAATATAGCTTCAACATTTAGGTTATCTTCAACTCCTTCCGGGTTAGGATCATAATTAGAAAAGGCTTCATGACGACAAATCGCATTTTTAGCTTGTGCCGCTAGTACCACACACGCCGGGTGAAAGTTACCCTCACATTTAGCCCACTTTATGAAATTAACTACGACTTTTTTACAGTGAAAACAAGACATTTCTGTTTCAGATCGGGAACGCAGACTTGGCTCGTCTACCATATTGACATTAAAAAAATAGTTTGTCTTGTACTCTATGACGTAAACTAACTTGCAGTGGCCGCTTGGCCTAAAACTCTAACCTTACCAGCACCATTGCTCTTTTAATAGCAATTTCTGTTTAGGAAATAACTGCAGCCTTTATTAAATATCCGTGATATATAGTTATTGGAAATTCCAGCATACAGTACCTCCTCACACTTGCCGCTATATCACTGTCGAAAACGCCGTTGCCAATTTCTTTTCTCTATGAGCGGGGTCTTAATGATCTTTGCCCGACGAGAGAAATGTTTCTGGCAACCGCTAAAACCAATCGCTGACTCCATTCGGACCGATAAATCTTGACTTGACCGGGCTTTTTCGGGAATTTGACCAGAATAACGTGAGTCGTAGATGTAATTACAATGAAAACCGTGTTAGGTCCGGTTGATTTATTTCCAGAATTGCGGAACGAGTGCTAAACCCAACATACGCTGCTCTAATTTTATCGTGAATAGTTACGTCGATTGTGTGGATAAGCGATGTTTAGGGATTACCGGGATTTCATTATAATCACATTTAAAGACGATTTTTAACATTTTTCTGTCCTTATTCTTTGATTCCGTCTTTCCTTATTTTTATATCATAGAAAATACTGGATGGATAAGGGGCATTCTACCAAGACCTTACCTCCATCTTACTGTAAACTATTTACATGGGTGCTGGTTCATTTCATCTCTATGCGCAATCTCTGGCAGTTGCTTCTCGTAGACATTCAAAGACACCAATTTCACTAAACACTATGTATATTCATCTACTTGTATAATTATACAACTCTTGATCTTGACAGTTATATATAAAAACATTCATTTGTACATTTGGCATTTGGCATTTCGTCGAAAGTTGTTATAACGTAAGTAGTTTAAAGACCCAAAATGGTTAATCTCCAGCTCTGATGGCCTGCGGAAGTATTGAGATAAAAGGGAACTGCGAACCGAGAAAGTGATTTACAGGACTATGCCTGAAGAAATAAGGAGTTCCGGCATGCTGTTGACTCGGAAGAGTTTAACAGGACTTTGCCTTGTTATTACTTACTTCTGGCACTGACGGTCAGAAGAAGTATTGAGATAATAGGGTGCTGTGACCCGAATGGCACAGAGCCGAGTGTTATTGAGCTTTGATGGCTCGAAAGAAAATAAGGACGTTACCTTGCCTTGTTGGGATTCAGCTCTGAAGGCTTGTAAGAGAGTACTTTACTTTGCCTTAATGGGGGGTTCTATGACCCGATTGGCACTGGGTCGAGAGTTTGCTTTGAGGAAATGGGGGGGGGGGGGTTCTGTGACCCGATTGACACTGGGCCGAACAGGAGTTTGCCTTGAGCAACTTTGCCACAAGCCAACAAGCCTTTAGTAGATTTTTTTTGGCAGAACTTTTTTCTTTATTTTCGCTATAAAATCTACACAATTTTTTTATTGACATTAAATATCAATAAATCAATCAAAACCATAATTATTCGGAACACGACTTTCTCTCCTACACATTTCGGATAAAAAGGGATTTTATTTTATTTTCAATATTCTAACACAGGGTATTTCTAAAACCCTTTAAGGGATTTTAGTTGATCCCTCTCTCGAATATAAGCTTTTATACACAATATACTGACGCTGACCGTAACTCAGCCTTTCTGGCGTTGTTTTCTTTTGAAATGTTAGACAACCGCATTGCTTTATCGGGATAAATCTAAGGGTGAAAAGCATATTGGATAAAATAGCTCAAAACCGTCTTTTGTATTTGTGAAGGGATCAATGGAAGTAGGGTTGGCTTTTACTGTAATTATGACGATTCTTATACAACTCTTTTAAATCAGTATTTTTAAGAATAAATAAATGTTGGAGGAGGGAGAGGATAGATATAATAAAAACAGCGGCTGGGAATTTCTCCAAACATGTAATGTATCATCATATATTATATCAATGGGGAGGGGATAACAAGGAGCGGCTATTACGATGAGATTGTACATCTGTCCTCGTTGTTCCGAACCATTTTTTTAACTAAAAATAACTGAAAAACAACTAGAGCGCCTAAAGAACGTAAATGCAAACTAACCATAAACAGTGCAAAACCTAAGGAAGAATGAAATTTATTTCTACAATTGAAAAAAATACACTTCATCTTATCAGTTACACAATACTTCATCTTATCAGTTACTTGAATACTTTTTTTAACATCATAGGAGAAAAGAAGAATTTCTTTGGAACTTCTTTGCTAAACAATTTTAATGTGTCAATAAAAAGAAATATCTTTAAAAATTTGTAGATCAAAAATGAATTAGGATACAGACTTCGGGTTTGCGGTAAAATGTTTCTTTTTAAAGACCTTTAAAATGAGATACCATGCGGCATAGACTTCTATTTAAAATTTTTGAACTCAACGTCCTAGCGTCACCTCTCAAGGGGGAAGTAGGTTTATAAACCAATAGGATACTCCTTAAATTTAGTGTCTCTATCTTTACTAATATCGAAGATATTTGTCCTTACTAAGACTTTTCGTACATACTGTATATAGTACTCATTCAGGAAGAGCGAACGTAATCTACCATTAATTTAATGACTGATTAATTTGATTAGTGTTTTTGTGTGAACTGTACCTGATTCGTTTTTCTTCAAAGTGATCTAAATTACAACTCCTCTATATTATTATACTGAAAAATTCTTCATCCGAAATAAGTATTTTTTTAAATGAAAAATATTTTTTTTAAAACAATAATTGATAATCTATTTTTCGAAGATACGGTTTTAAAATTAAATTTTGTTTTCTGATGGTTTAGAAAATGTTAATCAATAATAGAAAGAGATCCTGCGTAAATCTAAACGAACTCGAGCAAATATGGACGGCAAAGAAATAGTAGATTTTCAAACCTTGTTACACCAGTCGCAGCCATTTAATCAAAAAATATTAATATGCACCTGGACGAAGTAAATTAAAAAACTAAACTTTTTTAATCAACCAACTACTGAGCATACACAAAAACCCCCACTAAGCACAGGAGAAAGAACGTTTTATTCAAAACGTTTTGTAAATTTTCTCTACTGTTAAATTAATTAACACAGAGCTGTGGAAACTTTATAAAAGGTAAAAAAAGGAATCGGTAAATTTTTATCTAAATTTCAGTGGTTTAGCCGCCAGCCGTCTATAAATCGGGCTCTCGGTTTTATATCTCTTAACCTTGATTAACTGGGGGCATCCGGGCAAAATTAATTTTTTTCGGTTTTCTTCTGTTATTTTCGGTTCTGCTTTCCAAAAAATCGTATCAATCGGCTAAGATTAAAAAGATCGCAGTTCCGTTTGAAACCTATTCTAGAATTATTAAAAGCAGTTAAAATATTTTATTTGCCTCTGAAAGTATATTACGATAAATAGTCAGCAACTGTCTTTTACCGAGCGAGAAAATTTGTAAAAATATGAGGCACGCAGGGGTGGATTCAGAAATTCATCTAGGGGGGGGGGGGAGTGCAACGTCATCTCGAACTACACACAAGCATAGACAAAAAAATCGGGCAAGTGAAAGCTATACTTGCACAGTTAGTATTCCGTGCCATCAGTTAACCGTGTATCACATCGCGTATGCGCGGAACTGAGTTGGGAGCATTTCGACAGAGCCAAATTAGAAAATTTTAAAAACGTCAAAGGACAAAAGTTGCTCCTTACACCGTGATAAATATTTGTTAACAAAAAACTTTTTCTCTAGTTCAGCAGTTATAAGGAAATAAACAATTAAATTGTTTATAACAATTGATCGCGCTGTAATTTTTCAATGCTGATAATTTTCTTTCAATCTACACTTAATTCTTAATATTCCTGATTTTTTCAGATTTTTCTGAGCAATCCTTCTGGTGATAGGTTGGAGACAGCAATTTTTAAGAGTTTTTTCCAAAAAATGGTTTAAAAAATGCAATAAAAAAATGCATTATATACATCGTTGAATTCGTGCTCCAATAAGCTTTCATTTGAGACCATACAGGATGCCCTTCAAAACATTTTTCTATTTCCCAATTTACCCCCCCCCCCAAAGTTAACCCCAGAATCAAAATTCAACTTTTTGATAATTTTCCCGCAATCTACACCAAATTCCTAATGTTCATGATTTTTTCAGATTTTTCTGAGCGATCCTTTTGGTGAGTAGTGTGGGGGAGAGCAATTTTTAAGCATTTTTCCTTAAATAATATAAAATACATCATATGTATTGTTGAATTCGTGTCTCAGTAAGCTTTTATTTGGCACCCTACACGATGCCCTTAATTTTTTTCTATTTCTCAACTTGCCCGTGAAATTAACCCCCAGAATCAAAATTCAACTTTTTATATTTTATGTCTATAATTGGGCCACCACACTCTATCTCTGTGCTAAATTTCAAATTATTACGTCAAATAGTTTCAGAGAAAATCGCCTGTGACAGACGGACGGACGGACGCCGCAGTGATTCTATAAGCATTCCGTTTGGAACGGAACACTAAAAAGAAGAATTTGTCAACTCCTAGTTTTGTTCCTTGCATTTTCTACATTCTAACATGCTGTTTATACGTTTAGTATTCTTCTTACGATACTGATATTACTTTAATATTTGTTTAACACTTACCTGATCCAATATGATTCTCACTTATTTACTGCGGTTCAATATTCATAAATATATGATATCCATTTTATTAATGTGCTCACAATTTTTGACTGTATGAGAGTCGGATTGTTGATGCATTCATCACCTTTTTGATACGATACACATACCTTTCCTCACCGTAAAACAACTAACTAAAGAATTTTATTGAAAATATCATTGTCTCTTTTGGGTATGTTTTCTGCGTAAGTAAAACAAGTTAAAAAAGTTTACACCGGGATTCATTAAAATGTTTTATGACTTTGTACTGGATTAAATTCTATTGAACAGTTAGATTGTATAGAAGAAATAAGTTCATAGTACAAAAACTAAGTTATCTCACATTTGTCATTTTTAAATCTTGGTTGTCAAATTTTTCCGGTATATTATTATTCTTGTTAATTAGAACTCATAACGGACAACTTAAAACAGTAATTAATAAAACACCCATTAGTGAATCTCTTTGTGAATACTCAGTAAACACTTGAAAAGGGTTCCCATCATGCATAGCTTGCTTTGGTACTGGCAACCAAGTTTTTTCATAACGTTTCACATTTCTTTGAAATAGTGGTCAAAGATTGTACCATATAATACTCCTTTTCTTCCAACCACCGAGCGTACACACTACGTCTGTGAATCGTGTGAAGTTTTCCGCAAACGTGTTATTACAATAGTTGACGTTTGGTTTTTCCATTTCCCAATTTACCCCCTGAAATTAACCTCCAAAATCAAAATTCAACTTTTTATACTTCACGTCTATAATTGGACCATTACACTCTATCTCTGTGCTAAATTTTAAATTTTTATGTCGAATAGTTTCAGAGAAAATCGCCGATGACAGACATACGGGCGGACACCAAAGTGATTCCATAAGCATTTCGTTTCACGGAACACTAAAAATCAGAATTCAATATGAAATTAGGCAAATAATGCCAGAAGTGGTCCATTACGTTATAGAGGAATTTGTTCAGCGACGTGGATACTGCCAAGAAGCGAATGGAAGGCAATTCGAACATTTAATTAAACAAAATTTTAAATTAAATTAAAATTGTTTACTTCGAATACAGCCAATATTATGTTTATTTTAGACGTCAATACCTCGAAAACGGCTGAAGGTCGGTATATGATGTGCTACATAAAATATGCTTAGAATTTCCACTAGAATTACCACGGAAAATTTACTGGTGGGACACTTTCCACTTCCGTTGTCAACTGGGAAAATAAATTGTAAATTTGTTTTAGAAGTACCAGTGCTTTATTTGACTCGCCACATAGCGTAGTTTCAAGTTAGTTAATTTCTGTTTTCAACGTGGCCACAAAAACAGTGGCGCCCTTTTACCCCCTCCCCATACTCTCTGGCATTTGAGCTAAGGCATTATTTGGCAGCTTTTTTTTAATTTCCAATTTTCGAGACTTTGTAATTTTTGATTTTTCAGAACTACGAATTTTAGTTCTGAAGTGTAAGTTTAAGTTTATTAAATTCCTCTTCATTGCGAAAAAGAACGTGCCAGAATTTAAAAACCTAGTAAAATATGGCGTTCCATTAAAAAAAAATTATCAATGACGCCATAACACCTCTATGGAATATCCTGTATACTATTTTGTCAGAAAATACGCATTTAAAAATAAAAATTGACGGGTCTCAGCTTTTTTTCGAATTTTTTTCTTTCAATTTATATTGAATTTATGCGGGGCTGTACGCAGTTACTGTATGCAGGGAATTTCATAACACCCTGTATGTTGCTGAGTTGAGAGCTTGACTCCGTTAGACAGCAACGTTTTTCTTTAAGGATTTTCATTACCTTCATCAGCGCTAAAATGAAAAATATCCACTTTAATAAGCACCTAATTCTATTTCAATTCACGCCTAGTCATAAACAAAGACCCCAGAACCCTTTTCCTATATAAATATAAACCAATTGGCTGGCGCCTGCCACTGCAACATGTGCCAGTATTTAGGATACCGTTTACAAGACTTAAGGGTCCCTATTTCTAACTTTATATTTTATCTATTTTGCGGCCTGGGCGGCAGCTGCTTAAAATGGGCTTTGCCGAGCTTAAACTAACTTGTTAACAGTCTTTTATTTAGTAATTTCCGCATTATAATAGGACTTTAATCTACGTTTTTAGTACGCTCTAAGCCATACTAATTATTTGGCTATTAAACGCCATGAAAACGCTAGGTTTTTGTTTTGAGAAATAAGTTAATCGGTCCCTAAGTGTGTTTTTTTATTTAAAGATAAGTTGGGAGTGCATATTAATGAATCAATATGTTTATAATTTTTTATCATAAAAATGAACCAACTTCACAAAAGGAAAAGCACTGAAAAGTATGAAATAATGTTTTTGTGTACTTACAACTCACTTTAATGGCAATGGTAAATTTATGTAAATTGTACACTGAAGTTCTAAACTCTGAAGTCGGCGCAATTTGAAAGTTTAATAGAAATCCTTAATGATAAAATTAATAAATTGTTCATAGAGAGTAATTAATATTTTTAGTTATTTATTACTTTTCTTTTATCTGAGATAACCCACGTAGACTTCAAGCTTAAGTACTAACCTACCGGGGCATCTGAAGAGAAGGGAAATGTAGTCCATTGACACGAGATTTAAAGGATTGGAGGTCGGGACAAACAGTAACTCATTAACAAGAGACAAAAGCTGGCGTTCTCGCCTGTACTATTTTGCATGCATGTGTATGATTGCCGTCTGTAAAGTGGTGCTGGGGAGGTGTCGACTTTCGTGCCGTGACCAGGGTTGTCAGTCTAGTACAATTGTACTACATCTAGTACGTTGTTAAGTCATCTAGTACACTAGAGTTACAATTTAGTACTAAATATTATCTTTAAGGAAGGCCCACACCTGAGAAACAAGAATCACGATTCATAAAATATGAAATACGAAACTGAAAATATAAAACTCGAAATATGAAACATTTTTTAGTATCATACACACACTGAAGAAACAAAACTTAAATGTGCTTCAGTGGGCAATGGATTCCGATAACAACATTGTCTTTTCTAATTTTAAATATTTAGTAATTTTTGCGTGAAAGTCAAACAATATGTTCTAACTGGGATTATTCGCATAAAATAAAATTTAAACTTAAAGAAACCATACCTGTATGGCCAGAATTTTTTAATTTTTTAGGTATTTTAGCAACAAACATAAGAATAAGACTTACAGTCTTTAGAAGTCATTGTGACATAATATTTTCATAAACACGTATCTTTGTCGTAATAAAAATACATAAAAAATTAGATATATGGCCTCATACTCCTGGGCTGACGTTGCCCAAAAAGGCCGAAACATTATATTGTCAATAGGATTGAGGTGCAAGTAAATATTTTAGATAATTTTATAATTTTTTATTATTTTATATTTTAAAAGATTTTATTTTTCATGTTACTTTATTAACTTCAATGTCTACTATGTACATCTAGATTTTTTTAGATATTTATAAAAAAAATTACCTAATGAACAGGCAATCAATGTCTAAAGTATTGTGTAGGAACAGATATAGTTTTTCCAATACTAACAACTTCTTTGTCTTTGTCTTTTCTAATTTTAAAAAAATTTCAATGGCATCGTGTAGAGTGTTAAATGAAAGCTTGTGGAAGCACGAATTCAACAATATATATGATGTATTTTTTATGCATTTTTTAAAATATTTTTTAGGAAAAACGCTTAAAAACCACCCCCCTCATCACTAAAAGGAACGCTCAGAAATATCTGAAAAAAAAATCGTGGACATTGAGAATTAGGTGTAGGTTGAGTCAAAATTACCAGAGTTGAAAAATTCTAGCGCGGTCAATTGTTATAAACAATATAATTGTTTATTTCCTAATAACTGCTGAACCATTGGTTTTAATTTCTCACGATGTAAGGAGCTTTTGAACTTATAAGTACGTTTTTTGAAATTTTTAATTTGGCTCAGTCGAAATGCTCCCCACTCAGCTAACGATGTGATATGGCGTTGGTGCCGTCGGCGGAGGGTAGCGCAGCAGATTAAGTAGGGGGCTGATGAGACAGAACACTAATTGTGCAAGTATAGTTTGCACTTGACCGAATTTTTGTCTCTCCAACATAACATGCAATAAGGAGATTTTATTTGATAAGCAAGTACTGCTATCATTCAAGTTTTAAGCAAAAATGTTAAGACAGTTTTAAGACAACCGAAATTTTAAATTTGTTGTTTGAAACAACATTCTTTAAGTCTAAAACAAAAATACATCGAGCCAGCACCGGCACAGTAAAAACTCCCAGTCATTTATAAACCGGGTTTTATTTCAGTACTTATCAGCAACCGATTAACTAATCGATCGATTAGCTAGAGTCAATTTTTCTCGTTTCCGGTAAAGTTATCTGTAGCCGGTTGTTTCCGAGCAGTTGATCGCGTGGCGAAGATTGAAGTTGTGGAATCGCCCTAATGACTTTGAAATCAACCGTAGTCGTGACGGAAATAGAGTGATTTTTTACCTGGTAATTGCTAACGATTGACGTAATTTTTAAACGCCAACGAAACTTCGTTTGCGTTCGCTATACCGGCCGCATCGGACCAACAAGCGCCAACGGAACCACTTCGTTGGCCTTTTTTGGTTCGGTCTGTATGCAGCTTACAAATTCTCTTACAAATTTTGACAAGCGGTCTGACTAGCAGCCATGAAAGGATACTATTATATTCATTTGTTTCAAATCATTATATTACGGCCTACTACGAAATATTAGGTACATCCTTTTCTTTAATGTAAAATTCGGGTTATACAGGGTGTTTCATAATTGAATGCTGATCCTTAAGGGTGATAATCCTTGGATGATTTTAAGAAAAATTCTTTATATGAACATAGGTCCGCAACAGCTTTATTTCTGAGATACAGGGTGTTGAAATTTAAGAAAAAAATCTGTTTTTCTTCAATATCTCTAAAACCGCTTTGTATTTTTGTTTTAAATTTTGGTAGGTGCAAAGTACGCTTAAAAATACAATTTCTTCAGGATAAAGGTTTTTTTAATTTTCATCAGTGGCGTCCCTGTTAACATGCCCTGCAATATTTTTAATCAAAAAAATGATACGCCACTGTTTTTTTTTAAATAAATGTTATTTTTATAATTGCCTTCTATCTTCTCATAAAAATGGTCTCTTGACTTTTTTTTATCCGGCGTACGGTTTTCGAAATAAAGTTCATTCATTTGCTTGTCCCTATGTGATTTTTTTCTTGTAGTCTCAATTTCGCAATTTGTGGTAACCAAAGCATCTAGGCTAGATTTTTATATTTTATAGTAACTAACTATTATTTAGTTCTAATAATAAGCACGCATAAAAATACATTTTTTATTTGTAAAAACTTAACCATTTTGGACAAAATATACCAAAATTAAATTAACTGTTTGCGTTTATAAAACAACGAAATGTGTTGTTAGCATACGAGATGTTTCTAGCCTACAAAATAATCCCACTCTTTAACGGCTTTAATTACTAGAACTAAATAATAGTTACTATAAAATATAAAAATCTAGCCTAGATGCTTAGGTTACCACAAATTGTGAAATTGAGACTACTGGATAAAATCACATAGGGACAAGCAAATGAATGAACTTTATTTCGAAAACCGTACGCCGGATAAAAAAAGTCAAGAGACCATTTTTATGAGAAGATAGAAGGCAATTATAAAAATAACATTTATTTAAAAAAAACAGTGGCGTATCATTTTTTTTGATTAAAAATATTGCAGGGCATGTTAACAGGGACGCCACTGATGAAAATTAAAAAAACCTTTATCCTGAAGAAAATGTATTTTTAAGCGTACTTTGCACCTACCAAAATTTAAAACAAAAATACAAAGCGGTTTTAGAGATATTGAAGAAAAACAGATTTTTTTCTTAAATTTCAACACCCTGTATCTCAGAAATAAAGCTGTTGCGGACCTATGTTCATATAACGAATTTTTCTTAAAATCATCCAAGGATTATCACCCTTAAGGATCAGCATTCAATTATGAAACACCCTGTATACCAACAATTATATATTTTATAAAAATAATATATTTCTTGATAACGCGAAATGACTGAATAACTCTATTTTGTCTTTGTCTAAACAATATAAAGGTAATTGGCAACGGGAAAAGCGAAATCTTTTATTATTCTCGGCCGGCATCATCGCCGGTAAACAAACGCAAAATTAATGAGTGAAAGTCGAGAAAAGCTTCTTTAAGCACTTCCAACTTTCGTGGTGGTTTTGCTTACTCAGAATCTTAAGCAAGGACAAGATTTGTCTCTAAAGCCCTCCGAATGGCTCTTGAACACGAAGCGGCCAAGAAAAAATAATCATTAGCTTTTTCTTCTTGAGCGTTTAGAGTTAAATGATACACACATAAAAAAAGGGAATCACATTAGGCTTGACTGTTTATCAATCCAAGAAAAGATATTTATATTTAGATTTTTCTTTGACTTAAGAATTTATTTTTTTGAATGTGATGATTTTGAATCTGTCAAAATAGACATTCTAACACTAAAATGACAAGTTCTAATTGTTGATTTAAACCAATCAGAATAAGATTGACCGATAATTATGCACTAGCTTGATTATTCGATAATCTAGTGCATGATTATGAGCTTTTTTTTTTATAAAAAATAGTATTGGTAGAAATTCACTTTAAGTAGCTTCTGTTTTGTTTTTTTAGTTGCAAAATATTAAACGTAGTTTTTAAATAGACAACATCTATCTTTTATTTTCAATTTGTTTTTAATAAACTAAACAAATTGACATGCATTTACATACATTGAATTATTAAAATTGTTAAAATTAAAAACACAGTTGTTGTAACTGATGATTGGTCTGCCCCCGCTTCGTTCAGATACTGTGCCAGATACTGTCCAGTTACCGGTTGGGGAAATTGGAGAAGCGACTACTTCAGGTTCAACATTCTCCCTCAATTTTGTTTCAAGGTTTTGATGAAACCGCTGATCCAGTTGTAAATAGGGTTTAATAGAATTAATGTTACCATGTCCTGTTAGTTCTGTTAATTGATTTTCATCCACTTGTGAGAGGCCAATTCTGTCACACTGTCTTGCTAATTTTCACTAATTAATCCTATCCACAAATGCCTATTTAGTGTTTACTTTTAATGTACCTTTGTTGTATTGCAGTGCCCTATGATACGAATACGTTGCATGAGTTTGTCCTTGTCTTGTTTCCAGGTTAGGTCCTAGGAGTTTCAATTTGATCGATTGACTTTTATCTCGTCCAAGTCTCCTTGTTCAATGGCTCTAGTAGCTTGTAGTGTGGGGTATATAATTTGATTTAACCATTTTCTTCACCTTTTCTTTGCCATGTTCAAAGTCCTCCTTATAAATAGACAGTCGCACTTAATTTAGTCACCGCTAAATGATTCAATTTATCTACCCTTTGCTTTCTTGAAACTATTTAGCTTTGTTTATATTTTCGTTGGGCATTAGAACTGACAGTAGTGTCTTTTCGAGTTTTATTCGTTTTAATGGTTTGATGATCGAGAGTAGAGAAATCCAGCGACTTGGAGGATATAGGCGTTTTCGATTGGTACGCAGTGCATTGATCGTGTTGCATAGTAGTTGTCGCCAGCAAGCAGTGCCCTTCCTCTCATCTGAGTAATTACTGTGATGACATTTCGTTGCTATGGGGTTGACTGAGTCCTCCCTTTGGTTGTCTAACCAGGGTTACGGACTCTCATTTTAGCTTACCAGCATATTATTGTGAAGCGCCATTTATGAATATTCTTCTTCAATCTGAATTCATACCAGGATTTACCGGTATTACCCTGTATATATAATTTACCATACTGACATGGAGCTTTATAAACAACACCTTTGTTAGCCTGATTCAATAGTATTATTAAATAGGGATGCTAGATCATGTTTCAACGACCAAATAATAATTTTATCTCGAAGAAAATTACTGTATTACCTAATGTTCTGTAAATTATAATCGAATTGAGTCATAAAAATCTATATTATATCTCCTTAAAACCATTTTATTATTTGGATTTATTTCTGCAAAGCAAGGAAGATACCCCTAGTTTTTTTTTATTATAAATGATTTTGGGTATTATAAGAAAAAAAAGCCCTTAAAATTGATCGTAGCTTTTTTGTCTTTATCTTTTTAATAGCAGGGGTGAATTTAGACGCCCCATCGCGGTCGCCGATTATAATTCCGGCACTTTATTTTATTATCCCGAAGGTCTAATTAACGGAGATATTAGCTAATGCTAATTATTCTCTCTTGTTATTAGAATACTTAATTAAGAAATTCAAGGTGTCCAGGAATGGATTTTCCTATTTGAAGGCGAACTAAAAGTTTTAAAAAGGATTTATTAAGGCAAATACACAGAGAATATATGCGAATTTTGTGTTTTAAAAATTATATTGTCGAGGTGCCTCCCATTTCGGTAAAAACGCTCTTGCAATGCCGTCTTCATGTGGTTAAAAGCTGCTAAACAGATCTCAGGTGATATTCCATTAATTTCTTCCCGTATTTTTTCTTTTAACTCTTGCAAAGTGATCCCTACCAAAAAAGTCCAGTGGGGTATGGTCGGGAGACCTAGCCGGCTAGTTTAGATCTCCAAAGCAGGAGATGACCTTTTCCGGGAATAATTCTTTAACGACTTCCATGGATGATCGGGCTGTATGCGCAGTGGCCCCATCCTGCTGAAAGCATGTATCCTGCTTGAAGCCATGAAATTCTTGTAGCTGAGGTACCAAAAAATCCCGAAGCATAGCACAGTATGGGCTACGCCGCGTCGCATACTGGGGCAAGGAACCCCTCAAGCTGGCAATAAATATGAAAATGAAGTTTGAATGAGAAATACCCACTTATCCCACTTAAGTAGACCACTTATCAGCACACATTTACACAGTATTCAAATGATTGAGAGCTTATCCCGAGCATCACTAGCGCACGCTATTCCAGCGGCGCGTATCGACTTGTAACAAGTGATGCGGTTTAAGTGTTATTTAAAATTATTTTCGACTTGTGTTTGTAATATATTTATTCATAATAATATATTCTTTTACTATTGACCCTTCAACTTCAAGTATGCAACTATATTTTAGTAACTTTTAATTTATTTTTGACACTATAATTATACATTAAAATAAGCTTATGATAATTGAATTTGTTTGAATTATGATTTAATTTACAAACATCTAACTTTTCAGTTATGTTCCAGTAGATTGAGTATTGAATATATTTTTTCTACTAAGTTTAAGTTATAGCAATAAAAAAGTAACTTTTACTTACATTTTTTACATTTTAATGAATACCGTTTTGTCTAGCTTTTAAAGGGTTGGCAAACTGTGTTTTTTTTTAAATAAATATTTACCAAAACAATAAATAAGCTACCGTTCCGTTACGTTTAATTAATTAATTTAATTCAAACACCGGGCGAAATCCTGAACAAAAATCCGCAGGAAATTATGTATATATTACAGGTTTTTATCGCCCAAATCCCCGAGGGGAATCCGATCGTCACGATTGCCGTTTATAAATTTGGCTTTTTATGTAAAATCCCCCCGGCGCTCATTAGGTAATGTCTATTAATTAGCGATAATTCCTTTTCGTTTTTTAAATTAATTGGCTGTTCTAAATGTTATTTACTTTAAAGTGGATTAACGACGGTTATTTTTAGAATGAGCGCTTAGCATGTGAATGTTATAGAATGCTGGCGTACCTCAAGGTTCAGTCCTGCAACCAATGCTATTTCTTCTTCACATTAATGACCTGTTCTTTTCAACTACCAATCCCGTCCACAGTTACGCTGACGATAGTTTTCTTCACTGTGTAACATTCATTTTTCCAAACAAATCTCGAACCAAGAGCTGGATAATAGACGCAGATCTATGCACCTATCAATTTCGCAAGATCTTTAATTAATTTTAGACTGGGGTGCCAAAAACTTTGTCTAGTTCAACGCCTCCAAAACCCAGAATTGTTCCCTCTCTCGCAAATATTTATTCCATCCACATAAATGATCAAGCCCTACAGAAAAAAAAGGAACGTTCGATCTTGTTGGCATCTCTTTCGAAGTTGATCTCATCTGAAACAAACACATTACAATAGCCACATCGGCTGCTAAAAAGCTTGATTTTTTCTTCCGAGCCAGATAATACTTTTCCTCTCCCGACTTGTACACTCTCGATGTTTCCCAAATAAGACTGGAACAATTACTGCTGTCCTCAAGTAACAGCTGTTATAGTAGAGGCCAAGATGACAACAATTGATCGACTAACTCTAACATAGCGGAGCAGTTTACTTGAGACGGAGTTTACTTATTTTAGTTCATTCTCTTAGACTTGAAGTCTACATGGGCTGTTCAAGATAAGAAAAGTCCAAAGCCTTTCATTACCTGTAATTTTGAAGTATTCTAGCCAGCGCAAGTAAATAATTGATTCAGATTCTATCATACAGCCTAGCACCAAATAAAGATAAATTCAAAATAAACAAGCTTGGATGAACTGATCACTCAAATTATAGTTATTAGAATTTAAGTAAAAGTCAGATGACTAAAACTACGAAGTCGAATTAATAACAAATAATGTAAATACTTTTTAAAAGATCAAACTGAAAGAATCGATTTGTTAACACATAGAGCGCGGTCAGATTTACCCTAAGGGATTTAAAAACGGGATAAAGTCACATATATCTACGGATTTTTGTACTTAATTTTGATGGGATGTCGTATATTGTAAAATTTATTGGAATCGGATGACCGTGAATGCGTTAAATTGATCTATACGATTAAATATGGTTACAAAAGAAAAAATAATGATTTTTTTCTAAAACTGCTCTGAGATGTCTTCAGAGAAGTACTCTAAGAAATAAATGTTTAAACACGTATTTTACAGTTTTTAATAAATCAACCCCTAAGGGGGTGAATGGAGGTTTAAAATTTGTAATAGAGTCAAATTGTTATACGGTTCTATTACCTTGAAACTACGTGAACTTACTCTAAAACATAAACATATGTCTAATAACTTTTTAGAGATCAACCCCTAAGGGTGTGAAATGGGGGTTCGAAGTTTTTCTGATAATAACGCACTAACGAATAGGAATTTTGTGGACCTTCTCGGGGACCCTGTATATTTCTTACCACAAGAAATTCGTCTTATTAATGCGCCTTGTATAACGACCTATGTACTGTCACAAAATTACTCGTGCCCAAGCAAATAATAATGAAGCTGAAACTGGATAAAACCTCAGTGACGTCTAATACCTCTAATTTGGAGTAAGCGCCAAATACTAATCGTCTTGGAAGATAATCAGCTGCTAGGTTTGGCATGACTAATTTGATTTGAGTGTCACTTTCTTGATAGGAAATGCTAATTAGGCCCGTATTATTTATAATTGAAAGGGTATTCTGTTATTTATTACCCTGTTAATATAATGATTATTAGTTTGTTAATGTAGGTGTTGTGGTAATGGATTTCTCTTTTGAAACATGTTGTTATTATATATATATATATATATATATATATATATATATATATATATATATATATATATATATATATATACACACACACAAGTGAAAGAAATATCGGGTAAGATGTCTGTAAGATAGTCCTAGACACGTGTTTCGTGCTTATTAGCACTCGTCAGTAGCACATAACCAAGTTGTTGGGTGGGAAACTTGGAAGTTGAAAAAAACACAAAGAGTTCACAGACCAGGGACCTGGAGCACATTTGTGTTTTTTTTTGTCGGGAGACCCAGAGTTTTCCGGGCAACAACCAGCATCACCACGGAGGCTGCAATAGCACCTGCGTGAAGCCTCTAATCCCAAGGAATATGAATTAGTGAAGAAGCTAATAAGCACGAAACACGTGTCTAGCACTAACTTACAGACAGCTTACCCGATATTTCTTTCACCGGTTTATAATTGTTCCTGTCGCTATTTCTTCACTATTTCATATTCCATGGGGTTAGAGGCTTCACGCAGGTGCTATTGCAGCCTCCGAGGTGATGTTGGTTGTTGCCCGGAACACTCTGGGTCTCCTGACTAAAAACCACAAATGTGCTAGCAGGTCCCTGGTCTGTGAACTCTTTGGGTTTTTTTTCAACTTCCAAGTTTCCCACCCAATAACGTGGTTATGCGCTACTGACGAGTGCTAATAAGCACGAAACACTATCTAGCACTACCTTACAGACAGCTTACCCGATATTTCTTTCACTTGTTTATAATTGTTCATGTCGCTATGCCTTCACTATTTTATATACATATATATATATATATATATATATATATATATATATATATATATATATATATATATATATATATATATATATATATGGGTAGGCTCGCGCCAACTAGTTGACCCTGTGTTGCTCCAAAAATTTTCGGGTGCTAACACAAACCAATAAGTAGGTATATATCGAATTTCTTCGACAGTACAAGTACACCATTTTACGAAAAGAGGGAAAATGGGAAATTTATTCGGTCCATAAGTAATATATTAAATGTAAATGCAAATATTAACTTCTTCGCTAGTGCAGAACAAGAAGACCGTAAAATGAAAAATAAAAATAAAATAAGGACTCTTTTTTGATTCTGGTCTGGATGCCCTCCCGCTATCGCGATTTCTGGGCCCTTACCTTCGACAGTGCAAGTGCACCATTGTGTGACAACAGTAGAAAATGGGAAATTTCTTTGGTCTATAATATAATAATATAATAGTCTTTATTTTATTTTTATTTTCATTTTACGGTCCTCTTCTTCTGCACTAGCGAAGAAGTTAATCTTTGCATTTACAATTAATATATTACCTATAGACCGAAGAAATTTCTCATTTTTTACCTCCAAAGACACATTGCTTGGAATTTAACAAGTAAAGTGTTGAAAAATGTTAATTCCTGTATTTGAGTCAGGTTTGCGACGATTTAAATCAAATGATTTAAATCATGATTTAAACCATGATTTAAACCATGATTTAAACCATGATTTAAATCATCTGATTTTTTCAATTTTAATCGTGATTTAAATCAAATTATAAATTGCTGTAAAAACAAGTCGCCGAAGCAAATAACTCATCAGGAAATTCAAAAAAAGGAAGATAGTTTATTTAAAACTAAGTGTTTACATACATTCTGTAAGTGTAAAAACATAACTAATCGTGATCAGTCCAACGTAAATATTCATAAATTAAACTCAAGAAACACAAACAGTTTACAACAACAAAAACTCCAAACCTAAGCAAACCCAAACAAATATTTTTGGTCGAATAGAGGAAAATGATAAAAATAAGTGATTTTAAAGTTCATTATTGCCATATGTAAGGAAAAAATCAGTATAAATTGGTAAAAATCAAAAAAATCACGATTTAATCGAAAAAATCAGTTTTTTGAATTTTTCAAAAAATCGTCATTTTTTGCAACCCTGATTTGAGTAGATATTTTTTTCAGGGTACAACACTGCTCGACAGCTAAGCCGGTACACCTGCACGAAACGTCTAATTTGAAATTACCGCCAAAGACTGATCGTCTTTAAGATAATTAGCTGCTCGCTGAGCCATAAATAATTAAATCTGAGCATCATCGTCACCTCTTGGATGCGAAATTCCAATTAAGCCGTATAATTTATAACCATCGCGATATTTTATTAATTAACACTGCAAAATTTGTTAAACACTATGTCTAAGCCGAAGTAGCCCTAATCTCAAAATCCCAATTTTACAATTTTAGGATTATCATTTTCAAAAAAAATGGGCCTGTTTCATTAAATCGATTTTAACTATGTTATTTGTATTGGAAATAGTAGTGGACGACATGCAATTTACAAAAATCAAGTTAGATTTACTTTAAAACTATTCCACGACTCTATACTGGGGGTGCGTGGTAATTGATACGAATCGCACCGTATTCTATCTAATTTAATACTACATACCGCAAAGAAGATATAAGGGTTGCAAGTTTACAATATACATTTTATAGGCTCTTTTTATGGTTTCATTTGGATTTCTCAAATAACTCACTTTTTATCTCACTGCGATATTTTAAAATGTATACAATTTTATGTCGGAGAGCGGACCGGCAAAAACTAAAAAGGCAAAGCAGGAAATATAAAAATGTATGTTTGTGAAAGTTTACAAAGGATAAAATAAACGGTTCCATTGTTGAGGCACACTCCATTATCTTATTATTCAGATTTATTTAAATTTATTTTATATTCTAACAGTAAACGAAAATAATTTGGCATATTGCCAACAATATACATCATTCTTAGTACATCAGGAGTTTAAAAAAGCGTAATAACAATAAATAAAAAAGCGAATTATTGAGATAAATTGTTCAAAGTGTCCTTCATTCATAACCAAACAGGCTGGCAAGGATGGAAAATTGGGAAACCATATTGTTTGGGTTTGCTCGGGTTGGGTTTGCTTGGGTGCCTAATTTTTTTTACATGAAAATTTGACAGGAGACCTGTATTTAAACATGTTGGAAACTTGAAATACTTCAAGAGAACCTTGATAAATTTGAGATGTAACCAGATTTCCAATAGGATGATGCACCCACACCATTTTAGCAGAAACGTATTTGAACACGGTTTACGTTGGATTGGTCGGCGAGGTCCGACCGAATGACCTGTCAGGTTGCCCGATTTAACACCCTTTGACCTTTTTTATGGGGTATCTAAAGCAAAACATGTATGTTACAGAGCCGAACCCTCTTTTGGAGTTACAACAAATAATAACTGCTGCCTGTCGCAATATTGATATGGGTACATTTGAACATGTTCGTGAGGAGTTCTCAAATAGGTTTTTTACTGTTTGGAAGTAAGCGGAGAACACTTTCAACACCTTTTGTGGTAAAAAGGTAAGTTTATTTTCTTCTTCAGTGTTGCACTTGTACTGTCCACGAAATTCGACGTTATTTTACTTATTTAGCTTTTGCGGCGATTTGAGGGAAAAAAGCATTGGGTATGTCTGTAGACTCCCCAGGAGTCACTCATTCAAATGTATGCAGTGAATTATATAACACCCTATATATATATATATATATATATATATATATATATATATATATATATATATATATATATATATATATATATATATATATATATATATATATATATATATATATATATATGTATATATATATATATATATATATATATATATATATATATATATATATATATATATATATATATATATATATATATATATATATATATATATAATTCAATTTCCGGTGTATAATATTAAAATTTATCCTGTAAACTGGTGCTACTGCAAATCATATTCCAGCATTTGACGTTTTAGTCCACAACAACCACTTTTTGTCGATGGACCACTCTCTCTCCATTCCGCATCGTACATATCTTCTTTGAAAAATCAAAGCCGCATACTATGCTGTGGAACTTGGAATTGGCACCGGAGGCCTCGGGCTCCGATAACTAAGACATGAATCTGCTCTAACAAATGGTCTTGAGCGAGGGTCACTGAGCCCCATAAATTATATATTTACTGTCCGAGTTCATTCCATCTATTTTATCGCCTTTTTCCGAGCCGAGAGGCGTTAGGAGTAAGTGTTTTGCATTTTTTGGATTATTTTCATGGGTATTAAATTTCTTTAAGGTTTTGCCAATGGAAATAGTTAAGTCTTGGGTGCAATGATATGTTTTTTTAATTAAAAGCCTGCGGCATTTACCATTAGGTACTAAAATTGGTACTCTGCTTGGGTAATCTAAGCTAGTTGAAAGGGCTTGTTCCTCTTCAGCCTTCTAGTCAGGCGCGGCCCGTCCATAAGGTCATCTGGTCAATGACCCACCTAAATTTATTTTCAATGATCCACCTAATAATTTATTTTTTAAAATCAAACTTGTCTTTCAAAAAAGTGCAAGTTCCATGCGAAAACTCCCCAAGAAAGAATCAAGCGAGGCCATCGTGGAAAGATATCAAGCTTGCTCCGGGCTGGGTCGTATTTTATATTGGCCTCATATGTTTAAATGGACGATATAAATTCATTAAAACTAAGAGAGAAAGAGGGAGAGTGGCAACGTCGCTTCTTCACAGAGCACGGACCTTCCCGTTATTCACTGATGATTTAAAGATTTGTTAATGAATAAAACAATATTTATTTTCTACTCACCCGATGCAACAGCCTGCTGATATTTACAATCAATTAATTAATTTTATATATGGTGCAGTCAGAGTATTGCAAACACGTTAATTACGATGTCGAATATTATTTCAAGATAATTTTGTACTCATTATATTAAGAGAAACACTGATATCCTTTTCTCCATGAGCAGTACTCTTCTGTCTAATATGTAGTCGAACATAAAACATTGTTCCCATACTAAAAACTCTAAAACCTTAGTCGGTATATTTTCACAGGGTAAAAAACAAATCGGTTTAAGTTGATTGTGATAATTTCTATGGAACCATTTCGGCAAATACCTTGAGTTCGTAGAAACGAACGAAATTTCCATTGTTCTTCTCAAAAGAAGAAGAAACTTCTTAGATAAATTTTGTGTAAGCCTATTAAGTATTTGAAAGGCTTAATTGAATATTACATTAATTAAAATGCTCTTTGATAATAAATAGGACGAAAATTCATTTTCAAACTTTAGTTAATTAAGTCTAAGTTCGGCTTCTATACAGAGTGTAATAATTTTAAAACAGTTAGTTTCAAAATTTGCCTTTGATGACAAAACATCATTCCGTAGAGTTCTAAACAAATAATTGCCTCAAAGGCGGCAGGGTTGGACTTGCTATAATTTAAGCTAATAAACTAGTATAGTCCAGGAGCACACTTTTTGTGTAAAAATATTTGAAATATATGTCATTCTCTAACATACCGGGTGAGTCAACGATTTTGCGGAGTACTTTTATGCCATAAAAATAAGATTTGTCGATAATAAGCTTTTGTGTTAAGGTTAAGGTATAGTCGGATAGTCTGCACATTCTAAAAATATTTTTAATTATACAGGGTGCATTCAAAAAGTAGGGTGTCACAAAGTTAAATGTTTTTAAATAGGACACCCTGCATTAGAATGAATTTTTAAATTTTCCATGGCTACTGAGATCCATTGACAAAAGATGCTATAACGAGAACAAAAAATCCCGGAGAATCAAAATATTTTAAAAACTATTAGATATTTAGAGATAGGGATAGGACATTCTTAACAAAATGTGAAGAGTTTTTGACTAGCGAGTTCTCTTGTGTAGTAAACGCTTGTCGAGATCGTTGATCATTTCTTTCTTTTACACTTTCCTTAGGTTGTTCTTTGTTATTTTATATCTTTATTTTTTTTGTCCATTGTTATATCATTGTTTGTACAGTATATTTTCATTTATTTCGTTAATACATATCTAATTGTTATACAAAAGTCCGGGGTTTTATGTAGTGGTCAAGATAGACATATTAATTATTAAGTTCTAACTTCGTTGGCCCGTCGTTAACAACCAGTTCGTCGATCTACAAGATCTTTGAAAGAGACTTCCAGATTGGCTGCGAGATTGAGGTCTGGGTAACATAGAGCTTTTTACTAATATTCACCAACTTTGGCTTCCTTTAATTTGAATATTACTGTGACTGCAAGAAGGCGTCTTTGTCAAAGGTATAGTTTAATCTAGATAATTTATAAGAACCCGTATAGCGGGTTCTTATATATCTAGTATTTATAATAATATTAATCCCTTTTATCGATATTTCAAGCATAGTTGTTCATAATTATGGTTCATGCGATTCTGTAAATAAAACAAAATTTTAAGTACAAAGAAATGCATACGAACGCATCACTGAGAAGAGTCACAGAGATAGGATTTTGGAAACCTTTCACAAAATACAAAATTCGCTTTTTCTAACATTATGTAAAATTGAAAGATCAAATTACTTTCTAAGGTTTCTCCTGCTTCTCTAATAAACCACGTATTAAACATCTCACAAGGATTATCGTTGTTCATTTTTTACATTATAACCGAAGCCGTACAAGAATTAGCCCTCCTTTTCATTATTAGTAATAAAGTTTGTTTTCGCGAAGATTTATTAAAAACAATTTTACCGTTATATGATTTCATTTAATTTTCCTTCCGTTTTAGATTAATTTTGTTTACTTTCCCAAAATTTACCCAAGTTATTATTTTCGTTTTGTCTCATTGGCAAAATTTAATCTTTTAAGGAATGAACAAGGCAAGTATTTAATTTGATAAGAAAGCTCTGTAAACACTCAAAATTAGCAAAATTATACGTAACGCTGTCTAAAACTTTGTTAAATAGAAAATACCTTTATTTAGTAGTTGTTTTACGTTTTCTAAGGATTTGATTGAATCATTTTTGCATCTGTCTCTAAAAACACTCTCTTTTTTAGCTTATTTTCTTGTAGTTTTGCGTTTATTTTTCTTCTGCTGTATGCTTTTAGATATCACTAGTCAACAAAGTGAAATTTTTGTCGGATCTCTCGAAATAGAAAGAAGCCCTTGTGTAAACAACCACCACCACACTCTATTTCTGTTCCAAATTTCAAATTTTTACGTCGTGTAGTTTCAGAGAAAATCGACTGTGACAGACGGACGGACGGACGGACGGACACCGAAGTGGCCATCTGCTGCAAATTCCTGCTTCTGCTTTTTACCCACTGAAAATCAGATCATAAGCTTTCTGAAATCTTGAGCTGATCGAAATTTCTTATCAAAGAGGGTACTTCGTTTTAGTTCACTTTGAAACTTGATGATCTTAACAAATTATAAAGTTCCACTAAACATTTGCTTACGGTACATTTGTTTCACAATGTGCGAGGTTTCCCTTTGACCAACCCCCCGAATTTTACGGAAATTGCAAAAGTTCCAAACTGTAATGATGTGTGAAAATGAATGAAGTGGCTGTTTATAGCCTGTGCACCCTTTCTTTATCTTTTCGTTGTCTGCGAAGTGAAAAATAATTATTTGCGTTTTTCTTCGGTGTAATTAATTGGTGCGTGCCTTTTAATTTATAGAAAGTCAATTAATCTTTCTAAAACCGTTTAGTAATCGTAAATTATCCACTCTGATAATGAATTTCGCGATATGCTTTAACGTACCTTCTGATTTTGAGTTTATTTGGATCAAATTTCGTATAAAGGACTAAAAAAATACTTTTTCTACAACTTCCCTTAAAATACCTAAAAAAACACACTAGTAACTACAACTGAAAATCACTAATTTTAAACAGAGGGCGGAAACGTTTATACAAGCCGTGCGAAAACAGTTACGCACGTTACAAGAAACAATTATTATTTATTTATTTATGCTACAAGACTTACAGGTTTAGAACTGAAGTACAAGTCAGGAGGAATATTTTACAATTATATCATCACTTAAAAGACAGAGAATCTAGTAAATAAACGTAATAGAACAAGATTCCATACAACTAACCTATAATGTAAATTTAAATTGAATATATATATATATATATATATATATATATATATATATATATATATATATATATATATATATATATATATATATATATATATATATATATATATATAGGGTGTTATATAATTCACTGCATATATTTGAATGAGTAACTCCTGGGGTAGTCTACAGACATACATACCCAATGCTTTTTTCCCTCAAATCGCCCATTTTTTTTTTAATTAAAAAATGCCCAAATACCGACCCTTATCTGACGCATCTGAAGAGACTGGCGTCACGGGCTCTAATATTATAAAGAAAAAACAAATGATCCAGTCGGGGCATTGCAAAACTTAAATAATTCTGTTACATCTCATTTTTTTATCAGTCTTAGTGAAAACCGAAAATAATCAAAAGTATTTTTAATTCCACAGAATCAATTGACCAAAATTGTGTATTTTAATCTAACAGGTATCAATTTTTTTACTTAATATCGGAAAATATGGAACACTCGTGAATTGGGTTGAAATTGTTAAATTTTGAAATTTAATTATTAAACCATGGGCATCGTCGCGCGTTAGCTAAACTTATCTTAGGAGAATTTAGAAATAAGGCGGAATTTTGCAATTAAATTAACTTTGTCGTCCAAGCTCATTTCCACCTGGTTAAAGAAAAATCTTTACGTCGTCTTCGAATAACCCTGTGGTGTGCATTATGGGCTGGAAGTGTTATAGGGCCATTATTTTCATAAAAATGATCAGGGTAATGGTTAAATGTTAATAACGAACGCTACGGTAACATGTTAAGAAAGTTCCTTTGGTCCCAATTAGATAATGTGCACTTTACAATATATTCTTTCAACAAGATGTCACCACGTGTCACACGGCGATGGAGACTTTGGATTTGTTACGGACCACAGCCGAATCATTTCTCGAAATGGTGATGTTCAGTGACCTGCAAGGTCATGCGATCTAACTCCCATTGATTTTTTCTTGTACGGCGTTCTCAAGGACAATGTCTACTCTAATAATCCGCAGACGATGAATTAACATTATTAGCAAACCGGAAGCAAATCATTCGTTACTGGTGAAATTGAACTGCTATTGACAATTTTACGAAAAGAATGGTAATCTGCAGAAACAGTCGAGAGGTATATTTGGAGAATATTATTTTTAAAACATGACTGCCATGTCACTACTTTTTGATAAAATAAACAAGCGTGTTATTTTTCTAAAATTGTTGATCATATTTGAAAAGTAAAACCTGAAGTACCTATTGGCGACTCAACTAAGGACGCCAGCTGCAATCAGCTAATTTTTAACGGAGAAGAAGGGCTCACTTGACAAAATTATCAAAGATGCCAAATAACACAATAATGAAGACAAAGATGAAACGAAAACATTTCCCGTTATAGTAATTAGCAAATCGCCCGAAAAGAACCCTTTAGAGCAGTGCCTAACACGAGGTTAAAAATTTAAAGTAAAACCCTGTGCACCGCTTTAAAAATGCACTGTATTTCTGCTATTTGATGTATTGGAAAACAATAAAAACACCATTTTCTGAATTAGGTTGATGGATACGCCACCCGGAAATGCCTGTTACGGTTTTAATTTAAAAATAAAATAGGAAATCTTCAAGAAGCGGACAAATATTTTGAAACGTGCCGATACATAATTACTTCTACGCAGTTGGAATAACCCAGATTCGTTTTTAAAATAGATTTAACGAATTTGCCTTGGTATGGGTGCGAAAATTTTCACAGGTACACCAAAAAGTTGCATGTTCTAGGCCCCCCAATTCGTATGTATTGTAAGCTGCTGAACACGAATTCTTTATCAGAATTACTCCATGAGGTCAGGATTTTTTTAACCTTAAAAGTAGATCAAAATTGCGAAAAATTCTAACTTAAACATAACTCGCTGACATCAGGAGAAATACTGCGCGTATGAAAATTGATGAAAATCACTATTTAAGTATGTAGTTCTCAGCGAATATATGTTAGGATTCCAACCTAACCTTGAAAAAACTTTCGTAAATGCATTCAAAATGCACAAATATATGAAAGTTATGAAATGGAAAGTTTCTGGTTCGTTTATAAAAGAAATTCAACAACAGAATTGATAAATCGAATGTTGACCACGTTTTGATCTCAAAAAAATCACAATAGTCGAAATCCTGTATTCATAGACTCGTCTGAACGCTCGATGAAATGAGAGGAAACGCAATAAAATAAAATACTAAAATGCTTGAATGCTCAAAGATACAATGCTTTTGGGGTATGGATGAAAATTTCAACCTAACCTCAAAAAATCACACTGAATCATTCAAAACGGAAGCAGTAAGCCTTATAGCCTATGTTCCCTCTCGTTCCACACAGTCTATGTATACAGAATTTCGACTACTGTGATTTTTTTGAGATTAGAACGTGGTCATCATTCGATTTATTAATTCTATTGTTGAATTCCCTTTACAAACGTACCAGAATCTTTCCATTTCCCTTTCATATAATTTGTAAGAAATTAAATTACATAAAAAAGTAGATCTATTAACCAATAAGGTACAACTAAAATTTGGAGTCTCTATCTATCCTAATAACAAAGATATTTGCCCATGCTAAGACTTTTCGGAAACCCTGTATATTATAAGCTATAGACCGAAATAATTTCCTTTTATTTATGTTTTGTTTTACATTTTACATTTTTATTACAAAAACAAAACGTCAAATCCATCGAGATTACTAAAGAGTATCGAGAGAATCTTTTTTAATAAACTAACAATATAGGAGCCCCTAATAACCTAGAAAACATTCGAAAACTTTCCAATCTACTAGATTGCCATAATTTTATTACACGATGGCGTTGACGCTCTATTCCAAACTAAATAAAGTAAGTCATTAATTTAAGGCAATTTCATTATAACCCAAAATTGATGATTACTATAATTTAATATAATTGTAGCTTATTATTTTCCCGACTAACTGAATTTAGTCCACTAAAATATTTATTATTACTCATAATATTGAGATATATTGTTATATTGTAATATTGGGGGTGTTTTAGTTATCATTCATTTATATTATTGAAACCTGTGTAAAAAATCTTTAGTATTTGTTTTTGTAATTATTCCGAGCATAATTTAGGTATCTAATTAACTTAAAACAGTTTTTCCTGTACTTCTTCCTTATTGCCGGTACAAAATTTTTATTAAAATAGTTCAAATCTGCTACTAGTTTTACTGACGATAGTAGTCTTCACTCTTCACTTCAATTTCCATCAAATGCTGATGTAGGAGGTTTGAATCTTTTTCTATGATCTGCAGTTAATTTTAGACTGTAGCGTTCGAATCCTGCTGCATGGCGTTTATTAACTTGTTTCTGCGTAAAAGAACTAGAATTTATTATTTTTCCATTGGTGATGTCCAACAGAACAACAAACCGTCTCATAGTGGTTCCGATTATTTGAAGAATGCTGTCATAATTATAATTGCAACTAATATTTTTGCAAAATTAATAACTGAAAATGCGAAAGGTTATTGTAAACAAGCTCTACAAAAATATTAATTTGCCCCCAAAAAAAACAACCCCTAAAATTTTTAATTCATTTTTTTTGTATTTTAAATCTGCTTTTATTCTGTGACCCCATGAGCTAAAATTTAGAATAGGTATAGGCTACACACTTTCTAAATTTCAGCTCTTAACATTTAACGGTCCTGGAGAAAGAGGTTTGTGACTGACAGACACATGATTTTTGAACTTAGATTGGTCAATTTTTTTCTAATCCAAACTATTTTGGCCACAACTTGTATTGTTGTCATTTACATGGTTTCAATAATTTGTTAAGCCACTCCCTAGTTAGCTGGAAGCAGAATGACATTATTTACTGCAAATGAAAATTATAATTTAACAGCCTCGTGTGGTAGTTTCTGGCTAATATGGTCATTTATGTTCGTTTAAGTCCTTTATGTGGACACTAAAATTTAATTTTAGTGAATTTTGTAGTTATATTATCATTATTATTAATTTAGATGGAAAAATGAAGATTTCGCGTGTACATTTACTCTGTTTGTTTGTGACGTTAACGTGAAATTATGTATACAGGGTGAATTTTTTAAATGGAATAAATTCGGTTACAAAGAATCCATCCATTTCTTGAAAAATTCCAAAAACACGGGTACTTTTTTTTTGACAACAGTTTTTTTTGCATTTACGTGAATTTTACCCTTCATCCAGGGATGGAAGCTAACCCAACTTTTTTCAAATTCAAATGCATGTATTGTCATAGCTCGCGGAAAAGTTCATAAAAACCCACTATGTGAGGGATGTACCAAAACAACCTCGTATAATGCAGGAAGACACACAATTAAACCTCTTGCTTAGTCTCCAGTTAGGCAACTGACAACAGATAACAACGTAAGTCAATCATCTGCATTAAAGTTAATAAATTTATGTAAAATGCGCTCATATAAAATGCTAAGGGTACAGGAGTTAAATGAAGATGATCCAGATCGTCGACTTCAATTTTGTGAAATTATACTGAATTCTCTGGATCAGCATTCAATAGTTTTGGACTGGGTTCTTTTTTCGGATGAGTGTACTTTTGTATTAAATGGCCATAACATGAGCAAGCAGAACTGTCGGTACTGGTCCGATAAAAATCCTCACTGGATTCGAGAAATTTTAAAAAATTACATTTTTAAAGTTTTCTCTCTCTTATCAGGTAACAAAAATTCAAAAGTAAATAATGAGTTATATTCCTTTTCAGCGAGCTATCACAATACATGCATTTACGTTTGAAAAAAAAAATTGTATTAGTTTCCATCCCTGAATGAAAATTCACGGAAATGCAAAAAAAAACGATGAAAAAAAGGTACCAGTGCTTTTGGATTTTTTGAAATAATGGATGGATTCTTTGTTAACGAATTTATTCCAGTTAAAAAATTCACCCTGTATAATTATCTGGTAGTTTAAAAGCTGGTTGTTCTTTGTGCATTATAATTCATGCGAAGATCTGTGCACCTATTCCTCTCGCAAGAACTTCTAGTTAACCTTAGACTGAGGTGCCAGAAACCTATTTCAGTTAAACGCCTCCAAAACCCAATCTTGCTCTGTGTGGCGCAGAAAATCCAACAAGACTTATCCCATCCACATGAATGGCCTAGCCTAAAAGCGCTTGACGAATACAAGCGAATATAATTTTTTATTTAATAAAAATCCAGGCGAACCCCATTTTTAACTTGTTAAAACCGATGCACTTGAAGCTAAATAATTTCCAAACCAAAAAACTTTTCTACATTAACAATTAATCACTTTTTTGGAACATTTATTTCGCAAGCTCCACAACGGCACACTTATATATTATTGTTATAAAAGTCGCAAAGCTTTCCCGAACAGCAATGCTTTCGGCCCATATTTCTGTCCGCGCAACATGTTTTTGTTCCGACTCCATGAATCATACGATCCAGCGGAGAACAGTCATATAACATACTTTATTTTTGTGTGGAGTCGGTGGTCTGCACCAAAATTATAAGGCAAAATATCGGCGATAATATCGACGCCATATTTATGTCTACAGCTTTTAAAGCATTTATAAGGAAATAAACAATTAAATTGTTTATAACAATTGATCGCGCTAAAATTTTTCAATCCTGAAAATTATCGTCCAATGTACACCTACTTTTCAATATTCGTGATTTTTTTTAAATTTTTCTGAACGAACTTTTTGGTGAAAAGGGTGGGGGGCATCAGTTTTTAAGCATTTTCCCGAAAAATGTTTAAAAAAATGAATACAAAAATACATCCTATATATTGTTGAATTCGTACTTCAATAAGCTTTCCTTTGCCACCCTACACGATGCTCTTAACTTTTTTCTATTTCCCAACTTACCCCCTGATATTAACCCCCAGAATCAAAATTCAATATTTTATACTTCATGTTCTATTTCTGTGCTAAATTTCAAATTTTTACGTCAAGTAGTTTTAGAGAAAATCACCTGTGACAGACGGAAGGACGGACACCGAAGTGAGTTCATAAGTGTTCCGTTTGGCACTGAGCACTAAAAAGAAGAATTTATCAACTTATAGTTTAATTCCTCGCATTTTCTACATTCTGTCATGCTCTTTATACGTTTATTATTCTTCTTACGATACTGACATTACTTTAATATTTGTTTAATACTTACCTGATCCAATATGATTCTCACTTATTTATGGCGATGCAATATTTATAAATGTATGATATCCATTTTATTAATTTGACCACAATTTTTGACTACATGAGAGTTGGATTGTTGTTGCGTTCATCACCTTTTTGATATGATACACATTTCTTTCCTCACCGTAAAACAACTACTAAGAATTTTATTGAAAATAACATTGCCTCTTTTAGGTATGTTTTCTACGTAAGTAAAACAAACTAAAAAAGCTTATACCGGGATTCATTAACATGTTTTATGACTTTGTACTGGATTAAATTCAAATCTTCTAGTTGAATAGTTAGATTGTATAGCAGTTCATAGTACAAAACTAAGTTATCTCACACTTGTCAGTTTTAAATCTTGGTTGTGAATTTGTTCCGGTCTATTATTATTCTTGTTAATTTAAACCCGTAATGGCCAACTTAAAACCGTAATTAACAAAATACCCATGCTTTTAAAGTTAGTGAATCTCTTTATGAATGCTTAGTAAACACTTGAATAAGATTCCCTTCATGAAAATGTTGCTTTGGTGCTGGGAACCACGTTTTTTCATAACGTTTCACATTCCTTTGAAAGAGTGGTCCAAGATTATACCATATAAGACTCCTTTTCTTCCAACCACCGAGCGTACACACTACGTCTGTGAATCGTGTGAAGTTTTCCGCAAACGTGTTATTACAATAGTTGGCGGCGAAAAGGGTTAAAGCTAGCTTGGAAAAATCTCATATATTCAGCTTCATTCAGGTAGAAAATGGTTTAGAGTTATTTCGTGAGCAATTTTAAATGATATAGTATTTTATTTAATTTTGCCTGACTAAAATTAAACCTCGGGGTTAACTAATAGTGCTGAATACTTAGTACGATTAATAATTTATAATTGTCAAGAACGCATTATACTAAAAATAATTCCTTTCGTGAAATAAGTTATTACTTTCCTACGTATTTAAAAGTATTCTTTCAGTGACGCATCAAAATTTGGCTGCACCACATAAAAAAGAGCAAAAGCAACCATTTATTACTTTTTTATGGTAAGTTTCAGCCCTCGGTATTATTATTCGCATAAAAAACGGTTTTCATCACTATTATTAATTATTATAACACTAAATTGTGAAAAATTACCGACATCAAAGGACTTCTTCCGCATATTTTTTTGACAGCTACAAGAAACATCTTCTTATCTCGCTCTTGCTTCCCTGTCCCTGTCCTCCGTCTCTTTTTTATTACTTCAATGATAATGTTCAAATTAGCGATCGACCGATCTCCTAACTACCGTAATGGGCGCTATTAGGGAGATTTTGCAAGATGAAATTGCAGATACGCTAATGCATAAATGATAATATTTAAAGTGGTATTTTAATCAGAACTTTCACATAATTTGCTAAATGAATTTATAAGTCTACCAAAGACTTTTTTTCAATTTTTAGATTTTTTTAAATCATGTGAATAGAAACACCACTTTAAATTTTATCGTTTATTGATTACCGTATTTGCAATTTCTAGTTGCAAAATCACACTATGAAGTGTTTTGGCTTGCCTAATGCCTATGCTTTCTTGTAAATGTCATTTGAAAACATAATTTTCAGTTTTTAATAGTGCGGCTAGTAACAAAATACCGTGGAATCTTTTAAATATTGTATTTAATGGAAGTTTTATAGCGTTAGTTGTTAGTGAAGCGTTGGTTTATTGCAGTAAATTAATGACTGTACCGTGCTGTCGGTGTTTTTTGATACACTGGTATTTGTTAACCTTGAACATTTTCAAAAGAAATGTATTTTAAAGGTATTTTCCTACAAAGGTAAAAACAACATTATTTCTTATGCTGACTTGTTACATAGAAAAAATTATTGATATAATTGGCAACTTACTCGGTATCAACTGTTTGTTGCCAGTGGCGGGTACTGCTGGTTAGAGAAAGTTTAACGAGCGACTACCAGCTTATTATTGCGCATTACCATTTATGAATATTTTTCTTCAATCTGAATTCATACCAGGATTTCCTGGTTCCAATAAATGCAGTAACACCCGATATAAGATATTTTTTCGTATTTTAAATTTAATTATTTGAAATGAAGTCAAGAAATAAAATATTTTACCACTTTTTTTACCCAAGCAAACCTTTGTCTTGTTACTAAACGTAAAACTTTAGACAAACACAACCACATATATCCATTTCCTTCTTAATTGTCTTAGTCTTTGACAGTGAAGAGTGAAATTAATACTCTTTATGGTGACAGTCGGGATTTTGCGAGGAAATTCGCTGAAAGTTGCTTTCATTATTTGAAAGGCAATGTTTGTAGAGGATGACTGGTATAAACAAAGAAAAATCGCCCCTTTAGGGGATTCATATAAATTTATATTACTTTTTGACAGACCGAATTGTGGCACAGTTGCGTTTAAGACCTAATAAAATGAAAAATACTGTTAACAATGTACGATATCACAGTACTTCAATAGCCACAGCAGCTGCTAAAAAATTTGGTTTCCTCTTTTTTTTTGTCTGACTTGTAGACTTCAAGCCTTAGTACGAACATACCGTGGGGGTCTGAAGAGAAGGGAAATGTAATCTATTTACAAGGGATTTAAAGTATTGGAGGTTGGGAAAGGGAGGAATAACATCTGCAGGCAATTCGTTCCATAATCTGGAGACGTAATGAATGAATGAGCTAGAGAAGTGGGATATTCTAGATTTGGTAGTAGGATCCTAGGATATTGTTCCCATCTCTTGGAACCGACATCACCTTCGACACTTAGCATTTTTATTTCTATCCAAAAGCGAGGCGTTTGCCTCAATAATGACCAGTTTTAACAAGAAAATTTTACACACACGTAGATTTTTATGTAGATTCGAATTTTATACATAAAAGGACATCATCCTATTTAAAGTTCCAAAGTTCTCAAAATAGAGAGACGGGGTAAATGTCAAAAATATGTTTAAATATGTCCGGCATCTCCCTATTAACTCACCAAAATTTCATGAAATATTTTAAACCGTTTTTAAGATATCGCCTTGTATTACTTTAAAAAAACTCATCCTGTATACCTTTACTGTCCAGCTACAAATGCTCACACTGTTCTAGTTCATTTATACCTACGCTTACCAGATTACGTAACGAATTTCCTGCAGAGGTTTTCCCTTTCCTTCCTAACTTCCAAGCCTTTAAATACAGTATAAATAGAATATATTTTTCTTCTCTGGAGACGCACGCGATCCCATATAAAAATCAGCTGTTGAAAAGCTTCTATTTCCCGGATCGCTCGAAAATACTTTCCTTTTCTCTTTTTAAAGACATACGTACGTTTTATATACAAATACCCTCAATGTCTCCAAAAAAAGAGTTAACTTAGAACACTGTTCCCACTTCTGCGAAGCCACAGCATCTTCGATAGTTGGTTTTCCCCCATCGACGTGCTTTGTAATCTGCCTTTTTTCTACAGGCATTTACTGGTCATCCCAGAACATCCTGTTTTATCCTGTTCATATCTGGAGTGCCTAGATCCCCTCTTTGTTTCAAATATAAAATTTGACCTTACCAATTCAAACTGCCAATGTTTCCCTTTCATACACTATAGCAGATTTGACAGCTGTTTTATACAGCACCCCCTCTTTCTCCTAATCCTACTGTCACAACACAGTAACACACCATCCCTCTTGCTCTTCTGACATCCTCACTTCTGCTTTATGGGATGATACTATGCATTATTTATTAAAGATAATCCGATTGCACAGACCTAATACTATTATACCCTGCACTTTACACGCGCAAGCCGAATTCCATTATCTAAAATTTAGTAACGTTACATTACAATAAACTAACCGCAAATGGGCTCTTTGGACTCTAATGGATATCACATGTATATAGAATTGACATCTTGATGCTCCCTTTTGTAATTAGACGTGGCTTGTACACACAGAAATGATTTTCACATAAATTGAACATAATTGTAATCACAGCTTTAGAGTAGCTTTCGTTAATGCTAATACATATCTAGATCGTATAGGAGTTTGATTGAATATTGGCCAAGACAACAAGCTTTAAATTTTATGTCGACATATTGACTGTTCCACTTCGAGCAGATGTTGTTTTCTTATTACTTAGGGACCGAGAACCTCGACAGCGCACTATCGTCGATTATAACCCTTTCTTAAGAAAACCCATTGCACCGTTTTATATATACCTGTTATATGTTAGCGTTCTACGGGTAGAATCATGCCAATACAATTAATACATACAACCCTTTCCTTACGTTATTGTGGCCAATCTTGATAACACGTTGGTAAAATGCGACCATGCATATTTACTTCAACCCAACCCTTTTTTAATATTTCTCTTTACTAATGCAGATTACGCTTAATTTATTAAAATACCCTCCTCTATCTTCCATGTCGGTTCACTGACCTTTGTTAGTCTCTTTTTTTGTAATGGCAAATAACTCCTGGAAGACAATCGGATCATCTGTATTGAATAAGAAGGGTGCTCATGCACTTTTCCTATAATACTGAACCTTATCAATAGATATGGTTAAGTGTTAGATTAGCCTGAGGCTAAACTTCGCCATACCTGTTTTATTGGTGTGTATTGTAGGTGTATAACTGTATAATTAACATTTATATGTATATATGCACTATTTTCTATAAATAAGGACGCTTTATTATTATTATTCCTATTATCAATATTATCATTATTATTATTATTATTATCTCGAAAGCAAAAGATTATTGACACCATATCTGGTACCGTTCGAAAATGGGTCTCTTTTCCATTCATAATAATTTATGTACAATAATATTTGATAAACTCATTTAATACTTTAATTTTAAGTTCTCCCCCTAATGTTTCCCCTTTTCTAAGGTTTTAGTTTACTGTTTTAAACAGTTTATTTTATATTGATTTACATAATATGTTAACGTAAATGACAGCAATGGATTTAATTTCGTTACAACAGATACCTAAACCCACCAGTTAGATAATCCTAGGCGTTTGTGCACCGTCAACTTAAATCGACGTACGAGGTACCTCACTAGTAAAAAGAAATCCAATTTTGTTCCTTGCTTAATAATACAAAAATAAGTTGACATAAATATACTTTGGACCAAGAGCAGAGGACTTACTGGCAGTTTCATAACACAAAAGAAAAATCACTAAAAGGTGAAACTCCACAGGCAGCATGACGACTTAACTTAAAATGAATAAAATTTAAATGTCTATCTGACATCTGAACCTGAGGCTGAATCTGAATGGCGTCGAGCGCCTAGGTATACGCACCTCCCCTCAGCGGGGCAGGATAGCATGGCTTGGTGGTGCGACAGCGTCGCTTTGCCATCTGTTTTCACGTTATCTAAATAATTTGATCTGAAAGACCCATTCTATGCAAACTTTTAAATTTTTTGACGTTTTCAGTATTATTAGAATTTCATATTTTAGCGAATATAACGACCCGGGTACGGTTCGTTTTAAACAAGATGGCGCCACGTGTTACACGGCGAGGATTTGTGACGGGCCGCGTCATTTATCGAAATAGTAATATTTAGTGGCCAGCAAAATCATGCGATCTAACTCTCCTCGATTTTTTCTTTTGAGGCTTCCTCAAGGACAAAGTCTATTTTAACAATCCACAGACGATTAATGACTTGAAGCAAAACATTCGTCAAGTTCCTGGTGAAATTGAACCCCAGTTGTGCTAAAATGGTATTGAAAATTTTACGCAAAGAATCTGTAAGAAACAGTCGAGGGGAACATTTGGAGAATATTAACATTAAAACACAACTGCGTGTCTCTACTCTTTAATAAAATAAACAGGCATGTTATTTTTCTAAAAGTGCTGGTTTTACTTTAAAAGTAAATCCCGAACTACCTACTGGGGCATACTGTATAATGAAAGAGCATTTATTAACAAGGCCACGTACGTCATATCAAATCATAGATAAGTTTGTTACTTGCCAGCTAAACATTTGAAATCATTTCTCTGAATAATAGTCGAAAAGCTAATCCGCAATGTTGGCTGAGCGATGTGCATAATTAATCCTAGAATAACGGCAAATTTAAAACGGACAGATCTAAGCGAATAAACCTCCTAAATCTAGGACTTAATTATGGCAAAATCTTTGCTGAATGGGAGCAAAGGTTCCAAAGAGAAAACAATGCACTTTTAGAGCATTAGAAATTACGTATTCCAATAAAAGTAAATCCAGGAGAGATGGAGAATATATTTAAAAATCAATGTTAAACATCTTGGCATTTACAAAAGCTGGAAACAAATCCAGATCGTTAAACATGACATCGTCAATAGAGAGTGTGCATATAATCCAAATAAAACTGATTTTTTTTGTATTTTCTAGTAAATTCAACATTTATGGTAGTTGTTTTTCTATCAATTTATTTTGGTCTTTATTAACAAAGTAAAAGATTTTCGACTAAAATTTGTATACAAAATTCGAAACTTGCAAAACGCGATACTCTTGGTTGTGAATAGTCAGAGAAGCTAGGATGGAGCCCTAAAGAAGCAGCGCGTTTTTGAGCTAGGAACTTTTCGTTGCCTGCAGAGGTAGTAGAACCCCGCGAACTGTCTTAAATCGTTTAAATAAGGCAGGTGTACGTGTACATAGCTTTAGGCCTATAAGCCGTCATTTTTTGGCTGCAGATCACAGAGTTCAACGTTTGCTTTAAACTGGCGTCATGAGTGGAAGACCGAGATATTTACAAATTAGAGCCGCTTTTGCCTTCGTGATGACAGACGGCCGGTTCGTATTTGGAGACCGCCCAATTCACGAGTTACTGACCGATATGCCCAAGAAGTATATCCGTTTGGAGGTGGCGGTGTTATGGTATGGGGTGGAATTTTTTGCATGTTTGTGAACGTACAATGACAGGTGAAATTTATGCCCTAGACATCTTTAGGAACATAGCAAATAATTACCGTTGGAATTTGGAGCCCAATTTCAGATTTCTAAATTATAAGGCTCGCCAACCTAGAGCCAGGGTAGTTGTAGAACAGCTAGCTTGGGTGAAATTAACCATTTGCCGTTACCTCCACTCTCTACAGATCTAAACTGAATTCAACATGTCCGGGGCATGCTTGGAAAAGCAGTAATTGGTCGCCAACCGTTTTTTCGTGACCTAAAGACACCAAGCTAAGTTCTTGCAGAATTATGGGATGTCTTTGACTAAGATGAGGTAAATCACTTAATTCTAAATATGCCTCGACGAGTCCAAGCTCAAGCTGTTTTAGACAACAAAGGTGAAATTACTCGCTATTAAATAATTTTAAAATTCTCAAAAATATTTTCTGTTTTGTTACATATTAGTAAAACGTATTGTTAAATTCTGATACTAAACATTTTTAAGTTGAAAAAATGTGTTTTATTTCTATAAATGATGAGGAGAACATGGACGTGAGAGAAACTACAATATCCTAAACTTATTTCGATCAGTTTAGATACAATCGTACGAAAAAATGTGCACTTGCTTTCGGAATATCACAGACGTCGATTCATATACGCTTGTATGTGGCATCCCCATGTTAAGCTTTACGTTAACATGTAGATTGACACTTATTTGCTTATCTCCTGATGTCACTTGTCAGAGGACAAATGGCTGTTTTTTAAATTGTAATAAATAATATCTAGAATTACAAATTTTTTTTAGTTAAATTATCCCAGTAGATTTTTTCAAAACATTATTTCTGGAATTGGAATGACTTCCTTAAACGATATATGCAATACAAAATACATAGATATTCCTTATTGAAGCCTATAAATCCAGCTATTTCTGACGTAAACTTTTCACTACGGATCGCTAGAAACATTTCCTGTACTGGTATTAATCGACCCTTCAGATACTTTAGGCTATTTTAGAATCTGATTAAATGCGTCCGAAATTATTGGTTAACAAACACTCTAACCCCTATATCGTAACACACTTAGAAACACTTGCCCGGGCTATGTTCGGAGACTCAATCAGCAGCCTCTTAACAAGATAATGTACATACGCAGTTTACCCTGCAGCAACCGACAAATTTTCAACGAACATACTCAAGGGTCGCTAGTAAAACGTTACGGTTAGTTCAAATAATGTTATCTGCAGTTTGGTAGTTTGGACCAGTGAGAATTTACATACTGTACATGAATTAAATGGGTTTAAGGGACAGTATTAAGTATGTCGTTTGCTGCATTAATCGGCAGGACACGAACGCCATTGACGCCGGTTAATTATTGAGAAAATAGGGGTTGTGAGTCTCAATTTATAAAGTCCTTATACTAGGTAAAAAAACAGCGAGTTCTTGCCATGTGAAAAGATTTTAAAAAACATGTAAGGACAAAAGTTGCTCCTTTTTTTTTCTCCCTTGGGCTCCGTCCGAGACCGGAAGCACTGCGGCCACTAGAGGCCTATTGTGCCTACCCAATACCTTTTGTTACACCCACTCTGTTATCCCAGTTTCCTGCACAAGCCTGTACAGGTCCACAAGGGAGTGGGTGATCAATTCCTCCGGTTCTAACTTTGGTTGCCCGAATAGTTGGTGGCGCTTGCGATCTAGTGACTCGCAATTATAGATTATGTGCTGAACTGTTTCCCTGTCCCTACCGCATAGTCTGCAGCTAAGGTCTCCCTGGTACAGTTTCATTTTGTTGAGGTGGTCCTTTACAGCCATGTGTCCTGTTAGTACCCCTACGATTGTTCTCAACTGGATCCTGCTCAGATTGAGCAGTTGCCTGGTGAGTCTAGGATTGGGATTTCCTATAGCGGCCTTGCTGTGGTTCAGTCCCTGTACTCCATTCCAGTGGACTTTGTGTTGGTGTTTGATCCATCTGTTTACCGCCTCTCGTGCCGTGCACTTTGGCACCCCGAGTGATGGTTCTGGGCCAATGAATGGTGCAGCCGATCCCTGTCTAGCAAGTTCGTCGGCTTTTTCGTTACCAGTGATGCCCTTGTGTCCCGGTACTCACATGAGCTTGACTGAGTTTCTGGCAGCGATCGCGCCAAGATCGTTTATGCACTCCCATACCAGTCCCGAAGTGACTCTGTGGCATGAGAGTGCCCTCAAAGCGGCCTGACTGTCTGAACAGATATAGATCCGCTTATTTGAATAAGCCCTCCTATTGTTTTCCAGCGCACATTGTAAGATGGCGTAAGTTTCTGCTTGGAATACCGTGGGGTACTTCCCCAAGGAGAAAGACATGTCCCTCCTTGGTCCGACCCCATGTACTCCTGCTCCGGTTCCCGTTTCGGTTTTTGATCCGTCGGTGTACCATAGTTGTAGTTGCTCCTTACATCGTGAGGAATATTTTTTGTCCAAAAACTTTTTCTCTAAAACCAATGGTTCAGCTATTATTAGGAAATAAACAATTAAATTGTTTATATCAATTGACCGGGCTAGAATTTTTCAATACTGATAATTTTCGCTGAATCTACACCTAATTCTCAATGTTCATGATTTTTTTCAGATTTTTCTGAACGATCCTTCTGGTGATAAGGGTGGAGGACACCAATTTTTAAGCGATTTTCCCGAAGAATGATTAAAAGAATGCAACAAAAAAATACATCATATATATCGTTAAATTCGTGCTTCAATAAGCTTTGACACCGAAGTGTTTCCACAAACAACAACACTAAAAACAATCGGTTGTTGTTGTTGTTCGTTTATCCTGTACTGACGAGAACTAAGGAGTTCGAAACCGGTATGCAGGTAACGACATCCTAACTAAAGAAAAAGCTTCCTTCCTCCTGGTAGTTTCTTGCAGTCAAACCTTGTATTTTGTTGTCTAACAGTGTTAGTCAAAATACGGCAAATTTTGGTATGTAATCCAGCGCTCGGAGGGGCATATAGCCCGGAGAATAGCTGTTTTACCATGATTTGTTCAAATCCTTATTGTATAAGGAATTTTCAGGTGGTTTAGAGAACTTATTGTCAATTTTACGTACTAAAAACAATCTAATATAAGAAAAGAAACAAACATAACTCAGAAAGCACAATACCACCCATTTTTAAATAACCCCTTTTACGCTAAACATCGTCAAATCATCAAAAATATTTAAAATTATTTACATATTTTGAGACTAAAAACAGTGTTTTTAACAGGTTTAAATAAAAAATACGAAAAAATGCCAAGATAAACAAAGCACGTGTAGTAAATACAAACAAAACTGAAAGTGCATATGAAGACAACTACAAAAATGTTAGGAGACAACTAAAAAGTGTTATGCGTCGACTGAGATAACTGAAAATAGTTTGATTTACACCATAAAATAAGTAGTGTCTTTCCTCACGCTCGATTTATCTCTCTCAGCACACAAAAAAGTTTGTTATCCGACACTTTTTTTGCTGAAGTTAACTCAACAAGCACTTTTTGAGACTTGTCACCCTTTGCACGACATGAGCGATCTAATCGCTGGGTATAATAAAAACCAGCCTGTGCTAAATCTTTAGGACTAACTTTATTGGTCCAATTTGCAAACGTGATCTGTCCATCTTCAAAAGTACGAATGAAGCTAAGACCATCATCTTAGCAATCAACCCAACCTATTGCGACACCCTTCATAATTCTAGAATAAGACCCATAGGGGTAAACTAGAACTTAAGTAACATCTACAAACTATTTTAAATCTTAAAATATCTCGGAACTTTAAGTCATTAAACATAGTTCGTGATAATAGACAAGTTGGACAGTTCCATCCAATTTAATATGAATTTGGTTTATGGCAAATATGTAGACCAGTAATAATTAATTGATGCTTTGCAAACGAGAAACGTTCAAATGTTGCTATGAAGTAAATTTCGCAAATGCTAGACGTAATCGTGGAACAAACCATTTCTGTCAGGTCAGGTGACAGTTGTGAAACAAATCTTTTAAACCCTGTGTTTGTTTTGTTTTCATTGGTTTTGAAGGAAAATTTATTTATAAACTTAAAAACAATGGCCAAATAAGGAAAATACTGTGGAATAATGTCGGTTAAAAATAGGATTTGCCGGAAAAAATCAAGAAAATTCTATTTTTACCCCTTAAATACTCTCCTGGATGAGTCATTCGGTATTCATTTGAAAGTGTGATTATCCCTTTATAAGATAGTGTTGAAAGATTGGGAAAAAATTAGATAGGAAAAATAAAGAGTGATTCAAATGTACCGATGTCGAGGGCAAAAAAAAATTTTAACAATCGAAATTTAATCGGCGATTGCTCCCTTCATATAAAGAATGAAGAACCTAAAAAATATGGGTATTATGTATTTCGACAAGTTCATTCCGATGACGTATATAGGATTTTAATTCGAACCATTTTAACCCCACAAAAAATTAAAAACCGTGAAGTATTTGGGTCAAAAGTCGAAATTTCCAGTTCTCCACAAATATATATCCATTTTCCAGTGATTTTAGGTTTAGGTAAATGTATCTCAGAAAGAAGGTATTTGAGATTTTAAGGTTTCATTTTTGAATCCGTTTTTCGATCCGACGTTTTATTTTCGAATTATTAGGTACCAAAGAGGGGTCTGCAAATGGCATTTTTAGACCTAAAAAATTCAAAATAATTAAGTTCCTGCCATTTTCCGAGCCTCACGAGTTTTAATAGAGTTCTGAAGCTCCGGGTCCTCTACGACCTTCGAAAATTTACATCGACCTGTACCCGATTTCAACGGAAATTGCAGAAATTTCGACTTTTACGTTTAATATCTCCGAAATGCAACATCCTGTATAATTGAATTTTTTGCCGAAGCTAGTTGCACTATTCGTCTATCAACCCAAAAAATCTGATTGCTCCCTCTCTGACTGTTTTCGAGAAAAACAAACCTGTTCGACTTAAGGTTAAGCTTCACGTTAACATGTAGACTGACACTTATTTCTGCTGATCTCCTTACGTCATTATTCACTGAACACAAATGGCTGTTTTCTAAATTGTAAGAACTTATACCGAAAAATATGCACTTTTGTAATTTTCTTCAAAATATTTTTTGTTGGGTTTGTAATGACTTCCTTAAGCGATTTATTCAATAAAAAAATATGAGCATATTCCTTTTTAAATATACAATAGTGATATTTTCTCTGAAGTAATAAATTTATTAAAACAATCTATATTTTTAATTATTTAGATCAATTCAGGTATATAATCTATCTGACGTTTCCCTGCGTCTTTAAAGTTAAAACCCTTGTACTGCGAAACTTCATTATACTTTGAACATAACGAGTCTTGCACTAACCGTACAACTTAAACCCCTTTAAAGCTTTGACACCTATCGGATACTAAAGCATAATTAACAACATTTCTAAACACTTACGCAAGGGTATGCTTATAGTTTAATAGAAAGTCTCTCTCTTTGAGACGCGATACTCTGTGGGTTTTAGTAGGACAAAACTAAACTAGAAATTTTTCAAAAATTTATAATTTCTTTTTTCTACTTCCATATTTTAATTGACTTATTAGACATTTACTACCTGTATTTTAATAAGATTCATTAAGATACAGATTTTTCATTCATATACAAGTTTATAACCAAGAGAAATGCAACATCACAGCAATATTCGGTCCCAAAGTTTTACTTCGAGAAGGGTCTCTCTGCGCTCATTCCAGTTAGGAGGGAGTTGGAGGGGGCACCAAGTTACCTTATGCTGGGTTCCGGTCACTGTATGATTCCGGGTAATGAGAGGGCCGACACACTGGCTAGGAAAGGCGCAGAGATGGAAGTCACCCTAGAGGAAAGCACTGTGGCCAGACCACTGGAAATATTCAGAGTTGAAATTGATCAAAAAGCCACGCAACCTGCTCAGACTAGATGGACAGAATTAACAACCTGTAGCATCTGTCAGCAATTATGACTCTTATACAAATATAATAGAACCGCAGCATTGTTAAGACATAGTAGGAAGGAGCTACGTAACTGTCTGTTTTTTAGTCACGCAGAACGTATGAAAATACTAGCAAATGATTTCTGCAGAAGCTGTAGAGATGAAGAAGAGGTAGAGAGACATTTTTTGTGAGAATGTCCTGGCCTTTGAAGAAGAAGATTTGATGCCTTCGGTGAGACGGTCTTCGGCGGACTGGAGAAGGTAAGTACTGGACCAATTGGACGTCTGGTGAGGTTCATCAACAGTAGCGGCTCCTTCTGGTGAGGCTTACACAATCCCCCTGCAAAATCTCTAGTTGTATGAATCATCATGAGTTGGTTCCAAATTAAATTTTTCATATCGGAATCTTATTTATTTTACAAGTAAAAACTTTTATTAAGAGTGAGTAGTGAAGATTGATTTTTACGTATCTTGCAAAATTTGGTTCATTTGTCTTCTTCTAAACCTTACCCGTGAATATATATTATTATATGTGGAAAAAATTTTAAACTATGTGTGTTTTTGTTATTTTTCGTCCAACCGACGCAATTTTTGGTGTGCGTGTTTTATTGATTGTGCAATAATATTAACATATTTATTGAAAACGCGAAATGATTGAATAACCCCATTGGACGCTTGTAATATGACTGCACTCAGTGTCAAAGATAGATCTTAGCCGCAATTAAATTTATTTCTTGTTAAATGGTTTAAGCAACAGGCAGGTAATGTTGCGAATTAGTAGGTAAAATTTTAAAATTTATAATTTCCAGAGACAAAGAAGGTACAATTTCCAAACACGAAAGCTTGATTAGCATAATTTGTACACTTTCTCAAAGTTGTACGGTAATTGGTGCTGTCACTTTGATAAATGAATACGGGTTGTTGTAGGTTGTACGAGACAAATTTCTGTATAAATATACAAAAGGGGTATAGTTTGTTAGCTGTAGTTATTATTTTAGCAATATAATAAACATTTGCATAAGTTAAAGATAAATTTTAGTGCACCCCTTATTATGCCTAACCTAGTTTCTCAAAAGCCCTTGTTGCGGCAAATAAACTAAATATATACAGGGTGAACCACTCTTTGTTGAAACAAAAGATGCATTATCTATATAAGCCAGATTCCCCGTTGCTATTTTTTTACGATTGTAAATAAATTTCATTTTTCTTTAGGCTTGTTTTCACTTATGGACCTACCTAGAGTACGAAATTAATAAATATTTACAATGTTTTTAATTAATTTGATTCCAGAGGCAAATTCATCAGTTAATGAAAGAAAATAATTTCCAAGGCTGGTTCATTATCGAAATTGAATAATTCAATTTAATCTGAATTAAAATTGAATCAATTTAATTATGTAAAATGCTTACTTATATAAACACTGCACTGGTAGAGCTAATAGGTAATAACTGTAAAACTGGTGATCTACACCATTTGTATGAATACTTCTACATTTTTAATATACCTTCTCTGTACGATTCTTGGTTATATACGAGGGCGTATTGATATTTAGTTGCCTGGAAAGTTTCTTATACCGTTCAGGAATCCCGGACAAATGACTTAAAAGTAGGGAAAATCCGAAACAGTACTGTCGTATCATATGAAAAAACCAGTCGAAATCCGCAAAAACAACTTCCGGAACAGATCATGTGTGTGTTCTATAACACTTTTATGTTGTTAAAATTATAATAATATGAAAATTCAATATGAGAATGCACTGATGTGCTTCGATTACTTCAACGTATTACATAATAATATAATACTTATACATACGTACATACAAGAGGTCACGCGTGTTTTGTAAGCTTCGCAAGAATAAAAATGATTTAACAATATTTGCTTCTGCATTTGCATAGGCGCTGACAGAGAATGACGGTCAGTCAGTACTTCACATCACAGGCAAATGATTTGTCCAATTTCTGCTATTTATGGGAAAATTCCTACTGTTGAATAATATTGCAAAGAAGAAGAATATTATAAATATTATAATATTATAAAACAAGTTAAAGAAAAGTGTTCGGCTAAATTAAGAAGGTGTTTTGGTGGTTAAGTCAGTTTGCTATAACTTGCTGTTTTGGCTTAATGGCAACTAAAATGATAAGTTTAAACAGCGTTAGTAGTCACAAAAAAATAAAACAGACGAAAAGTTTGTGCACCTTGCCGAAAAAAAAATTTTGGAAACTCAAATTCAGAAAAATTTCAAATTACTTCAAAATTATGTGAATTAGTCAAAGGGTTCGTCAATAATTCAAACCTTTCATTTTTTTACGGACAGTGTGTTGTTAACTAGTAAATTTTCTAAATGATCCTAAGGAAAAAATTCTGTTTCTAATGTTTTACTCGGATTTAATAAGACGATCATTTTTAATCATTTCCGATTACTGCTGTGGTTTAACATTTACATGTTTTTAGGCTCACTATTCAACAGTGTTCTAGTACTGTTTTTACCTTAGCTTTTAGTATTTTCCAGCTTATAAAATTTTTATTAGCCATGATACGTAAAAAAGTTTAAAATAACAGTTGTAGGCTATTCAATTTTCTACAAGAAAAATTATTGATGCGATAAAGAAATGCGACAAGGCTACTTCCAGCAGGACGGCGCACCACTTCACGTAACTCTTGGTTATTTAAATTTTTTGGAAGAATTTTTCGAAAACCGAATCATTAGTCGTAATATGCCGGTTAGGTGGCCACCACGGTTCTGCGATCTCACGTCGTGCCACCCTTATCTATGGCCACACATTAAAAATTCGGTTTTCAAAACCCCAATTTAGGAGATTAACAATTTCCCCCAAGTGCTCACCAATGTTTGTGATGCTGTAAAAAGAAGAATGAGAACATGTTTGGAAGTAGAAAGTGGACACGTCTCTTATTTAGTTTAAATTTATAATTTTTAGGTTCTCTGTTGTATATGTTTCCTTTATTCGTTCTGCACTATGCAATGACAATGACAATAATATAATTTTCTTAAAAATAAAAACTTCAAACCTTGACAGTTTTATTTTTCATTCTCCTTTACCTTTTATCTATGTTACCTTTCAAGAGGAATAATTCAAGACATGCGTAACTGATTCCACGGCATACTTTGAGGACTTTTTTTTGTCTTAACTTACTTATCAATACTCCCTCGTACGTTTTCCAAATCTCGTTCTCGTATCTTGGCAGCATCGCCTTTGACACATAGCCATCCGATTGGTGTATAATTCAATTTTCAAAAGAACACTCCCCCCTCTTGCTCGCTGATCATTTTCTTCCTAATTAAATGCCCTTTATAAAGTATAATCCCTAAATCCTAACATGATATCTGACAATTTATTAGGGACTTAACTCGGTCTATTTCATCAATTCCCTCGTCCATTTTTTATGTACGCTTCGGTCAGAGTTTCGAGTTATTTGCCCAGACGAATGTTTCCGATCCATTTGCAAAAAGGTTTCACACAAAAAAACGTTTAGTGTGGCTGGAAAATCACTTTCTTTGCTTCTTAAATCGCGTTTATTGATCGCGCGATAACTTTTTTCTGGTAAACGGTCAGTGGCGCCTGTACAGGTGAATTCTTGGTTCTTGATGATGATAACAGGTGGTTATCTGGAATAGAATCGAACATGATCACTGTCGACGATAGTTCAGCTCCTCAAATGTGACAATAGTATTGTAGGTTAGGCATGTCTAAGAATACTTAAATCGTAACGTCTTTACTTTGAATAGGAAATATGCATATAACCCAAATAAATATGAAATATTGTTTTTATATCCTCTGCATAAATTAAATGTTTATGGCGATTGATGTTATCAATTTATTTTGATCTTTATTAACAAAAAAAAAATGGATTTTCTACTGCAAATTTTTCGCGCGAATTTCGAAACTTGTAAAACGTAATCCCACTGTGTCATCAACAGTGAATTTATGACTCATAATGAGAACATGGCGAATTCCAGTGTTAAAGGGTCATCGAAAAATCAATAAAAATTGCATTTAATGCGTAACTCATCACGAAATATCCCTGCATTTAAAGTAGATGGTTCCTAAAATCTTATTCATTTATATTTCAAGGTGAAATCGGTCCAGGAACCTTTCAATTTTGCAACAAAATGTTTTCATGACAATCTTGGAAAATTTAAATATTTAGAAATTTTGCATGTCTCCGATTCAAATAAACCTTTTTATTTATAACTTTAATGAACAAAAAAGTGATTTAAATTAGTGGGAGGTATTCTTAGGTAATTAACGGATAAAATAAACTCAAAAAGGATCACTAAATAAGAAAAATAGAGTGAAATAATATCGGTTAACAATAGGATGTAAGAAGAAAATTTAAATAAAGGTATTATAAAATAAAGGCAGTTATAAATATTCATGTTTTACCATCACTGAGTCACCATCAAAATAGCATGTTGAATGTGGAAATAACACAGATAGGTCAATCGGGATGGATTTGGGATTGGAAGGTTTAACTGGTTAAGGTTTGCTTATCCTCTTCAGCGCAGCTAGTAAGACTTCTTGTGATCCCTGGGTATAGGTTTGTTACCTTTATCAGATTGAGTAATCCTTATACTAGCTAGGAGATCTCCCTCTGGGTTCTTTAATCTCCAACGAGTTAATGCAGCTCATTCGCGTATAATATAAGGGTCTGTCTCCTCTTAATTACATAACCTTCACAGGTCTTGATACAGACCCATGTGTGCAGCTGTTTCTTTAAGGTACAGTTACCCATTATTAGACGGATGATGATGATGCCTTAGTTAGTTTCTGTTAAGTTTTAGTATATCTGTATAGGGATGGAAGAATTGAAAGAAATTTTCCAATACTGAGTGACTGTAGATCAGCGCGAGTAAGAGACGAGTCGAACAGTGTTCAAGACCTCTAATGATTTATGGAGCAGAAACAGAACCCTTAAAGAAAGTGCATAAACGAGGTTAGATGTGACAGTAATGAGTGTGGAATGATGCGCAGTAATGATGTGTGGAATATCAAGGAGAGTCCAGATTATGAGTAAAAGAATAAGGGGTTCAGGTTGTGGAGATACCTAAAAAGATATAGGAAAGAAGTCTACAGTATTATGGGCATCTGATAAGCAGAAATAATGGTTATGTCGGCATAAGGGTAAAGGATATCGAGGTGTACGGCAGGAGAGGTAAAATAAGACCAAAGCAGAAATGGATTGACAGAGTTGAAAATGTTTTGAGAGGAGAAGGCGTAACAGGCGAAGAAGCTTAGGCTTGTTGAGGTTTTCTTAGGTTGTGTTGACCATTAACCAAGAACATCGATCCGAGATAAAGTTATAAAACGCTGGAGTCAAATAAGCTGGGCCATAGCTCAACATAAACAAAAATTGAAAGAAAATTTCACATTTTGTATGACGTTGCACCTATACTGTACGCTACTGACGCTTTTCCCCGTAACTACACTGCCCTTTAAAAGAAAAGGTTAAAATTTAGAGTTTGAGCGAGGACGGGTAGTTCAGAGAGTTTTTCTTGATTTCCCAGGGGCGTTATGACCGCAATTTACTAGCTGAACTGAAACTTAAGTGATTTTTGCCTGTGTGTGTATAACACAGTCCGGTGCATTTCCACGATGCTGCCGCGGCGCTGAAGGATCACTTCGGATATAGCTTTTGCTAAAGTAAAGTTTAAAAAGTTAAATAGACAAACGTTGGATACGTTTTGAAGAAAGAATATAAAACAAAAAGTTTCCGAGAAAATTAAATATTGGAGGGTTTATTTCCCTTCTTTTTATCGCTAAGGGAAACGCGAACCTTAATTTATAGATAAAAAATTGTACTACCGCTAAAAACGTATACATTTAAAGCAGAGGTTCCCAACCTTTTTTGGACCACCACCCACTTTACAAGAAAGAAATTCCAACGTCCCCATAATAGTTAAATCAAATATTAAAATATTGTTACACATTATCTATATTTGATCTATCTATTAAGAATCACAAAGTAGAAATTTAAAAGACCATCGAAAGTAGAAAATTGTTGATTAAAAATTTAAAAATCAACACAAAAATAGTAATAAAAAAATTAATGAGACGGTTGAGGCTGGTTGGCAATTTGTTTATGTCAGGTTCCAATTTTGTCAACATCAGGCGCAAATCGCCACGCTCAGTGATCTGCAGTCTGTTCCTTTCATTAGAAAGTAAATTTGCTACTGCACTGAACCCACGCTCAGCAAAATAAGATAAAGAAAATGTAATTAAAAATTTCTGTACTATTTCCCACAATCCAGGGTAGAGTGCTGGTATTGATTTTTGAAGCCAGGACTGTTGGTATCCATTTCTGAATTTTACTTTTAGCTCTTCGTTAGTTGTGAGTTCTACGAGTTCCTCTTCTAAATTTGATGATTCTTCTGTATCTGCATTTGCGAAAGGATCTAAAACCCAACTCGTTATATTCGTGTCTAAAAATCTTGGAATCGTTCCTTAAAATCAGCGTGAAGAATGTGAGTAAGTAAAATTTCCTGTTTTGCAGAGACTGCTGATAGCAATGTTAAAGTGACTGTATTCACCTTTACCTAAATTTCGCTTGAACAGAAGATGTTTCCCCACAAAAGCAGCTATGACGTTTTTTGTTTTAATTAAATTCAACTCATCACCTTCCAATTGTAAATTTACTTCGTTAAATATTTTAAGCAGGTATGTCAAATAAGCGATGTCATTTTAAAAAGAAGTCAAGTACAAAAATTGGAAAATAAAATTTCTTATAAAACATCTCAAAATCAGAGGCAAAGTAAACATCACATTAATATATGAAAATTATAAGTCAACTAATAGCAATAAAATATGTATAAGACAAACTAAGAAACAAACAAAATCACAGAACATGATTCTACAACTAATCCGAACTTCCTATATAATACGCCTTTCCAATCAATATTTTTCAAGTTTTTCTTTTAAATATTTTCATTGTAAGACAAATTTTCAGTTCATTCGGTCGGTCACAGTATATTTTTAAGCTTTCATATATAATGGATTTCTTGGTTATTGTTTAGGAGGGGATGGGCAAAGGTAAATTAAGAGATTGTCTAGCATTATAATGTGAGGTTCGAGAAATAAAAGTGTGACGATTATTGTACACAAGATGTACGGTTTCCAAAATGAAAAAACTGAAAAGAGTCAGGAGTTTCTGTCCAACAGACAAAAGTCCACTTAAATCCCTCGGTTTGGCACAACAAAAATATCTTATCGCACGCTTTTGTATAACAAAAATGGTGCTTAGTAAATAGAGATTGGAAATTCCCCAGAAAGATATTCATACCTAAAATGAGACTCTATAAGCGCGTAATACACAGCCATGCCCATCAAAGGACCAAACTCATTAACGGCGACCCTGACGGCATAGCAGCCTGACGCCACTTTCTTGCCTAGAGCAACTATATGGAAATCAAACTTAAGCTCGCTGTCTATAATTAATCCTAGAAAGCTTTCAACAAGTATATTCTCAAGCACCAAGCCTTCAAGGTGATATTTAAAACCCAAAATATTTGATTTATTAAAGTTAAGCATTAAAAAGTTGGAGTCACACCATATTTTAATTTGAAATAGGGTCGCAAGAAATGAAGTTTTTTAATATTGCAGAATCAAGACTGTGCTGTAATATAGTTGTATCGTCTGCATAAAGAGTGAACTGACCAATAATATCTAAAGTTGCCAGGTTTGCTGCATTTATAAAAAGCAGAAGAAGCAGGGGTCCAAAACAGACCCTTGAGGCACTCCCCAGTCGATGCCCTGACTCACTGAACAATTATTCCCTACAATATTATATTGTACGGAATAATTATATATCACTACATACTACTTCTATTTAATGTAAGTTAAACATACTTATAAAATATAGTGGATATAATATTTAGAAAAGAAGATAATACACACTATTTCAGCTGAACATGTTCGCAATATTCTATCGTATACTTTAACTAATTAAACTAAAATGACCTCTAATTGGCGCACCGAGCAGTGAATTGATCAACCGGCGTAGGTGTCAAATTAGTTCCACTTACGTAGCTTTCACTAGCTAATTATCTCCGTGGTTGCAGGTACTTATTACGCTGCTCTATAACAAGTTCGTATGTCCATTGAAATATAGCTAATGATTTTACCGATGTCTCTTTGTGATTTGTCCCATAATATTAGTTACAAGGTTAGATGTTACCAGATATGACCAAAATGTAGCCGCTTATTTTTCAAGATGATTTCTTCACGCAGTGTTTTTGAAATAATTGATATAGCTTAATGGAAATGAACCTACGTGTGATTAATGTACCTACCCTAGTCGATTGTCATACTTTGTAGACACCGCATCGAAATAACCACTAATGGCTACGCTTAACACTGCCTTAATCGACCCGTTAGGTGCCAAATTGCACCCACGTTCGCAACAAATCTAATTAGGTCCCATCTCCAGTTCACATATTATAAATTAATATTCAGAAGTTAGGTAAAAGATATACTATCTTAATAGAATTAGATAAAAATTGTGGCTTGTGATAATTTTCTATCAAATTTCTTTATTTTTTAAAACTAACTAACTTACGGCACTACCGAGAATCATCTAATAGTATTGTGCATCTTTGAAGAGCATATTTAGAAAAAAAGATTGGGCTTGCTCAATTTTTTTTTCTTTTTTAGGAGATTAGGAAATCTCTGTCTAGATACCTGGTCCCTATAAAACCCTTCCCCTCAGCACTTCGTACACATCGTACTGGAACCGCTTTCGCATTACTTCAACACCAGGTACTCTCTACCTTCAGGCAGCTTCAGGAGTGCATGTTATCGTGCATTACGCATATGTCATAGGTAGTGACGTTTCTTATAATATAAGTGTCAGATTTGTTCACAAGAATCACAGACAGTTGCAGCAGCTGTTGGTTTAGCTCAACTTTGCTTAGTAGTAGAACAGAGGAGGTTTCTAATGTGAAAAATAAATAGAGCTGAGGCTTGGAGCGGCATTCACTGGATAGAAGTTAGACGAGCCAATGTCTACCATGACATCAATTAAAAATAAAGCTGTTGATTCAGGCTTAATCAGGTTTACTTAGGTTTACTCTGAACTCAAATTGTCGCCACTAAATCAAACAAAGACCCCATTACGCTCGACTTACTTGCAATGAGCGGCCGTCATTCTACTTGTCGATTGGAACACCAGAAAGGAAGGTGGTAGAGGAATTCTTCCTCGATCGAGGAGCTACACCCTCTTAAAGGGCAGGTGAAATCCTTAGGGATGTTTCCAGCACTGGGTGTGGAAGTCGGTTTTGCGATATACAACCCACGATACCTTAATATTTAGGCTTGCTGGCTTCGTGGATCGTAAGAAGATAAAAAAAAAATACCGAAAATACTAAAAAGGGTGAAGCCTCAATTTGATTTAGTGGCGACAATTTCAGTTCAGAGTTCCGATTACTCTTGCGTTTGCCTCCTTGTCAGAGGCCGATAACCTTGTGTTCATCGAACTAATCGAACGTATCGATTGGAACACCAGAAAGGAAGGTGGTAGAGGAATTCTTCCTCGATCGAGGAGGTATATACCACCCTACACACCCTCCTAAAGGGCTGGTGAAATACTTAGGGATGTTTCTAGCACTGGGTGTAGGAGTCGGTTTTGCGATGTACAACCCACGACAACTTAATATTTAGGCTTGCTGGGTTGTAAGAAGATATAAAAAACTACCGAAAATACTAAAAAGGGTGAAGCCCCAAACGTCGAAAACTTGTGAAAGTAACATGATGAAGACGTCAGTTTTGGGTACTACTAAGCTCACAATTTACAGCAGTTTAAATTTAGAAAGTAAATATTGTAACTAAATTTTTTTGACGAAATCTCGAAATACAAGTGCAGTTACATCTAGAATAGATAATATAGAATGGTAGAGAGCAAGGGCAGGATCCAGAATATAGTGTGACTGATTAACTGATTAAAAAAGATGTTCAAGGTCTTAAATGTTATTAAAACAACGGGTTTCAGAAAGTAATTCAATAGCGTTTAAGGAACAAGGGAGTATTAAGAAAAGGTAAAACTATTCTATTAAAAGAATGAACCGTTATAACCTCTTTCATCTCTTCTCCAATAATATTCTCCAAACAAGACACGGCGGTATAGCATTACTTATGGGCCGGACTATACAATTTAATAAAACGTTCCGAAACGGTAAAAATAGTTCGTATACGTGCAGAGAATCCAACGTAAAATAATCAGGTCCTTTTGTAAAACAATCCGCGTGCGCCATTTATGTTGTACTGAAACTTTACAGATGATCATTATCTCCCGCTCCTTTTTGTCCTTCCTTTTGTTTTAGAACTCTTTTTACGATTGCACGTTTGGAATCGCAGCCCGGAATAGTTTCGTAATGACTTTTGTACTGGATACAGGAGCTGAGACAATGCCCGTCGAAAAGAGCCCTTCTCTCAGGAATAATATACCACGAATTTGGTTTTTAGTAGTGATTCTGGAGTCTGGCAATTGCATAATGATTTTTACAAAAGGTTTTTACCAGTATTCTTAAATGGATCTTTTAACTCTGTTTTTGATTTCGGTCATTTTAAAATTGATTGGTTTGAATTTCTATCGCGATCGTTAAGACTCGTTCTTATAAGAATGATATGAAGGGTGCAGATGCATATTATCCTATAAAAAATAACTCTATAACACCTCCAGCTCACAATGCACGCCACATGATTACTCGAAGAGGATGTAAAGGTTTTTCTTTAATCACTCGAGGATTTTAACTTCCCCAAATCCTAATATTTTTCTTCTTCATATAATCTCCGAGGTGGATATGATCTTTGTCGGAAAACATAATTTCGTTGCAAAATTCTGCATTATTTCTATCTGCTGCTAAGATAACACACGGCGAGGCCCGTTGTCTGGGGGCTTTAACTCTTGAGTTAGTTGAATTTTATACGAGTGCAAGGCCAGATCTTTGGTCAAATTTCGATGAAGAGAGCTTTTCGTTGTGGTCAACTGTTGAGATCAACGACGAACTGAGGTTCTGGGATTTTCCTCAACCTGTACTGCAGCGATATTTTCATGGGATCGAGCAATACGTGGAGGCACTGGTACCATTAAATCATACACTAAGTAAATTTACAAAATTTGGTACGCGGGGTTTTATTGGGGTGGGAAAAGCAAATTAGTCCTCAAATTTGCTGTATTCTGCAGAAGGCGCCATATGCGGCATGAAATGCCATTTTGAAACATCCCAACTTTTTTATTCTTCAGTGTATTACAGAATAGAAATTCTTATTCCTCTGCCTTTCTTACTTAAAAAATGTATACTTTATTCATGTCGCTAAAAGAAGCTGTTTTTAAGCAAATGCATTTGAATTCAATGTTGCACAGAATAAATAAGAAAAACTAAATAGATAATAAATAGGTAATGAAATAAAACTAAAATGATTTTATTACCGACACATTTAACTCACAAGTGAAATTTAGGCGAACTAAAATTGATAATCATATACAAAACTATAGTAATGAGTTTAACAAAACGTATGTCATAAACAAATATGTGATGAAAAACTTCAAAAGCTTTATCCTCAAATGTATGACTAATTGAATTGCTCGACCTCTAGATGACCACTGCAAAATATAAAATTTTGTTGAGAATTGGCGCCAAATTTAAACCCTGTATTTGATTTTGGGTTATTTGTGGTCCAACCCGATAACGGAGGTTTCAAAAATTCCGTTTTGAAAAATCAACTGTGGTGTTAAAAACATCAATTTTGTGTATTCTCCGTCCGAAAAAAGTACTTAAATAAATTCCAAACTTGGAGATAGGGAAGAAAGGAACATATAAAGGATCGAACCTCGTCTATATATCCAGAGCACACCCACCCATAACAATGAAGGAGCACGAGAAAAAATTTATTGAAAGTGACAAAATAACGGACGGACATTTCAATAAAAAGATCGCGCCCTTTTGAGAGCTGAAATCCTGATTGAGATCTTTTATAAAGGAGTCGAAAGTTTTACCGAGAATATGCCCTTTATGTGGGACGAGGCCGCATTCATATGGAAACGAGGCGTACGTGTCAATAAGGAATTGTCTGCCGTTGTCTATTATCTTGCTTTCTACTTCGGAATGTTTTGTTTATGTTAAAATCGCCTTCTTCATTTTCTTTATCGTAGAATATATTGGAAAACTTAGTATACTGGATGTCTTGAAGTGATTGTAGTCAATTTTAGCAGTGTGTAAAAATAAGCCAGTAGCATAGGTGGCGGGGTTCTGGACTCCAGTTATTGCCCTTTTCTATATAAAATTTGAAAAAAAAACTAAATTCACGTAACAAACCTCGTATTCTTACACTTATCATTTTAAATCATTTGTTATCAAACTTGGCTAGTCTTAGCGATAGTGAATCGTAGAGCAAAATTCTAGTTTCTGCAATAGAAGCCTGGTTTTTAAAAAACAAAGTAAATAAACTTGCCCAGGTTTCTATTGGCAGCAACTTGAGCAAACCTGAGCCAATCTCTTAGGGGAAGACTGATTATAAAAATCTACTTCCATATGGTTTTTTCTAGACCTTCTGGGTAAGCATTTGTCTTCGGAAAAAAATAGGAAAGAAATACGAATTTTGTAGAAACAAACAAGAACCTGAATATAAATAATGGTTGCAGAATTTGTTTCAAACTACCTATTTAAATGTGTTTTGCACCGAAAGTCCGTTTCTTTTTACTTCAGTCCACCCTACGCGTACAATAAAGTGGGTTTTTACATTTTTGTCAATTAAAACTGTCATCAAGGGATAGAAAACCAAACTTTCAAAAGGCCCTAACTCACAGTTAAAACTTTTAAAGTCAAAATTCCCTTATTTATTACAAGATTCCGTCCCCGCCGCGGTCCGTTAAACTGTTGTTTATTTGGGCAGCCGACGGTTTAAGTTTCAGTTAACATCGTGTTAAGGGATATTTAAATTTCGGTAAAATTATTCATAACCGTTTACAGTTGATGTACGATGACATTTTCGTTATTAAGCGGGTTTCGCGGACTTATAATATATTCTATCTTATGTAATATTTATTAAATTTGCGTTAGAGTGTTACAGATTTACATTTAGACTTAAAATGAAGTCGGCGAGCACTATGGAAATTTTTACGGGCATTAGTTTATTATAGTACGCGACTTTGGGAAAGAATATCCTTACAAATTATTTTGAAAAAAAGAACCCATGTTATGATGACTACTTGAACAAGTAATGAACTTCCAAGCGCCCTTTTATGACTACTTTTATGTAACTAACGCAAAATTTATAACAAATATTAAAGAGGGCTATGTATTAATATCCAATAAAGTTTAGAAGCTTTTTTATAATTGTTTTTACGGATTTTACAGCCACGAAACAAAAACTTTATTACGAGAAAACATGGTAATAAATTAGAAACTTTTCTGCTGACAAGTATTATGACACACATTTAAATCTCTGTTACATCAACTCTTATTGCCCCAACATTTTGGAATTCTTTAAAGAACTACGGCTGTGTCACACTTTGTTTAATTTATACGGATCTGGCACAATCTTTCAGAATATTTTCTAAAAGACAGTTCTTTAATAATTGAGTTTTAAACTTTGATGGATTAGGAAAAACAGCTAATGGGGCCAATTTAAATACTGGATTAATATATCCCTTTTCTACGGCTACTTCCACGGATTTTGCTCCAAAGAACTAGCCGGTATTATTCCCCCCTTGACTGCTCCTAACAGAACAACAAGAGGCGCGTTAGGTATGCATCCCTTTCCTGTCCGGCTACGAAAGCCTAGAACAGACCACTTCTCTCGCTCATTCATACCTAGGGTCTCCAGATTATGGAATAAATTGCCTGCAGATGTTTTCCCTTCCCGCCCCAACTTCCAATCCTTTAAATCCCGTGTGAATAGGCTACATTTTCCTTCTCTTCAGACGCCCACGGTCCGATAGTACTTAGGCTTGAAGTCTACGTGGGATATCTTAGATAAAAAAGGACGATTTTAATCAACTTGTCAGTAGAGTATGTGGCGGGGTTCTGGGTACCAGTTACCTTTTGCTAACCAGGAGTTTATCAAGTTTTTGGTCTTGAACACACATCTACAGGATTATCTGTACACTTAGCTTACGATATTACACAGAAACAAAACCATCCTCTTTAGACATCAAGCAACTTATTCGTATACAACTTTTCGCAAATCCTTGTTTGAAAACACATTTTTTGAAAAACTGTTCTTTGATAATTGAGTTTCGAGCTTTGATAGTTTCAAAAATGTTAATTAAAGAGAGACAGAAGAAGACTCTGTGCAAATTTAAACAAACCCGAGCGAACTTGCACATTCCTTTCATCCTTCGCAAAAATGTGTATCCGTAATGAGTGTTTTTTTTAAATATTGCGAAAATATTATCGGAGAATACACCAGTCAAAAAATAATTGTTCCGATATAATTTGTAGAAATTTCTTTATCTAGAGTTACAAACTGAGGAGTTAATCTCGACCTACTTTATTATGCCAGGCCGTAGTTTTCCATTATCGCCCCAAAACAGGGTGCAAACAAATGCACGTCATAAATAATTTCAAAATTCTCAATTAATAACGGAGGCGAGATGCCGGCAAAGAAATCGCTTAACATTAATATTAAGAAATGGACTACCCGAAAAGCGTTATTACCTGGTGTCGGAAATATTAATGGAGGCCTTTATCCATGGGTTTATTTCTCTGTCTGGTGTTAATAAAGGTGATGGCGAATGAGGGCAGATTTCGTTTAGCTGTGATATTTTCTTTATCTTCAGTTCAAGGACGAATATTTGTTTGAATATTATTCGATGTAATTGGAATTGATTTGAATATATTAATAATATTATTCAAATTGGCAATTACACTACTCTGGTAATGAAAAACAATCCCTGAGATTTACTAAAAGATTTGCTGCTGTTGGAACAGGAAAGCACTTTATCTTTTATGCGGTTGTTGAAAGCATTTTTGGACTCCAAGATAGTTTAATTGTATTGATTTCCTGCTTCAGAATTTTGAAGAAACCTTTTGTGGACTTGCCTTTTTTGAGTCTGGCTTTATCACAAACCTTGGAGAGCTTTTGGTGGTGGATTTTAAGCTTTTTGCGGGTATATGGAATGAAACTTTTAATATTGACTTGAATGATATCTGCGATATGAGAGCAAATTTCGGAGGGAACTGGAGTGGGAAAATAAACAGTTCCATTATTGTGAAAAAAACATACTTATACTGTCTTTTTCTTTGTACATTTATCCTTCCGCTTAGCAATTGTGAATCTGACTGGAAATTGAAATATCTGCTATTTGGCAGCTCGCAGGCTTAAAAAGAAGTCTTGAATATCCCATCCCAATCCCGAATATCCCGTCAGTGTCATCTCAAACGAGCATTTGATGTTCCGCAAGACATTAATCAGTTCTAACAGAAAGCTAGATCAGTTGATAGAAAGATGAGATACAATAGACCTGGTCAGTGAATAGTAAAAGTTCTGACATAGACTACTTACAATCAGTCGAACCTCCTCTGCGTTATTACTATAGCGTTTGAACTAACAAAAGTGGCCAAAAATCCTTTAAAGACGGTTCTTAATATAAGTAATTTTCTCGAGTATTCGAGGGATTAAATTATAAGCATTATTTGCTTGTATTATTGTTAAACCAAACCTAAGCAAATCTAGTTTCTTCCACCCAAACAAACACCACATACCAAAAATCCTTCAAGAATTAATCCTAATAAAAATAAATCTGCTAAAATTATCACTAACATTCTTGAAATCAAATTATACGTTTTTTTTCGTAGTCCATCACTCTGTATTAATGTTAAGCTATTTCGTCGTCGCCGTTTCTCTTTCTTTATTAATTGAGAATTTTCGGATTATTTATGATGTGGATTTGTTTGCACCCCGTTTTGATGATAATTTTCGAGGCGTTTGAGAAATGAGAGTTGTTAAAACAACGATTAAAATGTATGTCAACAAACTATCGCCGGAAAGTTGAGAATTTATTATACACTTTTAGCGAAACAAATTGAAACTAAAAAAGTTTCGTGCGTAAATATCAGTTATTCGTAATAATATATAAGATATAAACTATTTTCCTTATTATTTTCTTTTGAAAAAAAGTTTTTTCCGAGATTTACTAAGGGGTCCAAGACATGTACTTGATTAAATTTAGATCTTCTAGTTGCTATTTCCTATTCAAATTTCATGACTTTTCCAGGTTTTCCACGACCAAGTACCCAATAATTCCATCACCAACGTAACATGTCAAATTCAGTGCGTGTGAAAATTAATTCTTTAAAGTTTTTCCAAGTTTTGGAAACCACGTTAACCATTTTACAGTCAAGTATAAGTTGAGTGTTGGGTTTATTATACAGGGTGTCAATTCGAAAACGTACCACCCTCAATATTTCAGTCTTTCCACAAAATAAGGAAATATGCAAAAACACGTCAATTTTATTTTCAAGGGGAACATAGCCCTTCTTCTTCTTGAAGAGATAATAGACCCCTAAATAACAATTAATTTGGAAAATCAAGCTGACCCTGCTTGTAATATTATTTTGCAAGAAGATCTTCTTCACTTCCAACAAGATGGAGCCACACCACACATTTTTCCCGTTAGACAGTGGTTAAATGACAGATTTCCTGGTAGGTGGATTGGTCGAAGAGGAGCAATTGAGTGGCCACGACGATCGCCCGATTTAACTCCTTTAGATTTTTTTCTTTGGGGACATCTTAAAACGGTTGCCTATAAAACATAACCTCGAGATTTGAAGGAATTAAAAAGAACAATTACAGCTGCGTGCAGAGAAATTCCAGTAGAATTTTTTCGAAATTTTAGGGAGGAGTTTGAGAGCAGACTTTATTACTGTTTAGAAAATAATGTACAACATATTGAACATTTACTAAAATAAACATTTTTTATGTTTTATTCGAATACAATTAATTGATATCCTAGTTTGTTTACGGTTTTTAGGCAATTTTTCAAAAACTACTGAAAAGGGAGGTCAAGTATGTGGTACTTTTGAAAAGGTAATTGAACGACCTTTGAAATGAGGTATCACTCAATCCCCTGTCCCATTTAAGATTTTAGGGGTTGTTTCCAGCCACGCTGGGAAAGTAATTTAATCGAAAACCGGCCCAAAACATGTCCCCCTCGAAAATAAAATTGACGTGATTTTGCATATTTCCATATTTTGTAAAAGGGCTGAAATATTGAGGGTCGTATGTTTTGAAATCGACACCCTGTATAAGAGTAACGTCAAAGGGGCAAGTAGATTCTTTTTTCGTTAATGGAAACGATGGATTTTCAAAATTTGTAATCATTAATTTCAGAAAATTATTTTCACCATGACTTTCAACAGGAAAATGTTAAAATTCAATGACTTCTCCAGGGCTTTTCTCTGACTAACTATTCCATGACTTTCCGAGAAGTGGCTACCCTGAGTTAACTCTCTAGGCTTGTCCTGTTATTATTTATAAGTCGTCAAAGTTTGTACAGGTTTGATGACAAAGTTTGAACTTTTACGATAAAAATTTCGATGAAACACAGTTATCTCGAACACATGTTGTGCAAAGAAGTTATCTCTTACCGTATTACTCCAACACAAATTTCTATACACAATCTCGTGATCAGTAAACGTTCTCCTGTAAAAGACCTACGTTTATTGAGTCGCCTTAAGCAAAACGTTTAGAATTTTTTTTCACAAAGTCTAGTTAAAACTTTTTAAATCAACAGAAGAAAACCCAATTAAAATATCATTGGCGAAAATGTAGTAAAGTTGTTTTATTTTAGTATTTTCTGCAACATTAACAGGATCCCCGATATGGACTTTGAAGTAGGATAAAGCGTTTCTCGTTTGATTTTCTTATTAAAACTTTCTTATTCCATTTGATGTGGTTTTATACGATTTCTTTAATCGAAAAATCTTCAAGGGAGTTATGAACTAATAAGATCTTTACCAAAATTTTGATTTTACTGCCATTATATAGGCCAAGGAATCAGAATTTTCAACTTTCTAACTTAGATGTTTTTAATAGTAATGGGCGTTTTTTTAATCATAAATTTCTTGTGTTAAAGTTTGATAACGTCTTACGGTTAAGTTATACTTTTATTAGGATTTCATGTTATTTTAAACCTAAAGCAATTTTTTTTACCTTGGGTAGCCGACGTAGGCCTCAAGTCTAAGTACTAGAGTACTAGTGGCGCCTGAACAGAAGGGAAATGTACTCGTAATCTATTAATATGGGATTTAAAGGAGGTTGGGAGGCAATGTGCTCCATTACCTGGATACCCTAGGTATAAATGAGCGAGCATGTTTTATAGCTGGACAGTTCTGTTAAAAATAGTCAAGAGAGAACAAGAGAATTTTGAAGTTAACTAAGATACCCTTCCTCAGTGGCGTAGATACGGGGGGAGAGGGTCAGGGGGTCCGGATCTCCCCCGAGGCATCTAGATCCAAAAAATTTATTTATATTGAACGGTGAAATTGAATGATGAAACAACTGGTGCAAATGGTCTCATCCCTATTACGTATGAGTCACATCCCGACCTCGTATTATAAAAAATATACCGTGTGTGGAGGGTAGTGTAGTGCAAGTTAAAGTGATCAGATCATATTTGGTTTAGGCGAAGGCGGGCCAAAAAGCGGAAATTTTTTTCTCCCAAAAACAAATAATCTCCTGGCACTGGGGTACCTCATTTTAAAGGTCTTCAAAAAAGAAACATATTACCGCAAACCCGAGGTCCGTATCTTAATTCGTTTTTAAATGGCAAGCCTTTGGAATTTAAAAATCGTCAACAAAATTAAAATTTAGATACCTTTTTTTTCTCTTATAACTCTAAAAGTTGTTCAAAATGACCACCATGAACTTCTTGACAGTACTAATGTCGATTTTGAAACTCACTTCTCACATTTTCGAGAATGGCAGGTGTTACTTCTTGGCAGAGCTCCAAAATCGACTTTATTACTGCCAAGAAATTCATGGTGGTCATTTCGAATAGGTTTTAAAGTAATAAGAGAAATAAAGGCACCTTAAATTTTTTTTTCTTGTCTACTATTCTTGTCTCATTCATTCTCTTATTGTGCGCTATCCATCGAAGTTGATTTTCCACCACTATATCGGTTCTGTGTTTAAATTCTTTCTGAATGTTTCGTTTCTAATCTAATCTGTTCTTATCCTCCATTTCCTGTATGTACCTCAATTATATTTTGGTGAATTCCTGTTTGTCTTTTATTTTTTCTTTTCGCATCGTTTCCCCTCTTGTTGCCTCCTTCATTGCGTGTGTCGTCATCAAATTGTCTTTTTTCCTCTTTTCTCTCAGTTTTTTGGTTGGTGGCTTTTTCTACTTGTTAAATTTTCTTTTAATTCTCGATCTTCTCTATCCCATTTCCATTTTGTTCCCTCAATTATGGTTTCTTGTTGCTTTTCCCTTTTTTCTTTCTTCCTCTGCTATTTGCTTTATTTTCTGAGTTTCTCGCTTTTGTTAAATACATAAAAAGTAGTTTTATTAACCAACAAGAGACACCCAAAATTTAGTGTCTATATCTTAGTAATAACAAAGATATTTGCCCATACTAAGTTCTTTCGGACACCCTGAATATATCTTTTTCTTTTGCATATTATTAGTAAAGGGGGAAATATCGAATCCGATACGATATAATCGTAAAATAGAACTCAAGGGTATTGTTGCATGATTGTAGCACTTGACACTTCCGGCGTTGCCACTTGCAGTTCTATTTACGGAAAAATAAAGCTATTTTTTATTTGAGCAAAAGCGGGACTGTCCCGTCAAAATCGGGACGGAAAGTCACCTTATGTACGTGTAGTGTGTCTTTTTTTGAAATCCTGCTATAGCTTGCTTTTCCTCATTAACTGATTTGTACGATCCTCGTTTAGTAGCCTAAATGACAAAATATTTGGCCCCCCCAAACCAATATCCTATCTGCGCCTCTACCTGTGCGCGGAAATTATTCAACAAATATCGTTACTTTTTTTTGCACTCACCCTGTATTCAATATTTTAGCACTGGTAGCAACAGTAGCAGCACAAGCAAAATCGTAAGACGATATCTGGCTCTTTTAACAAGGAAATTTAATTAATTTTCTCTTATCTTCGGCTTATCTTTCAAAACTAAGTCGGTTTAGAAAGCTGGGTAAAACGTCACCGTGAATCTTAAATTTTGTTATTTATGGGATTGTTGAAATTTAAGTCGAAAGCGGATATTTAAGTGTTAAGGAAATTTGATTTTGATATCTTTTTGTCTGAAATTTCTGTTTCTCTTACGCTTACCCCTCTGTCATTTGAAGTCGTTGAAAAATTCCAAAAAAGTGTCAAAATAGTATATTAAAGTACCAGTTTTATAGAGCATCATTTTAGAGCAAGCGGCCATCTTAGAAAACGAGTCTCTTGCGGCGAGTTTTCTGCCGGGAAACTTTGTTATTAGCCTTATAAAATATGTACTTTATACCCTTCCTTCTATTTTGCATTTTTTTTTCAATAAAAAATGCATATTTAAAAAGAAAATATGACATACAAATTTTTCTGTCAAAATTCTGTTTGTAATAATATCAAATTACCACAGCAACTTTGATAAACTAACAAATCATTTTGTTATTCATGACTACACTCCGCATTACCAACTTCTATGAAAATAAAAAAGCGGTTTCATAAAAATCTTATTACGATACTGAAAACGATATCGAAAAAGCTTTCATATGAAACCAAAATAGAAAAAAAATTTCACTACTGCCAAAAAAAGTTGCCTTTTTGACATTGATTTTGATGTGTGAAGTAGACCATGGTACGAATGGAAAAATGATTTTACACACTGAAAACTAAAATACCTTTTTATCCTTGTCCCATCACATTTTTATAAAAATGTTTTGGTTTTGCTCAGGTTGGGTTTGATTGGTTTGAAATCGAGTACAGGTCACAATATATTCACGGTTTTTAATTTTTTGTGAGGTCCAAATGGTCCAAATTAAAATCCCATATACGTCATCAGAAAGAGTTCATCGAAATACATAATATCCATATATTTTAGATTCTCCATTCTTTATAGGAAGGGAGCAATCGCCGATTAAATTTCAATTTTTTTACTTTTCTTGCACTCGACATCTGTACATTTGAACCACTCAACCACTCAAAAACCCTATTTTTCAACACTATCTTATAAAGCGATAATCACACTTTAAAATGAATACCGAATGGATCATCCAGGAGCGAATTTAAGGGGTAAAAACAGAATTTTCGTGACTTTTTCCGATTTTCTTTGTCGGCAATGTCGGCTCTTTCTGTACAAACATGTAACCATGTTTTTATATCTGAATATCTGTATATAGGGTTAAATGTATTGACGTTGTTTCATTCAGCTCACTACGCCTTACGTCTTGATTTTGAGTTATGAATAACAGACTTGTTGTGTGTGAAGCAGGTTCCTAGACCATCTAGGCGACTTCCAGTTTGTGTCGGTGTAGAAAAACTGGTGGCGTCCAATTGAACCTACCCGGCTAAATGAGCTAAGGGCTAATTTGCACGCGCTCTACTATACGGTATCCATTTGGTTTTGAGAATGATGACAGAAAAAACAATTGAACAATAATTAACCCTATTGGTCAGTTCCATGGACCATTTACACCAGAACATATTTTAGTGATCACAATATTCACCTTTTATTTCCTGGTAATCAGGGAGGAATCAGATATCTTTCTATTCGTGTTGGCGAAAGTGCATTAGACAAAGACAAATAAAAAAAGGATTTGTTCAAATTTTTATCGTATATTCTTTGCTTGTGGAAGTATTGCTGGTTATATACTTCGAAAGATCAGTCAACGCAAAATTCATTTTTTCCTCATAAAATCCCAGCGGAATCCAGTTTCTTTCTATCCTTGTTAGCAAAAGGGGCATTAGTAAAAGACAAATAAAAACGATGTTGTTGCCAATAAAAAAGAATAATCAAACAACATTTCATCACAGGCAGCTTTGTTTGTGCGAAAGTATTTCTGGTTGCCTATAATAGTGAAAGTTTAATCGGAGTTGTCATCAAAAATAAATTTCTAACCTGACAAAATACTTACGTAAGTTTTATGATTTTATAGCAAAAGACCTTTGTTTTTACTGAACACAAACAGCATTTACAAAAATCTCGTTTTTATTAAACGAAAACAGTGTCAGCATAGCCACATTAACCTTATTATTTTATAGTATTTAAAATTGTTTCCTACCCAAATATCAATACTACCTCTAACCAACAATTTGCACTAAAAGGATCGGAGGAAAAGTATTTAAATAAATAAAGGAAAAATTTCAAAAATGAGTAAATATTTTTATTAGGATAAACAACTTATAATAAGGTTAAAAAATATTCCCTATTCTCCGATATATAATGAAAATGGATCTATTATAATATAGCCTACCTGCGAACAGTGATGTTGTGTAAGTTAAAGACGCGATAAAAATTGTTTAATCGAATATACCAAGTAGTTTCACAATTTTTAACTGTAAATGTTGAGTCTTAGTTCCAGAAGGATAGATACACTTTGTAATGGCACTGTGACTTCTGCTTTAACTGAAACCAAACGCTTCTAGGGCGCAATTTTCACTCATTTCTCAATAACTAAAGAAATCTTCTGTAATGCCCACTATTTTCAACTTTATATCGGGCCGGTGTTCCTGTTACTCATTGCCCTAAGTCCCGGTCCAAGTAATGTAAAGGAGAACAAATATGTACCTTGCGTAATATTTCAATAGTTGTTAGTCAGTTCCAGATTCATAGAACACAGGAATTTAAGCCGCTAATACTTTATATAAACTTTTTAAATATATTTTTACACTGCAAAAACAAGTTATATCATGGGACAGGCTTCAAATAATATGTCATATTAATCTTTCACATAACCTAACTTTCTACCAGCTGTAAAAATTTTATGAGTATGACAGAGAAAGAAGAAGAGAGAGAAAAAAATGAGAGAGAAAGAACATGAGAGACAGACATAATTGATCTCTTCGTTGTAAAATGGGTTTCTGTCATCATTCTCAAAAGTAAATGGATACGGTATACAACTTGCTTCGCTCAGGACACCCTGTTGTTTCTGTTTTTCTCTAGTGTACCTTCCTGAATTACTTTAATGATCTTTTCTTTCAAGCTTTAAGCGGTGAATACATGGTCAATGATACTCATCATAGTATCTTTGACAGTTTAGAACTAAACAATTTTTCTTTAACAACGTGCATCGCAGTCTTCTAGCATTGCATGAATCTTGGGGGGCTAAAGGGGCGCAGTTACTACTAAAAGTAGGTTGTCCAGTTTTTTTCCCTGTGTTATAGAGAGTATTTAGCTTTACTTATTAACTACTTATAGCAGTATTAGAGCTTTTAAAAATTCTTCCCTTTAGAAGGGGAGCGGGGCGGCTAATTTTTTTTACAGCGCCCAGCTTTTTTGTATAAGTTTGCACCGCTAAGACACATTTTCATAACTACCCCTAAAAAATGAAAAACAATTTTATTTCTGTCCCCCCTATGCACCATATTCTAGTTATTATAACACTTTAATTAACATGACATGTGACGTCATAACTAATATTATCGCGTTTTGCAAGTTTCGAATTTTGTATGAAAATGTGTAGTAAAAATTTTTTTGTTACTAAAGACCAAAATAAATGGACAAAAAAGAACACCATAAATAATTAATTTATGTAGAGTACATAAAGGAAAAAATAAATTCGGGTTTATATGGATTATATTCATATTCCCTATCCTAATCTCAATACTTTATTATGAGCAAAAAATTCTTAATTACAAGCCAACACGAGAAGGAAGATCATAATTTCCCTTAGAAACAAATAGCCTTACGAGGCTCTGTTTAATTATGGTTAGCTTAGGAAACGATTAAATAAAAATTCTTGAGGCGTATAATTAAATGGCAGACAGGGCGGATTCTTAAATATCAGAAAACAAAAAAAGATGCGATAAAAATTTAATTAAAACATTTTTAATTTCGAGCACAAATTTGAGGGCTGACTCTTATGCAAAACTTTTGTATCGCCTTAGATCCACAGCCTTGGTTGTGTGCCAACTTTGTCTCTCTTTATTACCAACTAAAAACACACTAAAAAAGGAGAACACTATAGTTAATTTCAAAATTTGCAATGGTACTATTACGAGTGCAATGAAAATTATTGATAATTATCAAACATCCATGTGGCTAACTTTGCTTCAATATCAGCATTGGTACGTTCAACACTACCCTTGACTACTAAAGAATATTAAAATATTAATATGCCTAATTCCTGTTCTAATGGCGGGTATTGTCGATATTTTCTTCAACTCTTGGGTAGTATGCATAGTTATTAAACATTTTAGTAATTGCGCATAATCCCTAATATGTTTGGTTAATCGATATCAACTATATATTTCAGTAATTATTACGGATATTTTGGATATTAGCGGTAATAGTAACATTAATTCTATTAAATCCTATTTACAACTAGATCAGCAGTTTCATCAAGACCTTCTCACAAAATTGAGGGGAATATTGAAGACAAAGAAGTACTCGCTTCTACTTTTTCCGCAACCTGTAACAACAGCTGGACCAAGCGGGGGCGGGCCAACTGTGTATTTAATTGTTACAATTTTAATAATTAGATATAAATGCCTGCCAATTTGTTAAGCTTATTAAAAAAAAATAAAAATAGATGTTGTTCATTAAAAAACTTCGTGGCACATTTTGTAACTAAAAAAGCAAAAAGTAAAACAGAAGCTACTTAAAGCTAATTTCTATCTGGATGGATAAGGGGCTCTACGAAAACCTTCCTCCACTTTACTGTAAAAGACATCAATTTCACTAAACACTATGTATATTTACAGTTATTTACATAGTGACAAAATACAACTCTTGATTCTGACGGTTGTAAAAAAATTATTTCTCATAACACTGCGGTATTTTACTTCTTGCATTGGCTCTTGGCCGAACTAATATGTGAGCGCTGCTGGCTCGAAAGAAATCAGGACGTTGCCTGGAGAAATCGGGGTTCTGTGACCCAAGAACAGAGCTTTGCCTGGAGAAATGGCCCAAGAAAATGAGAGAGGACTTTTTCCCGCAACTCACTACATTACACCCACTTTGTGTGAATTTGTCTGGTCATACACTTGACCGACTTTTGTTTCCATGCCCCAGGCACAACACACTTGCTTCGAGTTATCTAGTTAACCGACTTGCTTTCTAAGTTGTACCACCTTTCGGAGGCCCGCCCGGGCCAATTAGAGTCAATTTCGCCATGACGCGAATCTACTCTGACCATTAGAAAATAGCAAGAGGACGAACTAGATACGCCGGTACGCATCCGAGACGTATGGGGGTTGATATCTGCCGCCATGGTTCCTGGCTTTTTTATGCATTTATTTTAGAATGTTAAAGCAATAAAACTAAAAGATAAGAAATTTGCTAAGGAAACTAGGCCTTTGAAGTTTTGCCGACAAAGTGCCGTTCTAGAAGAACTAAATTAAAGGAAAGATTTTCTTTAGATATTTTATCCGAAATGGTATTTGTGTTTTACCGATAATTGCGTATTTTAATGCAAGTTAAATAAACAAGAGATTCGAGTTTGAGTTTTATTATTTGAAAGGGATTTTATACCGCTTGGCTATTAATATTTATTTGGGAATAAAAATAGAAATATATATATATATATATATATATATATATATATATATATATATATATATATATATATATATATATATATATATATATATTGAACGAACGGTTGGGTGTCCCCAATACTATCAATCCTATTGCTTTGTTAAAAATGCTGATAATCACGCACTAGTGTGATTATCGGATAATCGCACCTCGTAATCTTATTCTCATTGGTAAAAATCAACAATAAAGTTAAAACTTTTAATGTTAGAATGTCTATTTTGATAGATAAATGAAATTCTCCTATTAATTTTTTCTTAAATACAATTTTTGGGTTTATAATGACTTATTTAAGCTTACGCAATGAAAAAGATACATGCGTATTTCCATACAATGGCAGCAAAATCAAAATTTAGTGAAACATCCCAGTTCTTTGTCTAAGAATTTTTCTTGCTTGTAAAGATACAGTTAAATATCCTTCACGGTTATTATCCCTTTAAAAAGATGCATATAAAGCCAAAAGGAACAGATTAAAAAAGTTTTAATGAGAAAAACAGGAAAAAACAACGCTCTGAAGTCCTTTAAAATCCTGTGAATGGTTTGGGATGCCTGAAAACACAAAATAACTCCGCTTTTGCTTCTTTTTGTTTTGAAAAACGTAATTAGGTTTTAGTTTTTACTTGATTATGGGAGTTTTAATAGTCTCTTATGCGAAATAGGATTTTAAAAACTTTTTTGCTTAAAGGAAACAACTTTCTGACAAAGGCGGTTGTTTGAACTGAAAAAATAAGCGTATTATTTCAACGGCTAAGCAATGAATCTGCTACTATCAGACTCACTAGTGACGCAATCAAGGACTTAAACTGACAGGAAAGCACTAAGTTTTGTTCTGTGAATTGCGAGATTTTTCGCAAAGTTATAAAGACAAGGTCAATTGTGATATGCATTTTCCACCATGCTAGAACTAAACTTATTTTAGTAACAAATTTAAAAACAAACATCATTTGGAAACCAATCAATTTTGTTTACCGTTTGACAGCCCACAAAGATCGAAGCCTACCGTGGGTCCACTGGGGAAATCCGACTCACACATCCAGAGCAGAAAACATCGGTAAGTAATTCACCAGCCTTTTAAGAGGATGTGTGGTCTGGTACCACCTTCGTCAAGGAAGAATGTCGCTATCACCTTCCAACAATTAACAATCACAGAGCATCTTGGACGAAAAGGGATTTCAACCCGCGATCTCTCAGTTACAAAGCTAGCGCTATTCCAACTCGGCCACCGGAGACCCACCAATTACAGATATAATAGAATAATTGTGGTACCATTTTAAATAGACCTAGTTAAAAGTACCCTTTATTTCTGAGTGAAATGCAATTTTAATTTATACACTAAAAAAGTAAAATAAATCAGTTTTATTACAAGATTTTAAATATATCCTTAGTAGGTGAGCTAGGGAGGTTCTGGAACTAATAACATCAAATTAGACCTTATTACATAGAAAAGTACTTTGTATTTCTGAATGAAATGAAATTATAATTTATAGGTATACTGAACAAAGTAAAATAAATCAGTTTTATTATAAGATTTTACATTGACACTTAGTAGATGAGCTAGGGAGCTTCTGGAACTAATAACGTCAAAGTAGGCCTTACTCAATAGAAAAGTACCCTTTATTTCTGAAAAGCCAGCTGCATACCCTTTTGCCACTAGAAATACCCATGACAATAGTAATTTCTGATAGCAGTGTCAAAAGTGTTATTTTGTGAGAAGGAAAGTTTGGGCCACGAACGCAGCGAGTATTCCATTCCTTCGAACAAAATAAAAGCACTTTTAACGCGTACATCATACACAATTTTTTCTACAAAAAAACAAACTATAAACTGGTCACAAAGATCAGCGAAGAATATTTTATTCAAAATTATCAGAAATCAGAAGCTTATTAAGTGATTTACCTTGAGTCTTTGAATAACTGCTAGCCGCGGAGAGTAACAGATGATCCTGAGTATATTCGGTCGGATTTGGAAATAGTACAACGTAAATAAACATATCCCCAAAAATATAAATATAAGATGCACTTGTAACATGTTAACGAATTTTCTTGCATCGGTAAAGTGGTTCAGAGGTAAGGTATCCGCTTGTGGATCGAGAGGTGGTGGGTTCAAGGCTACGCTAGGGTGGATTATTTTTGAAATTTTTGTCATATAAAAAGTTAGATCGTCTCTAAAAGGTGTATTGGAGACGAGTTAGCACTTCATGGGACGGTAAGTTTTTTTTAAAAATCTTTTATCACAATAAACCACACTATTCTTTGACTGCGCATGTCATATAATTTGATGTTCGGTTTTGGGATCATCTGTTACTGTCGGCAGTTAGCAGCTAGTATTTATTTGTTGTTAGTTGCTCGGCAACCAATGTGTCTTGTTATATACTGAAAATCTCGCTGTGCATAATTTGTCAAAGTACGTTTTTTTGTGAATTGGTATGATTTTCGATGGATAATTTGAAAGAAAATGATCTAAATGTGAAAGTAAATGAAGCAGCTAGAAGAGCTACTTTGGATTTGTTGTCGAAAAAGTCTAAGGCTCAGTACGAAATTAGATTTAGAAAGTTCTTGCAGGGGTGCGAAGAGAAAGGTGTTTGTAGAAAATATAGCAAAAATGTATTTCTGGCATATTTCAAGGAGTACTCGAAGGAATGAAAGTATTCATCTCTTTGGTCTCACTACTCGATAATAAAAAACTATGTTGAAATTTAATTTCAATGTAGATACAAGCAAACATTTCAAGCTTTTTGAAGCAAAAAGGAGGCTATCAACCTAAAAAGTCTATGATTTTAACAAGGATCAAATCGAGCAGTTCCTAAAAAATGCACCAGACGATAAATACCTCATGACGAAAGTAGCCACTTTAATGGGTATATTTATTTGGTGCTGTGATTGAGTCATTTTATATAAAGTACCTATATATATTGCTCTTCGAACATCAAACAGCGAATACCGCCGAGTTTTTATCAAATATGTATATGAATTATAAATGTGCTAGAAATCCAATTGATATCAATACATTTGGTAAAATGCCTGCTGGGTTAGCAGAATTCTTGAAGCTCCCAAATTCGAAGGTCATTGCTTTCGCTGGTCTTCAGCTACTCTACTTACAGGTACTAGTGCGAACTTGACAACTATTAAAATACATGGGGGATGGAAGTCTTCAACAGTGGCAGAAGGTTATTTTGAGGACTAGTTGGTAAATATGAAGAGTATTGCCAAAAACCTCTTTGCGACGTCATCAAGTGCTATTGTTTCCATCCCTTTTGCAAGCCTACAAAACCACAACAAAACCCTGAACAGCGATACGGGAGCAGAAATTCATATTTCTGGTTGTACCATGAATGTTAATGTTAATAATAAGAATTAAAAAATTAAAAAATTTTGTATTGAATTTGTTCAATGTTTCTCTTGCATTTGTTAAACCCTTGAAAAGTAATTTACTTGTAATACTAGTGTTAGAAATAACTAATTTTTAACACTGGTGTTAAAAGTGAGTGTCTTTTAAAATTGGTGGTTTAAAATGTAATTTTTGACACTAACAGCAAACTTTAAAAAGCTAGTGCTTGTAGGAAATAGTTATTTCTGACACAAGTAGTGTTAAAAGTGACATTTTATTCTGTGAAAAGCATTGCGATTGAATCACATCTGCTCTATAAGGTAGCAACCAACTTTAGCACGAATTTTCATTTTTATTAAAAATATATTGAAAAATATCATTTCTGTGTTCGATAGTAAAGCACTTTTAATCTCCGATGTGCATAATTAGTGTTTCTAAGCGTAGAAGTAAGTCAGAAATATAAAAAATGATATTTGTTTGTTTAAATAACTTTATTTTTATAATAACAAATAAAATATATAACAAATCACATTTTTTTACATTGTATATACCAGTAATATACATGGATTGATGATAATAATACCGTTTATCACAGCAATTTACAGTTATTTTTACATTCTACTTTATTTTCTATTGGGCACAAACTTGTGGGTCATAAGAGCTAAAATGGAGATATTTCAGGGTAACCACCCATCATAGGATAAGTATTAGATAGTCGGACACCCATTGTATGGAGACCTTTGGTTTCTGATTCTTTACATGTATAAATATCCGAAACATTATTACATAACCACTAATCAAACTGAACAAGCTGTTTATTAAAATAGATAACTAATTAATGTTATTAAAGTAAATTAATTTATTACTGATATTTATTCAAAATGTTTTGGAAATTTCGTAATTGAACATAACTCAAGCATTAAGGATAATTTATTTGTTCAAAGTCTGTTAAATAATGTTAATTATTATCGGAGAATATAATGGGTGGTTACCGTGAAGCAGTGTATATTTTAAACATTTTTTTCTTTGGTGTAATTTGATTGATAAAATTATTCATATACAAAATAAAGTATTTCGAATTTTGTTTTAAGAAATAACTTACAAACCTTTTTAAACAGCAATGTACCGAAAATCGAAGTCTGTGCCAACATTCGGTAGAATAATTTTACAATAATATATTATAATTTAGTAATGTGTAAGTATGGCAAGTTTGTCAAAACAAACTTGTCATCTAGACAAACTGAGCATCAAGTAATTTGTAAGTAAGAAATTTCGACTTTAACATATGAGTAGTTCCATTAATTTGTTTTTGCAGCCAGACTTCTTATTTAATAAAAACACATTATTTGATATATTTTTTATCTAAGACAGTCCACGTAGACTTGAAGCCTAAGTACTAACGTTCCGTGGGCGTCTAAAGAGAGGGGAAATGTAATCTACTGACATGAGATTTAAAGGATTGGAGGTTGTGAGGGGAAGGGAGAACATCTGCAGGCAATTTGTTCCATAATCTGGAGACCCCAGGTATGAACGAGTGAGAGAAGGGGGATGTTCTCGGATTTTGTAGCTGGACAGTAAAGGGATGCATACGTAACGCGCCTCTTATTGTTCTGTTGGGGACAGTCAATGGGGAAATTATAGCGGCTAATTCTTCATAGCAAAACCCGTTGACATATCGGTAAAAAACGAACAAATTCCCAACAGGGCGGCGATAAGTGAGGGAATGGAATTTTCTTGTGAGGACTGGGTCATTGGTAAGTCGAATGGCTCTCTTTAGGATATAATCAAGGATGTTAAGTGTCGAAGGTGATGCCGGTCCCCAGATGTGGAAGGGAAGAAATATTTTCTGGCTCAAAAGAGAAAAACCAAACCTTTTAGCTGCTGATGTGGCTATTGAAGCAATGTGTTAGTGTCAGCTGAGATCATGTTCGAAAGCAATGCCAACAAGATCGAACCGTTCATTGTTCTGCAGGGCTTAGCCATTTATGTGGATGGGGTAAGTGTTGCAGGATTTTTTGCCTGACAGGGAGCAAGACTGGTTTTTAGGGGTGTTGAACTAAACAAGATTTTTGGCATCCCAGTCTAAGATTAATTGAAGATCTTGGGAAGAGAAGAGATGCATAAATCTGCGTCTATTATCCAGGTCTTGATTCGGGACTTGTTTGGAAAAATGAATGTTGAAGTGAGGAGTACACTATCGTCGGTGTAACCGGTGTAAAGTGGATGGGAGTGGTAGCTAAATAGAGCAGGTCAATAACGTAAAGAAGAAATATTTTGATAAAATCACTGTTTTAAAAAGTATAATGTAGACAACGTAAGATATAAAGAAACCTCCTCAAAGTATACCGTAGAATCAGTCACGCATGTCTTGAATTATTACCCTTGAAATGTTACATAGGTAAAAGGTAAAGGTGAATGAAAAAATAAAACTATCAAATTTTGAAGTTCTTATTTGAAAAAAAAAACACTATTGTCATTGTCATACAGAATTAAAAAAAACATATACAACAAAGAACCTAAATATTATAAATTTAAAGTAAATGGGAGACGTGCCCACCTTCCATTTCAAAACATGTTCTCATTCTTCTTATTCCATCATCACAAACATTGGGGGGAGTTGTTAATCTCCTGAAACTTATTTGTGATTCTAGTCAGTCTTTTAAATTTTCACAAGGGGTTTTGGAAACCGAGTTTTTAATGTGTGGCCATAAAAAATAGTCGCACGGCGTGGGATAGAAGGACCGTGGTGACATATTACGAGTAATGATTCGGTCTTCAAAAAATTCTTCAAAAAAATTTAAATTATCAAGAGTTACGTGAATTGGTGCGTCGTCCTGCTGGAAGTAGCCGTGTCGCATCTCTTCATCGCCTAATGCGCTTACAAAATTTTCTGAAATTTCATTATGGTATCGCGCCGAATTAAGACTCCCTTCAAAAAAATCGATCCAATTAAACTGCTGTTCGATATGGCCGCCCACACGCCTACTTTCTGTGAATGCAGAGGCTTCTATAAAGAAATGTGGATTTTCAGAGCTCCCGATTCTCATTTCAAACCATGCCTCGTCAGTAAAAAAGTATTTTTTCAAATACGTTTTCATTATTATGCAAATTACCCATAAACCACTCGGAAAATTGCATTCGCTGCGGCTTGTCATTTGGTAACAATTCTTGGACTGAGCTTAGACGATAGGCGTGCATATGCAGGTCACATTTCAGGATTGTATTGCAGGTTCCGCAGGATACATTTACTTGCTGGTTTGTGGCTGTTCATTAACACTTTTCCTCAATTCTTTTACTTTTTGTGCAGTGCGAACTTTGGGTCTCCAACAGCCTTCCTTTCTATTCGCACTTTCTGTTACTCTCAACAAAGCCGCAGATCTAGTCAAAACTTAGCGAGACTGATCGAAATCCATAACTATGTGTGGAAATTCTGTTTGCAAATCCTGAATGACGTCCCGTGTTGAATAAACCCACTGACCATCCACCCTTCTACCATTTCTAAAGAAACTTTCGATCATAAAAGCTTTATGTTCTGCCATGATTACCATGATAAATTTTCTTAAAAATAAAAATTTCAGAACTTGACAGTTCTATTTTTTATTTACCTGTAGGTACCTTTTACCTATGTTACCTTTCAAGAGTAATAATTCAAGACATGCGAAATTGATTCCACGGCATACTTTGAGGACGTTTCTTAATCTTTCGTTATATTCATTACTTCTGGTCCTATACTGAAACGAATCCAAAAAAGCCTTAATCTGCTGCAAATTAGTACATATAACGAAAGTAAAAATTCTTACTTCAACTATAAGACGAGCTCAGTTTCGTTAGAATATTTTTAAGATCTGTATTCCCATTTTAATATAAAATACCCAATGAAAGGATTAAATACAAATGTTACCATTTAGTTTAGTTTTTACAAATATATACGATATGGGTTTTATTGATTTGTCAATGTAAGGTATATTTTTATAATGTACATATTCTTTTTCTAAATATTTAAATATTTTCTTTATTCACCGAAATTCGTATTGAATTAAGATCCCAAAAAATTTAGTTTTGCTTGAAAAGTAAATAATGCCAAGTTGGTTAAAGTAATGAAAATGAGACATAATCTGGGAAGGGATAACACAGGATATATATATATATATATATATATATATATATATATATATATATATATATATATATATATATATATATATATATATATATATATATATATATAGATATATATATATATTGGGATTTTTTCTTGGGTATAGGCTATTTTGTAAAAACAAACATAAAATTTAAAAATTCACAACGCTTCGCACACAGTATCATGCTTCTTCAGGCTTCCTTGGAATGTGTGCATTTACATAATCTAAAAATGCTTGTGAGTTCACTCACAAGCATTTTTATTGCAATATTCCAGACTTTTTGACACCCTGTACATACATTTGGTCTTGTTATTTCTCCAGAATGAAGGGACATCGACCTCGCCCGAAGGGAAAACTTAATTACTTTTCAGTATTTTATCAAATAAAGTTTTTCCCGAAATTTTTTTCATCACAGAATTCTTGGCATTTGACCTTTAAAGTATATTTAGTAAATATTGCCAAAGCAAATTATAAATCTTTTTAGCTTGTTTGATTTTTACTATATGGTTTTGCTTTCTGCAAAATTAATACACCGCTAGTCTCATATATTCTTTAAATCATTCACAATTCTTTTATCACCACCGAACCCACTTTTGTTACTTATTCCTAAACCTATTTAGAATATAACATCAGCCTCAGGCGCATCCTTGCGTCATACCGCACTCCCCGAATAACCTAAGGTATTACTAGGTCTCTGTTTCCCAAAACCCTCAAAATTGGTCTCTGGAACTTGAAAAGTTTCTATTTTCACGCACTTTTTGGTCGGTATCCTCGCGCCCGCTCTCTGGTGTTGAAGCGTTTTACTTTTACCGCAGTAGCCGCTGGAGCTATTGGAACTGGAACTACCCATGTCCGATACCCCAAGGAACCCTTGATGTAACGTAGTACCGCCGTGAGGCATGGTACCGTATTTCGAAACTGGTATGTTAGAGAAACTGAGGGGAGCCGTCGAATTATGATTCTTTATTGTTATAGGTATTGTCTGCCCTAGTAAAGCTTGCGAGTGGGTTGTGCAGCTGGCGCCTGCCATACAGAAATTAATTTCCAGCGCTCCTGCGTTTGACAGATCGCTAGCTGTAGCAAATTCTTGACAGCGATTGGTCGTACAGACGTCTGGAGGGGTTTTATTTAACAGTGGGCCGCATTCGGCTGCTTCGTACTGTTCTAGAGGAATCTGTTGCTCTGTGGTGACGGTGTCGTACTGCTGGCGAGGGACTGGGTGAGGATTTGAAAGTCGGATTAGGTACTCTGTTGAGAGTTGGTGTTCGCGAAGCTTACGCTCGGCCCCTGGGACCATTTCACGAACCTGGAACAAAAAAAATCATTTCAAGAATATGTAGATACACAAATTTATTTGTTTTGGAAATGAAATTTGTATAGATGATACATCGCCTTTAGGCAGCGGTTGCAACGAAGGTCTGAAAGTTTTGTTCACACTGTGACGTAAACAATTCAGCACAATACTCGCTTTGTCAAGCATGTATTTACTTGGATAATGATTCTGAAACTTGTAATAGAAGTAAAGTTTTATTACTAACCATTAAAACATCGTGGTATTTGCCTTGGAGAACTTTAACTTAAACAAAGCCGAAGTTTCGGGTGTTTCGCCCGAGTCGTGATTTGTTTTAGTTATAAAGTTACAACGGATTTTATAAATTTTTTTTTGTTTGCATAGTTATTTTATTAAAATAATCGTAGTTATTTTTATATACAGTATGTCAGCGGATGGGATTCAGAAGAGGGCAAATGGACCAAATTTTTTAAGATACGTAGAAATGTTACTCCTAATAAAAGTTTTGCTTCTAAAATAAATAAGATTCATGCTATGAAAAATTTAATTTTTTATATAGGGAGTTTAAAAAGACGTAAACGTCATTTTGCGTCAGAGTAAACATACTTTGTTTATCATTTTCTACCAAAAGAGCAAAAATATTTGAATATTAAAAGTAGCGATTTTTATCACATTATTTTTTTAAAGTCCGAACTATTCTCTCTCACGCATTTAACCAGAGTACGGGTTTTACTAAAAGAGTCTCTGAGACTGCTGATTTAAATTTAGATCTTCCAGTTGATCAGTTACATTTTTTTGCTTCTGTGTTTTCTGTAACTTGCTTGGTTTCTCAACGATTTTGATCTTGAAATTGTGACTAAAATGAGGTTTTTTTGACGTAACAATAGTCGAATTAATTTCGTCTATTTGTAATCACGTGTGCAAAGCAACCAATGACAATAACATTACAATAGTTACAGCCCATGGGTAGTTATCACTTATGTCATCATACGTTACCATGGAATTTTTTTTTGACAATTCTGTAATTGTTACAATTTAAAATATTATCACTTTCGTCAAGAATTGGTGAACACACCAGCGCTTCAATCGACAAAATTATTGAAGAAAATAAACCAAAAAATATTGTTAACAGTAAAAAGTATACTTGGAAAATATTGATGGAGTTTTTCAGCACGAGGAAATATACATTAGATGCACGATACACTTACAACGGTATGCTACGTAATGACGTCACTTCGAGGGAAAACCTTAAATTGACTAGGCGCTTACCTGAGCAAGTGAAATATGACAATAATATATTAATAGACGTCATTTCGACACACTACCCGACAATAAACTGACCTGTAATAATGTTAATAAACATCAACTCAACGCACTACCCGACAATAAACTGACCTGTACTTACGTACAGGGGTGCAAGCGTCTAGTCAACTTAAGGGGGCAGACCTAGTTGGGACGTCCAAAAAAACTCTCTATTTAGGATTTTTTTTTGGCCGCACCTTAAAATAATTAATGACAAATGTTTTTCCACATGGAAGATATGTATTTGAAGAAAATATTATAAATTATTCAAGACTAAATATGGAGAAATACGTGGGATACAGCAAATTTGCGAGGGGTCCAAAAAAAAAAAAGGCTTTGCCGTGATCACTGCAGCTCGTCAGTGGATCATCTTAAAGCAAAAAATCAAAAAGGGATCATTAGTTAATGACATAGTGCTCCGGATGGACGAAGGGATTTGAAAAATTTTGATTTTTCGAAAAATGGCGGATGTTGAAATTCAAAGTTGTTTATTCGACCAAAATTTCACTCACATTTTCGGCTATAAAAAAAAATATAATCGTCCATAAAAAAATCCTTCGTTCATCCGGAGGACAATTATATATAGAATAAGTGAGAAAAATTTCAAACTAATCGTGAAAGCCGTTCTCAAGTTACAGTGATCACCGACTTCGAAAACATGGTTTCGAGAAAAACGCGTTTAAAGTTTTGAGTACGATTTGCATGCAGATAAAAAATTTATTTTAGAACTGAATTTATTTTGAACACTGAATCGTCTATTCCAGGACCATATAATGCTTTAGTAGCTGCATCAGCAGTGATTTTTAGCTGTCGTCGAGCAAGGGTCAACCGATACGTCTGCTGTCAAATTTGACATATGAGGCATTAGAGTCGGCTCCATTTAAAATTATTTATCTCTATAGATAATAGTCCGATTTGTCTGAAATTTTCAGAGAATACTTTCGAAATATTCTACTTTTAGAAAATGCAAAAAAAAGAAATCGATTTTTTCAAAATTCTAACTAGGTCTGCCCCCTTAAGATTTTCCCTCGAAGCGTAGCATACCGTTGTAAGTGTATCGTGATTAGATGGAAATCGTACAGTGGAAGCACTGGCATTTATACTTAAGGATTGGGCGGTTAATATGAGAAAAAGAGATGGTTCAGAGTTTAAGAAGGCTACAGTTAAAACTCTGTGGAGTATAATAAGTAAATTATTATCAGAAAAGTACTACAATGAATACACAATCATAATAGATTCGTTCAAGAGTGTGATTTTTAAACAAGCGCGTAATGTCCGCGACACAACACGGAGAATTCTACAAAAGGACCCTTCTAAACGTAAAATGAGCTCTGTGGCATTAAGTTCATTGGAAATAAATAAAATAATCAACTTCTGGAATGAAAATATCCCTGAAGGACTTCAGCGAAAGTTTGACCATATCGTCGCAGTGGAATTAGCTTGGAGAGGTGGTGAAACCTGTGCTTGTTTGGTTGAATTTTTTCATATCGAGATAAATAATAATGATTCTCCAACAAATCGCATAGAATATAACCCAGTTTTTAGTAAAAACTGCCAGGGGGCTCAAAAAGCTGCACTTGCAGTAAATGGCTAGTTCGAAACAATAAAAACGACGCATGTCCCGTCAGGCTATTTCTCAAATTCTTATCTAAACGGGGCACAAACATTATTACAAATAGAGTCTTATTAAGACCAAATCGTCGCTGGAAGACAGAAAACGATAACTGGTACGATAATATGCCAATAGGTAGAAATATTAACGAGTAGACAAAATCTTCTACTGAAGCAATAGGTTTGGATACAAAGAGGACAAAAATTACCAACCACTCGAACAGATCTACTGCAGTTAGTCAACTGGCTAAAAGCGGAGTGCAAGAACAGCAATTATTAAAAATTACAGGACATGCTAATGCTAATTTCATAAAATCATATCTAAATATTGATCAAGACCATCGTAGTAACATAATCAACAATATTCGTGGAAACACCTCTTCAATGGAATCGAATACGTGATCTGCATCTAGTTTTAATTTTTCTGTTTGTTCTTTTAATAATTGTATTTTTAATAAATAATTTTAGATAAAATTTTCACGCCGAATATTCCTCAAGCATTGACAAATAACTCAAAATTTTATTAGAACTTCCTAAAGCACGTTACTTTTTGACAACAGCCCTCTGCCTACGGCACCGGGCTGTTTTCCAGTAACGTGCTTTCGAAATTGTAATAAAATTATCTCGTAGTTATCAAGTATCGTGGGATATTATAGTTGAAAATTACATACATACTTAAATAGCCTTTCTCAGGTTTGTGTTGATTTGTTCAGAATGCATGTCCGGATATTTTCTATAGGTTAATCCGCTTGAAACGTGAAATATAAAAAGATACCTATGAAAGTGTAGTTTTTAAGTCTATAAAACAAATAATCCACCAAGATAAAATCAATCCTAGGATTTGTACTACAAGCGCATAATAAACTCTAGAATAAAGGACCTAATATTAGTGTCTGGCCACCTTTTTCCGAACGTAGTAAAACGTTAAAAATGGGGACAAGATAAGGGTGACACTACGACTTTCGGGGGAACAATTGTGCTGGAAGAACCCTTATAGAAAACCCTTCAAGATATATGTGTTAGACGATTAGATTAAAGATGGAGGAAATTTTCTCGGGCGAAATTTTTCTCGCCGAACAATATGAAGGATTAACCTGTCTGGTTTATTACAGTGTCGCTCGATCTTTTTGTGATTCAGCGTGATTGATCACTTTCTCATTTTATTTTGACACTGTTAAATCCTTCTCTTAAACTCCGGGTTTTATTCATTGCCAGAAGATCTTCGGGTTATTGGAAATCTTTTAGGGCTACGGAAGATTTAAATCAATTCTTACGACGCGACGCTACGTTCATTTCGGTTAAACTAAAAGAAAATTTATGTATTTTTAAGTAATGGAATGTAGGGCAGCTCCCTCAGAAAGGTGAAGAATTATACAGGTTATATAGGTCTGTACTGTATTTGATCATATCTGATGATTTTTCTTGATGACAATTTGCCCAGATTTTCTTTGGTGGGACAATAGGCAATATACATACATATGTATAATCCAAATAAACCTATTTTTTTGTATTCTCTACATAAATTAATGTTGGTGATTGTTTTTACCCATTTATTTTGGTTTTTATTAACAAAAAAATTTCTACTACATATTTTCATACAAAATTTGAAACTTGCAAAATGTGATACTTTTGGAAAGACCTTTGGGTTAAACTTAGTTGAGGCACACTGTGAGGTGTGGACGACGTCATGGGAAGACATTTGAATGAAGAGCAAAAAAAAACACCAAGAAATATTAGTTTATGCTACGCGGCTTGGCTTGACTTTACATGTTTATTCGACAGCTGCTCAGCTTTCACGGTTGTAGACCCAAGCTCTAATCCCGATTTCGTCAAGGGTCTTTTTAATTTTCTAAATTAAAGGTCAACACAGAAAAAGATTAAGAAACATCTCATGTTAACCATAATACAAATATAAGAAGATATGACACCGCGCAGGTAGGCGTGGCCATGTAAACCACGCTGTGAGTAATTCCGGCATATTTTGTAAACGAGACACATCTTTGTTAAGATCGCGTTCTGTTTTAGTTATGTTTTGGTGTTTTATATCACTTTTAAGAGTTTACAAGTGAAAATGAGGTGTTGTGTATGGTGGTGATGTGGACAATCAATGCTAGGTCTTTATGCCCGATATTAAAGTTTTTAGCTTCCCAAAGAAAAAGAATCACAAAGTGTTTGGAAGCGTCTGTGCAAACGGGAAGATAATTTTAATATGAAAAATGCTAGAATCTGTTCTAGACATTTTAACGAAAGTGATTATGAAGGTAATTTGGGGCATGAATTGTGTCATGTCATGGATGTCAAATGTGTTTAATTTTTTACAAACTCGCTTCAGTAAAAACGTTTACTGTGACAATCGATTGCTAAAAATCTTCACAGTAACGAATAACCAGACTTTAATCGAGAAAATACAACAAACAAAGAGACTGAAAAAAGGCTATTTTCTTAAAAAATAATTTCTTGTTTACCTAATTTCATAAATTTAGATATTTTTGTATTGTTTAGAATAATTTTTTAAAAGATCTTTTAAATTTGAAAAATCAAAGAATACAAAAATACAATGATTTTTAATAATTTACTATTTAGAGTATAAAAACCCAGAAAAACTCTCCTAAAAAACATGTTTCCATCGCAAACATACAGATGTTATTCACCGCAAAAAATATTTAACAAATTATAGGAACAAACAAACTTCATATTTATAACATATTTTCGGAAGACTCTGTAGGTATATATCTAAATTAGAATATGCCTCTAAGTAAAAATTATTATCTTAATTATTAGGCATAGTTTTATTTTATAAAATTATTTACCTTTACTTTTCACGTAAATAAATACATATAACGCAATTGGCAGGCAATTTAGCAATATCTATTATTTTAAATTAATTTATCCCTTTATTTACATGATTATTTTAAATCACATACTTTAAAATATGTATCATAAGCAGGAGGCAAAGTATATTGCCAATAGAATTTATATAAAATCGCCTTTAACTATCGTAAACTCTATATTGCGCGTTATAAATTTTAAAAATAACTCACAGCGTGACGTCATGCGCAAACCCGGACGAATTTGTCACGGTTTGGTGTCATATCTTGCTTTTATTGTATCATGCATGCTAACTAGACCATTCGCCGCCCTAGAGACAAAATTATTCTTAGGGTAATAGTTAATGGTGAAAATTCTGTTAAAATAAAGTGACATTTCAGTATCCACATTAGAGATATCTTGTAATATCTGAATATTTTTTAAAGTGATTTGTCAAATATCAAAAACATCATCACCTTATCCTGAATGATGTTTACACAAATTATTTTCAATAAGCAACTGGAAACTTTTCACCAACTTTTGTTTAAGAAGTTGCTGATCCTTATTTTATTTTAATATTTATGAGAATCTTTATTTATTCAAAGTTTGTAAGTTTGGTGCTCAAAAGGGACCGATTGCCACATTAGGGTTGATGAAAATTTTAGATAACTTTTTAAGGGCGGATTATTTTATAGCGTTGTAAATATAATGACGATATAACGCTAAAGTACCGAAGTTTTACAAAAGATGTCTTGTGGGACTAGCGCGGATAAATATTTGTAAGAAGTAGAAGCGAAGTTGAGCTTATAGTTATTTTAAAAGCCGCTTTATGTTAATGTTTTACAAGAAGTTTCAAAAAAGATACATTTGCTCATGAAACTTTCGAAGTTCTAATCTCTTATGGTAAAAATTAACATACTAAGGCCTCTCTACACTTTGGCCGAGGCTATCCGAGTGAAGGCAAGTAAAGGCAAGTCACTGAAGTTGGTCACTTGCACAAAACAAAAGGATTTATAATTGTTCGAGCAATGTTAGCAAGAGGCATCCACATGTTGGCTGGCTACGTCATGAATTGAAACTGCCAGGCAAATGACAACATCGAACAACGCGTGTATGTTAATAGTCGGCTTACCTTTCTTTGCCAAGCATTAACATTAGTGTTACGCGTAGGTTTGACCGACATGTAGAGAGCTGTGTAGTGAGAAATCTGTTGTGGGTTTAAAACAAAATAAATTATTACCCAGATATACTTTTTGTCTGCGGATGGGGTTTAGAAGATGACAAATGGTATTTTCCAAGATATGTAAAAATATCTCTCCTAATAAAAGTTTTTGCTTGTAAAATAAATAAGATTCAAGTTATTAAAAATTTATTTTTTTATACAGGGAGCATAAAAGATACGAAAACGTTTTTTGCGTAAGAGTAAACGTAACTTGTTTATCACTTTCTAGCAAAAGAACAAGTATGAAATACCTATATTTTAAATTAAACCCGATGCTGAAGTACAAGTCTCAACTATTCTCTCTCGCACCTTTAACCACAGTACCAGTTTCTACTTATTAAACAATAATGCCAGCAATAGACATGTTTGTCAATGTCTTTATGAAATGAAGCAATTGTTTAAGTTAAAATACTTCTCATTAAAATGCTATCTACTGAACAGAGGATTTTTATAGTCCAGTGTTATGGGGATGGCCAAGTATCATACCGCTACATCATGGGACAATTTAGCAAGAAATTTGCAGGAATTCCAATAACTGAAATGACTATCTACAACATAATAAAAAAGTTCCAAAAATTGGTTCGGTTTTGAATCTCAAGAAGAAGAAACATGACCAAAACAATGCTGCCACAGTTTTAGTTCTTCAGTCTGTTAGAGACTCCGGTAATGTCCCTTAGAAATCGTGCTAAACATCTTTTAGAAGTTGTGAAAACTCATATTTAGATGATCTTAAAAGAAAATAAAGCATTTCCGTTCAAGCCCCACTTCAACCAAATACTGGAAGGAGTGAAAAGACTAGATATTTGTTAATGGGTGGGAGACAAAATTTTAAGTGGAACTATCTATTTTTATAAATTTAAGATGCTTTCTGATAAATGTACATTTTCTACTAATGGAACTGTAGCATCCCAGTGTGTCAGGTACTGGTCTCGAGAAAACCCCGAATTTAGAGTAATGAGGTGAAGATAATATTTTACAAAAGTGAACATGTGGTGCGGATATCTGTCCATGTCCCATATTTTTTTAATAACACCTGCAATAGAATATCTTACTTAGAAATGCTGGATACATGTTTTAGCGATGAACTCGAAAATTACCCATTATATTTTCGCCAAAAAATGTATTTTCAACAAGATGGTTAGTCCACCATATTGCGCTCGCGAGGTGGAAAATTTGATCCATGTGCCCTCTTCTAAACCTCATTCCCGGGCATACGGTAGAAACATGAACAACCCTGAGCAAATCCAAAATTCAATTGATTATCAAATTAGACCGATATAAGAAATAGTGAGTCTAGCCATAAAATTTGAAAAATCTTTTTAAGACAAAATCGCAAAGTTCTTGTTCAGTTTCCTTTCATATTTATAGAAACTTTTCTTGTTCAAAGTTTCTACAAAGGTTAATACAAAAAAATGTTTGCCACTAAAAGACCAGTGACAAGTTTAACCAACTTTTAAGGGTAGATTATTTCACTGTGTCGTAAATATAATGACGATAATAGGCCGAAAGTTTGAAAAAGTTGGTTTTGTGCAAATAGCGTGCAGAGTTTGGAAAGATTCTTGTCAGGTAGGCATTGATTATAAATGGGCATCAATGTGTAGGCATAGAATGTACAATTTTTTTATCAAGTGGGCTTTTTTCTATTTAAATTATAAATGGGGTAAAAGCACGATTACCACAGAGTTCATAAATAAAATAAGAATAATTTACTGTTTTCAAAATCGCTTAAAATCATTGCATAAGTAGGAAGTCTATTAATATTAGCCTTTCTGTGCCCTACTAAAGGTCACCCGTAAGAATATTGTCCCGGGCAGCACCCTTAACGGTATAGCCTGAAAAAGCGAGAAAGGCTGATGATGATGCAGATTCTGTCAAGAAGCTGGTGAAACCCCCAAAAATTTAGTACTGATTTAAATTAAAATTTTCTATTTAGGCGTACTCTACTCTAAAATAACTGAGTAAATTGCCGCAGAGTCTTATAAATAAAAATATACTTACCATCTCGTCAATTGATGAGTATCTATTTAAATATCCTACAAATGACAGTGCAGAACTGATATAGGTTAATACTAGAGCGATGCTAGCTGTGAAGAAGCACCATCCATATCTGTAGTCGTAATCAGGTCCCGCGGGTCCATCTTTATGAAATGCGTAAATTTCTGCTAATGTTGCCGATAGAGCCGATACGAAAGTAATTAGGCCACATCCTAGGGATAGTCCTGAAACAACAGAAAAAGTAAAATTTAGAAGCGTCGGGTTTCAAGTTATATAAAGGCTTTATGATCCCTTTCCCAAAGCATTTAATTACGTAATAAACTTGGAACCCATGATAAAAATATAACTTACGCATATTTTGCATTGGGCTCTCATTTGAGAAACCGACCAATAGAGTCTTTAAGGTTATACCTCAAAAATTCGCCGTATACGTAATTTTTTAGAAATTAAATGAAGTAAGCTTTTAATACCAATAAAAAGAGACGGTTAGACACCCTATATCTGCTTATTTCCCACTTTTTACTGGGACTACTACACGATCTCCTTACCTATACATACTACGGAACGAAATTTCATTGTTACGCTCTGATGAGCACCCTTCTTATATCCAGAATTACCCCTTATAAGCGGTTTTCAATCACAGACCGGGTAATATTTCCGTCTATAAGAAGATCTGGGGAAGGTTAAAAATTAGTTTTCTGGAGAAATTTGCTTTAAAATTAGCTTTGTAGGAGTTCAGGTGTAAATAAATTTAACTCAAAAAACTCTCAATTTTTTCTGGTATGGCTCACAGATCTTTGTGTTTTCACAATTTGGTGTAATATGAATCACGTAATATTTTGTAAGTTTAATTTTTCCAGTATTGGTCTGTATAAATGACAAAACCCTAGGGAAGGTTAAAAATTACTTTTTCTGTTGAAATTTGCTTTAAAATTAGCTGTGTGGGCGTTCAGGTAAATTTCAATAGTCATCTTAACTTTTTGTGGCATGACTTACATATCTCTGTATTTTTCACAATTTGGTGTAATATGAATTATATAATATGAAACAGTTTTTTTAAATATCGGGCTGTATAAATAAACAAGCAATAGAGAAGATTACAAATTAGTTTTTCTGGAGACATTTGCCTTAAAATTATCTTTGTGGGTGTTTAGTTATAAATTTTAACTTAATAGACTCTCAACTTTTTGTAGTATGACTCACAGATCTTTGCTTTCTCCACAATTTGGTGTAATATGATTCACGTAATATTTTGTAAACTTAATTTTTCTACTGTATAAATAAACAAACCATAATATCAATACGATGTAAATTTTTAAATTGGATACCTTGGCAAAATCTATTTACTCAAAAAATTTATTTTATTTTCGGGATTTTATAAAATTCCTTCAACTCATACAGCTCTTGTCTTTACAATCACGTCGCTCCGCCGTGCAACGCACGAGCATTTTTCTGCGGTAGTATTGCCACAGAAATACAAAGAGAGAAAAAAGGAATCTCTGGTTTTTACGCCAATACGCCAAAGCTTTCTGGTTTAATGGATTTTAGTAGGCGAGACCACAGGAAGAGATTTCGTCTATGCAAAGGTATAAATCTCCGCAGAACAGTCATTTAGGAAATTGCTGTTTAAAATCATTTTAATAGAGAACGTGAGCTTGTGAAACGCAAAAAACAATTGAAAGAAAGTCTTTTGAAAAATAATATAGGAGCGTTCATTTAAGCATAATATTTTCTCGTATTGAATAGAAAATACAAGAGGAAAAGTTATTTCAGTTGAACAATGAGGTGTGGTAAATTACTTTCAAAGATACTGTGAAGTCTTGTCGTATTGGTGAGGTCATAATGTTGATTGTTTTTTTTTCTAGGAGAATTGGTCTTGGCGAAATTAACTTTTCGGTGGTATTAATGTTTATGCGGTAAATTGGTAAAATTGATGAGGCGAAAAGAAACTCGAAGCGAAAATTATAAGCAACTGTTGTTGCTTATTATTTGCCATTACGTAAAGACTAATTTGTTGCAGTAGATTAAGTCTGTTCAGTTCTGTGTGTGATAATATTGCAAAAGAAATGGTTCATACTGTTCTGCGATTACCACTATATTATCGGGTGTTTAACCCAATAGGAAATATGTTGTACAAGGTTATATCTAGAATAAAAGCTCAAAATAAATCACCTACTCTATGTTCAAATATCATAGGATTAATAAAGAATGAAAGAATGAAATTCCAGTAGAAAATTGGGAAAATTCTTTAAATCATACCATTTAAACTGAAAATACGTATATTTTTGTACATAATAATACAGAACCAATATTAATAAACCTGTGACAGAGACACTGAACTAGGTCTAATTTAATGTTAAGCTGTAATAATAGATTATTTTTACATTCCATTGTTTCTTTTATTTTTGTACCATAATATATAATAAACAAGATTTTGTTAAATAGTACAGCACTAAATATTAAATCAAAATTGTTTTATGACTTACTAGAAATCATTTAAATAATCACATTAAGTTCAACCACGTGCTGCTATTATCCTATAGCAAAGTACTCGAAGCAGAGTTGCCAGATTGGCAGATAAAATCGGCACAGGCAAAGTATTTAGAAAGCGTAATTGTACTTTTATATTAATAAAACGTTATACTTTTTCCTGAAAATCCAGATTTGGCAACGGAGTAGTTTGAAAATTATTGCAGACAATTAATCAAACGGTATATCGTTGAACAGACTTTACACAAATAAACAGCTAATAATTAACGATCCATTTAAGTTATTAGCTCTAGCTTCCGCTCCTGTACTAGAATCAATTATAAATTATTTACCATTATTTTTAAAGCATCATCTAAGTCGTTTTTTGTGTTTCTTTGTTATCTGAACCTCCCGCATGATCTATTTGTTCGGGATTCAGTCTGACGTCTGACAAATTGCTCGATTATTTAACTGAACCGAAAAATAACCGTCGCAATGGCAAAAAGTAAATTTAGACGTTGACAGCTGCTTCGGTGAATTATAGGCCAGTCGTTAATAACAATACCACGAAAAATTTTAATTTACTTGCCAAAAAAAAATACTTAAAGGCAGTTTCTAAGACCACCAGGTCCAGATTTCTTAAATGGAATTGATATTAGGAACTACAACGCCAATAATCATGTAATGCATCTCATTCAGATGTTTTATGGACATATTTCCATCCTCTTTGAGAATTTACCACGTCTTGTAGCATAGTCAAGTGAGATAATAATATTATAAGTAAATATTTCAGCAGATGTTCCCACGGTACGCCTCTGGCGGAGGATATTAAAATTTTGCCTGTTTCATACACAGTTTAACCTATAAAGGCAGCAACTGCCTGCATCTGATTTTTCTTTGCTGTCAGCGTGATTCGATATCAAACAATCGTTCGGATATTTTCAAACGATATCGGCGTTCTATTCACAGTTCAGCGATTTGTAACAAAATTTACAAGATTTTGTTTTTTAATACTTGATATTTCGTCGAATTTTTGGTATCACAAAATTCCCAAATGATTGTGGTTGTTGAAATGTTTTAATTGTATTAATGTATTAATGAAGAACGCTACGAATAAGTGTTCTATGTAAATTACATCTTAACGAAACCATAGCTGTAAAAGAATATAATAACGTTTTAGTATTTTAAGTGTTTTGCAATAAGTTGCTAGTAGTTCAGGTTAGTTCATATTATGTCAGACAAGTACGGGATTATCTGAACCAAGTATCTTTTAAAAGATGGCTAGGGAGAAGGGGTATGATTAAGTGGCCACCTCGGTCAGCAGATCGAACCCCTCTCGATTATTTCCTGTAAACAATCGTTAAAAATGTTGTCCACAAGACAAAGCCTATTAATTTGGGAGACCTAAAAGAGAGAATCGTAGTTGAGTGCCGAAGAATCCCACAAACTGATATGCTCCATAATGTTTTGGATGCTTTTCCGCAATATTTCGCACGCTGTCAAGAAGTGAATGGATTTATGAATCTAACTTAATTTTAGCTCCTAAGCTGTTGTAAAAAGGTAAGTTAAATTACTCTCTTAAAAATTTCTTCTACAAATTCTCATATATATTATATCCTTTTTAGATCATAACTAGGAGAGTGCATTCCCTAAAATATTTTCTTTCACAGCACTTTATTCTGAAGATGGTCACATGGATGACCGAAACGTAAATAAAAACAAAAACAAAATATAAAAAAATAGTCATTATTCCGGATCTATAAATTCCAAGAAAATATTTCTATAATATATATATATATATATATATATATATATATATATATATATATATATATATATATATATATATATATATATATATATATATGCCTAGGCTCAAACTTCCCAGTTTAGGAAAGAGACTAATAATAATTTACAAAAATTGCATGTAATCAAATTAACAAAGTTTAATGAAGTCGAGTAAAGCAACGACAAAACAAGAATTAAAAACGCTGTCGTCGAAACATCTTTCTGTTTTGATGTTTTGTTTCAGCACCGCGATTTTTCTTATTCCAGACACGTAAATGCGTAGTAAAAATAAGACAAAACCAGACATCTTTTTTCGTTGTTTATCTCTTGGTGTCGCAAGACATAAAAAGAATGTTTTGCCCTTATTCGAAGTAAAATTTAAAAACCTAGCTGTCGGGATTCATAAAAAAATTAAAGATATTTTATATTTTAGTAGGGCTGTCTCTTGTTTGCAAATATTTAGTTGTATTTTAATAAAGGCGTTTAAAAATTGCCAATTTAAAACTTACGTTAATCTCCCACAAGCTTCTGTCACTGATCATATTATTAAACTCTGTCGCGAAATAGCCCTATTTCGTGCTTCTTGATTAGAAGCTTGAGGCCTTAAAACCGGTGGTTAATAGAAACTTAGAACACGCTTCGCAGGGGCACAAGTTAAGAGTGTTATCGGCTTTTTGTCACCTCTTCAGTCCCCGTTTTTGCAGAGACTAATAATTCTGTTCGAAACTAAATTTGTCCCAAAGTTTTTGTACTAATAGCGGTTTAATATGCTAAGTCCCAACAGTTCTTGTCACCCCAGGTTGAAACTCCTTTAGAGTATCATTCGGGACTTGCGGTTTTGGAGGCTGGAAAGTTCTCGATATCAAATATTGTAGACGAAAAGCCAGCAGCTCTTAGAAATGTAGTAAATATATAATTCGTTACTCCATCAACATAATTTGGGACAGCAGACTTACAGCTTTTTTCGAAAACGCAGTTGTTTGAAACTAGTAGATTTGGCCGCAGTATCTATAAATACATCACCGAGGTCTAATTATTCCGGATTAGTAACGGATTAATTTCCCCGTTACAAAGATTTTTAAAGAATTTAGTGAATTCTACCTTTTAGAACTTCCTGGAGTGTCTAGAGTTGGTGTTGTTTCCCTTAAGGACAAATTAGCGACTGTTTCATGTAGTGGTATCCATGATGGACGCGAAGTGTTCTGTTTGGTTGACTAAGCTGTCAAAATATATATATATATATATATATATATATATATATATATTTGTTGTACAAAAGACAATAATATAAATAATATAAACCAAAATTTACCATAAATAATTTTAGGAAATTAAAATTTTTAAGTTCATGAATAACGTCACATTTTTGACAGATGTTAGAAAATCATAAATACCTTCCCATATTTTTTTGTCAAATGTCTGCGGGCGAACTCTGTAACTAAATAGAAAGAAAATTTCTTGCCTACATAGAGAAAACTTAAAAATGGTACTGTCTAAGATCAATCGGTTAGGTCCGAGGGGATTCGGACGTCTCAAGGAACGGTCGGAAATAGGAAAAATAGAAAGAGTTGTTAAGCTCTTGCTGTTTAACTATCTCTGTCTGTAGCATACTCTTTTTCTATATCTTTGTATACGTTTTTCTTTGTTTTCTCCATGTGATTGACTGTTCGTATTATATATGTGGTTTTAAGGTTATGCGGTTATTGCGATTTGATTTTGTTGCGTTTGCAATTTTCTAAGTTGCATGTTTATTGATAATGATAATCAGCTTGATTCAATTTTCTGTAATGATAATAAACACCTTACAAGGGTTTACCATTAAAAATATTGGCAGATAATAATTTGTGTGATACTACTGAATAAACCTTGTGAAAAATTGTTGCATTATAGTATAGATAGCTCAGAGTTTGGATTACCATTAAACGAAGTTTGTTTTTATGAATTCTGAACAAATAATTTCCAAAAATTAGGTCTGTTTTGAAAGTGTCACTTGCTCTAATTTGAATTGTTAATTTTTTACATCTTTCCTATCTGATTTAGATATTAAAAAACGAGAATTTAAAACTACAACCTAACAGTGGAAAGTTATTATAGTTGATAATCTTAAACAATATCCCATATTATACGTTTTTTATTACTCCCAAAACAAAAACACAGGTTAGAAATAAACATGTCAAAAGAGTGAAATTTAAAATTCCCTAAAATTTTACTAGGAGGGACAATGTTTTTAGGTTCAATAATACGCTATTTTCTACTGCCGATTTAACCCGAAGTGTTTTGGAAAGAAACGTACAGAGTAGGAACTGGAGATAGAAAGAATATTTCTCTCTATATTATTTCCTCTCTATGTCTATCTCTACGATGTTACGGAGTTCGCCTGCTGATTTCTACCTTTGGCATCAACTTAACATAATTTTTTTCAAATTTTTTATTTACTGTCAACTTCAAAAATATTGTCAAAATTCCAATTAGAATATTTTCAACAATTTTTTCCTAAAATTTCGAAAATTAGATGTCTTTATATTTAAATATAATGTAAGTTTTACTAATTTCCTATAATTTTAAGTAATAAATTATAAATTAATTAAAATTTTTTAGTGCCCTGAGGAAGAAATGAAACATTTCGAAAGCTAGGCACATTATAAGAAAAATTATATATATATATATATATATATATATATATATATATATATATATATATATATATATATATATATATATATAAGCTGAAAGAAGAGGGATAAAAGCTCTCTTGAAGCTGGGCTCTTTAGTAAGAAGGGTCGTTGCTGGTGGTGGATAGTTGCCACATCCTTATATCTGGGAAGTATGGAGAAATCCAGTAAGTGTTAAATAAATTTGTAAAGCTGGTATTTAAAGAGGTCCATAAGTAAGATTTCCAAGTGAGTATCAAGGTAATTAGTATAAACTGTGGGACAGTTTGTAGTGTAGGCTCAGTGAGTGTCTAGAAAGTTTTTAGTAACTGCAAGTCAGTTTATTTTTGAGTGTCCGCAGGACTCTATAGTTCCCTGGTACAAAAAGGTACTGCAGGATAGTCAAGCCATTCAAGCAAGTCTGCTGGATGGTAGGTTGACATATTTAGGGTATTTATTATACCAGTATATTACGGTTACAAAGTGCTATCATAGTGGAGAGTGGAGAATAGATTCCAAAACCTGAGGTTTATGGGTTAGTGGACATTTCTGAACTATTTAGTCAAATAAATAGAGAGACAAAACCAGAAGACAGCTAGTGGGTTGGGCCCCTGTTGAACAGTTAGTGTGAGGCCTAGGAACTGAATGATTGGTCGACACAGTGTATGGTATTATGTAAGTTGAACTTTTAAAATAAAACGTTTGTTAGGTAGGTAATTTAGTGATTGATCTCTAATGTGAGAAAGGGAAGAAGGACGCGGTTTGACTGTGAACTAATCTCGGAACTTTGATCTACTTTTTCAAATATTCCGCAGTCTGGCGTCCATCTAACAACTTTTAATGGATTAAAGTTCTTGCATTTCCTTCACTGCGTGGAGGATTATAAACCAGGACTAGCATACGAAAAGAAATTACTTCTCCCTGATCATGCCAAAAGCGGGTAATTAAGAGCTGTCGTGCCCAGGTCAGAAAACTTAGACCTGGTAAAGATATAACAAGAAAATCCTTGGGATAAAGTAAGTTACATACTTAGATGGGTGACCGCTTGCTAACACCGTGTCGTTGCTTTAAGAAGAAAGCTGGTATGGGAGCTATTTCTGGATCAACAAAATATAATTGACTATACAGACCACTGTTTCCGACGATCATCTGTCATTGTTAGCGGATTCTGTAGCCGACTTATGTACCCTGAAAATAAATGGGGAGTAAAATAGCAGCACTATGGATGACAGGTATGTAGAGATTTCTTTAGCAAACAAAAAAGATTGTCTCACCAGTAATGGGGAAGAAAAGAGAAGAAATATATATTCAATTTGAAAATATGGTATTACTGGATATCGCCATAAAAGTGGGCACAAATCCATCGGAATTAAATATTTCTACTGTTCAAAATTATTTATTTAACGTTAATAATAAGTAAATACATTTGTGAATTAAATTGATACTCAAATAGATTTTTTTGTCTGACATAGATAAAAAATGATTCAATCAGTGACAGAATCAAGGATACTAAGTGCCAAAGGGCATGCCGCTCCTCAGATGTGGGAGCAGTACTCTAGGTTAGGTCTTATTTGAGAAACATAGGGAGCGTGTAAGTTGGAAGGGGAGAAGTATTTTCTGGCTCGAAAAAGAAAACCAAGCTTTTTAGCTGCTGATGTGGCTATTCAAGTAATGTGTTTGTGTCAGCTGAGATCATATTCGAAAGCGATGCCAACAAGATCGAACGTTTTATTGTTCTGTAGGGCATGGTTATTCATGTGGATGGGGTAAGTGTTTCCGGACTTTTTGCGTGACAGGGAGCAAGACTAAGTTTTAGAGGCATTGAACTGAACAAGGTTCTTGACAGCCCCAGTCTAAAATTAATTGAAGATCTTGAGAAAGGGATAGGTGCATAGATCTGCTCCTATTATCCAGCTCTTGATTTGAGACTTGTCTGGAAAAATGAATGTTGGAGTGAAGAGGACTATCGGCAGCGTAACTGTGGATGGGATTGGTAGTTGAAGAAGAAGAAATAGGGTTGGTGCCAGGACTGAACCTTTGGTTACGCCAGCATTGCTAGGATGGAAGTTAGATGAGTCACCCTCAACCACGACAGATATGCGCCGATTAGAGAAAAAGCTACCAATTCAGGTACCTACATAGTTTGGGAGGAAGACCGTATGAAGGTAGTTTGTTGAGGAGCGCGGCATGAAATACTTGGTCAAAAACCTTGGAAATATCAAGAGCAACAGATGTCGAAATACTGCTATTGTAACTCGAAATAACTGCTCTTCGAAAAAATTGTATTCGTTAATATCATGTTTTTTGTTAAGTACACTGAAACTAAATATACCAAACCAATGTATCAAAGTCTTTAAAATCCAAAAACCAGAACCTCTATTGCAACCCGCACAAAGAACACCATTACGTGCATTGTTTAAATTTAAAACTTTCTCCAACTCTCCGACATTGAATTGTTTACAAAGTCTTGACATAATAAATTCCTTCTGTTTAATTTTAACCTCAAGCCTTTGTATTAAAGTTGCGCCTAAATGAGCGAGGCTCCCACCTCTCGCTCCCTCCCCTCCTTCGAGAAGTATTAATGGTAGACGGGGAGTGGCTCCCGAATAGTTTCGCAATAATTAGTGTCAGACTGTCGAGCAGTTGTGAAATTTTCTGTAAACTCAAATTACCCTCTTGTAAATAATTAATCAGATGCTGTTCGGGGTTCTTGCACACAAAAGGTGGAAGTTGAGCGTGGTTAGTCGCAAATATCTGTATTGTTGAAAAAGTTTTCTTTGTCTTTGTATTGTCTGTCGTTTAAGCTAAGTTTTAGTTTCGCGAGAATGCATAATGATTAAACTTTTTAATGATCGGAACGGATAAGGTATTTATATAAAGTTTTTACTAATTATTAAGTTCTTGTTATTGATCAGTAGTGCTTCAAAAATTTCGTGCCCAACCATGAACGTCGATCGGGGAGGAGCGCCGGCGATTGGTTCGACGGTTAGCAAACGAGACCGGGAGCCGATTGATGTAATGCAGGTTCAGTACGCCCCGATATTTATTGTAAGGACGACGTTGGGGCGCGAGTATGAGTAAAGTGCAAGTGCGTAAAAGCAGTTTGCTAGGGCATAATGTTCGGAGGTTTGTTTCTTCATTTCCGGACCTAAACTATGATGGGACTCATCTGTGATCTTTGGTTTGTCATAAGGATTTATTATGTTGGAAAAGATCTTACTGCGAACGACATGTTAATAGTGCAACGCATAAATTTTAAAAAAGCGGCTGCAAACCCTATATTGAGTATGTAGTAGATTGTATATTTATGATGTGTGCTTGTGTAACATACAATTTTATACTCTCGAAATGACAGTTTCGTACGTTTTGGGAAATCTATAATCCCGATTAGATATTGCCGTCTGACCAAACGATACACAATTATTTACCAAGTGTGCGCAAAAGAATAGAGAATAAAATTCGGCGTGAAGTGAAGGGTAAAAAAGTGTGGCTGACCACAGATGAATTAATAGATTTAAAGAAAAACTCAGTAGTCAATGTTGTGGTTCGAACATTAGATCCACGTAAGCCTTGAGTTCCCTACTTAGTAGCCAATAAAATACTTCACAACTGTACTGGCTAAACCATAAAAAGTTTGGTATTAGCCACCCTACAAAAATTTCAGATTTCAGCAAACCAAATGCTACTGTTACTGATGGGGGATCATATATGATTCGTGCGGGCCGTTTACTGAAACAAGTCTGCCCTCATGTACCACATGTTACGTATATCTTGCATGCATTACATCTTCTAGCAGAAACCATTAGCTCCTGTTACCCAGGTATGGATGCACTTATAGGACATACAAAAGCCATATTTCGAAAATCCCCCAAACGGATTCGCCAATTCCATGACAAATGTCCGAGTATTCCAGAAGTTGCACAGCCTGTTTCTTACAAGATGGGGAACATGGTTTTAAGATGCGTTGTATTATCGCCAGCATTTTCAGCAAGTAAGGTTACTTGTCTTACAATTTAACGCGAAAGAAGCTGCCCCCCACGGCAGCGTGTTTTTGAGCTCTACTGATCAGTGCGTCTTCTTTATGACAAAGGTGCTCGGAGAAAATTACCCTGGACTTTTTCATAATTCTGTTTTGTTCTCTGTTGTTTGAGATTTATCATGTCGTACACTCACATAGCATGGAAAGCACTGAAATAATCTATCCTAGTATGTGATTTCAAACAATCACTAAAACAACTAACAAACAATAACCACGTTCGGGCACGAAGGCATAGGAGGCAATGAGACAGCCGACAGCGATAGAAGGTGCCCATAATCCATTCTGTAGACCTGAACCGTGGTTTGAAATGACAAAGAGCCACATTTAAGAGGATGTCCTCAAATGGGAAAAGGGCCAACTAGAATCCTACTGGATGGGTACTACAGCCCAAATACAAGCAAATAGTTTCAGTTTCGCCTCTAAAGGCCAAAAACTTAAAGAGAAATAACTTAAGACTTATTCTGTGAGATACCACGTCAAGAACATGGATAAAACAGATGACGAAAGGTGTCGGTACTGTGGTGAAGCTGCTGGCTCCGTTTTACAGGACTGTCTTTGTTGGAATTTCACTTCTTTTTGTACGGTGATAGCAATGGGAAGGCATGGGAACGAGCAGGCCTCCATGGAATATGTGCATCAAGAGCTATCATTAACGTTACTTGTGCAAGAAAAATTTTTTCTTATAGCCGAAGAAGCGTTGGTAATGACCAGAGGCTGTTGACCAAGAGGGTCTTATAGCATGTGTGCAGATACGTATGTTGTGGTGAAGTTGCTGGCTCCGTTTTACAGCACTGTCTTTGTTGGAATTTCACTTCTTTTGTACGGTAGTGGTAGTAATACTAGGGCGACATGGGAATGGAGAAAAACTCGATGGAATATGTGCATCAAGAGCGACCATTAACGTAACTTATGCAAAAAGATTTTTTTCTTGCAAATTTTCTTATAACCGACGAAGTGTTGTTAATAACCAGAAACTGTTTACCAAGAGGGTCTTATAGTGTGTGTGCAGATGCGTCTATAACTTCTTGGTCACTTATTACAGCTGAAGAAGTGTGGTCAATGACCAGATGCTGTTAACCAGAAGAGCCTTATTTAAATATTACCCGAATAATAATAATTTTTTCAAGCAACGGCTTCTTGAAAAAGTAATTTACTAGAAAGTAACATACCAAACCTAAGGAAACCAGATCAAACCCAAAAAAGACTCGTTTATGTTTGTTCAGGATCTTTGTTTCGTCTTATTTTCATTAACATTTTCCAAGCTACTAGAGTTCATAATTTAATTTCCTAAATGCCGTTTTCGAAACAATATATTTTCGGAAAATGTACCTATTTTTTTTAATCATTTTTTGAGGACTTTTTGAAAGAATGTGCTTTCGAAATACATGTTTTCGAGAAAGATATATCATAAATCCGTTTCAAAAAAGCATGTTTGAAAAATCTCTCAGGTCATTTTTTAAAAAATGTACTTTCGAAATATGTGCATTCGAGAAAATATTTTTAAAAATCTTCGTTTGCTTAGGTTCGACTTTCAACTTTTTTTGCAGCATTAAAATATTTCTGACCCAAATTCCTAAATATTTCTTCCAGTGTACACCACATTTAGACTTTACATCTATTTAGCATATTAATAGGCTAATTAAGGCGAAATTAATTGTATATTTGTAATATAGTTTAAATGGAATCGCTGTGCAATTAGAATTTATACGGGGGCATAACATTTAATTGCTAGCTTATGCTGTGCCGTGCATTTTAATTTTCCGTATTTTACGATCAACAGGGAACGGCGTATAGCAATAAGTCCATTGTTTTCTGTCAAATATCGAATATTTCTCCGAATTAAATTTGAAACGGGAGCGGTGCGGCGGCGGTTGTTAATTAATTAAATTGTATGCTTTTATTAGTGAACTTTCGAGCAAATGAAAATATTTTGTGGGCGAATTTTAAACGTTAATAAAATTACTTACCGATGTTGTTTTTAAAAGGGCGGTATTAATTGTGGGGTATTGTTTAGAGCGAATTGAAAGGAATTTATCGTGTTTGATAATTAAATAAACTGTTAGTCAAAAGTTAAGGATGTTGCTAGTATTCAACTAAAACATTTCCAATATTAAATTTTTGTTAATTTCCAGATTAAATGGAAGCAATCAAACCCAGCAAATGCATTTTTTATTCGCAAAAAATTATCAGTACGTTTTTATCGCTATAATTTTAAAGGTATGCATTGGCAAGTGTTCAATCTGTTCTCTAACTTTACGGAATATAGAAAGCATCTTTAGCATATTGAGTCGGAATCCTTATTGTATAAGGAATTTTCAGGTGGTTTAGAGAACTTATTCTCAATTTTACGTATTTATATGTACCCCTGACAAGTAGACTTCATTCATTGTTGAAATATTTTACCTCACGGTAAATTCTACTCCCACTGCTCGAAACTGCTAATGGATGGCGCTGCCTGTGTTATACTGCTTATGCAGTTCGACATAGTTAGCTTTAAGGATATGTTGATTCGGAAGGTAGGTATGTTCGTTTATCCTGTACTGACGAGAACTAAAGAGTTCGAAACAGGTATGCAGGTAACGACATCCTAACTAAAGAAAAAGCTTCCTTCTTGTAGTTTCTTGCAGTCAAACCAAGTATTTTGTTGTCTAACAGTGTTAGTCAAAATACGGCAAATTTTTGGTATGTAATCCAGCGCTCGGAGGGGCATATATAGCCCGGAGAATAGCTGTTTTAACATTATTTGTTCAAATCCTTATAGTATATCTTCAGGTGGTTGAGAGAACTGATTCCCATTTTTTACATATTTACATGTACCCCTGACAAGTAAGTAGACTTCATTCATTGTTGTAATATTAAGTTTTTTGTTAATTTCCAGATTAAATGGAAGTAACCAAACCCAGCAAATGCATTTTTTCTTCACAAAAAAATATCAGTACATTTTTATCGCTATAATTTGAAAGGTATGCATTGGCAAGTGTTCAATCTGTTCCCTAACTTTATAGAACATTCAAAGCATCTTTAGCATATTGACGTTTTTCTAGTTTAGAGCGATCACACTGATTTCGGCAATAGGTCAAAGTTCAAAATATTTGTAGTCAGGGATCTGTCAGGTAGGCATTGGTTTGGGCTCAAAAAGAATCACATTTACTTGAACTAATAAAATTTTGGCACTTACGGAGAAATTTCAGTCGATTTGTAACTGGCAAAGATTATGAATTTTAAGTACGATAAAAGCAGTATAAATATTGTGTTAAAAGTGGGTTTTTTGTTTGGTAATGTCGTAAACAATAATTAATATTTAAATCCCTCTTTAAGTGGCCTTAGTAGCACAGGTACGTGATTCTTTTTTTAATGAGATATTGTTGTTTGAAAGGTTTTATTTACAGACGTTTTCGGACATTAATCAAATGGATGTTTTTATTGACCGCGCTTGTGAAATTATCATTTTATTTTGACTTTTAACTGTTTGTCCTGTCTTGTCCTTCGGAAAAATTTATATAACCTACTTTTAGATAGTTTCCTTTTTATGAGGACATGTTATTTTTATTCACCTCTGTACAGCTTGTCAAGTTATAACAGTTTAAGTATACTGCCCGTCAAAAAGTTTGCACAATGGCATTTTTTCGGTCATTTTTACAGCTCTGTGAATCGAAAACGCCTCAACTGATTTAAAGAATTTTTTTAAAGACCTAATTTATTGAAAGGTAGCTACGAGGCTCGCTTTAACCTATTAAGAGCATATTTTATTATACAGGGTGGAAAATATTGAAGAGGAAGCTATGTAAAATGTGTAAAAATTTTAAGCACGTGGCATTCCTCGAAATATTTTTTCTTGAATTTTAATTTTACATTATGTTGAAGCTGGGATTAATATCTCGGGAAATTTTGTTTTGTTTTAAGTCCTGTAAGAAGAATTATTATAATTGTTGTGAAAAACAATCATAATATATATACAGGGTGTCCCACGACGAACTGCCGCGATCGATTATAGAAAAAGTATAAATAGCAAAGATCTGAAAATTTGGCAACATACTAATGTCAATGGGGGCAATCCGGCTAAAATATTTTCAAAATGGTGGCACTTCTGGTTGTACCGGAAGTCGATATCAACTTGCTTATTTTAAATGGAACACCCTATATATTATTTCATTTTCGGATTTTACGTAAAATTCTAATCGCATTTCGTGTATAATCTCCTATACCTAACTCGTACCGATTTTGACATATTTCAAATTTTATGCCAAAAATGACGTTTGCAGGCCGAAAAATAATTATCGATTTTTCCTACATGAATGCCTTTATGATTTAATTGGGGTTGGTTTCCTTGTGGAAGGGGATCTACTTTAGTAGACTGTGTTGATAATTTGGTAATAAATAAATACAGGGTGATCAAAAACTAACATTAAAAATGAAATTGAAAAAATCGTTAAAAGTCATTTTTTTCAAATGGAAGCCCCCTTTTATAATTTTACCCTACTCAGCATTAAAAATAAGGGTAACTTTGTATAAGGTTGTCTATTCCGAAAATCGATAGTTTTAGAAAAAATGGCAGTTTAACATTTTTCTATTGTAAAAATCATATACGGATTTCAAGTTTTGTTATTAGTTGGCCATGAACGCAAGGCGCGGCCAAAAAAAACACTCGAGCACTACAGAAATGTCATTATTTCTTGCCATTTGGCAATTATTGATAATAATCATGCCAGGGCGATTAAATTATACAAGCGAAGATTATTTAAATTTGTTTATTATCTATGGGGAATGTAACAAAGTTTTATCAAGAACATGCGAGACATTTGCTGACAGATGTCCAGATAAACAGAAACCGTCACGGGTTAAACGAATAATAGAAAATTTCAAAAATTTTGGCACTGCTAAGGCAAAAATGCATAAAAGAAAACCCATTCTCAATGATGAAAATGTCGAAATTGCAATTTAGGGATATTTTGCGGCATATCCTATGACATCATTAAGACAAGTGGCTCTACAAACAGGAATCTCAAAGAGCTCAATCCATAGAATTCTGTTGAAACACAACTTCCACCCTTATTTAATATCTTTGGTTCAACACCTGAAAGATACTGATTTGCCGAAAAGAGTGCAGTTTTGTGAATTTCTTTTAACGATGATACAAGACGACGCTAGATTTTTGGACAACATAATTTGGACTGATGAAGCAAAATTTACGAAAAATGGCCCTTTTAACAGACATAATTCCCATTTTTGGAGTGATTCAAATCCTCACGCAGTAAGATCGCGGAATTATCAAGAAACCTGGCAATTTAACGTATTTTGTGCTGTAAGGAATGATGGAATAGTAAAACTACATTTTTATATAGAAAACTTAAATGGTAAGTCATTACAAAGCAAATTATCTCCCCATTTTAAATTATGTATTAACTTTCGTAGGAGAAAGATACTTAAATATTCTGGAAGACTTAGACAATCAATATTTAAGCAATTTACCTCTAGCGGAACACAGGCAAATTTTTTACCAACACGATGGCGCCCCACCACACAGAACCGTTCCAGTTACCAACTTCTTACATTTAACATTTTATGACAAGTGGATTGCCAACAATGGGCCTTACCTGTGGCCTCCTCGTTCTCCTGATTTGACTGTCTTAGACTATTTTATATGGGGAACGACAAAAAACATCGTTTATCTTAATCCAGTTACAACAATGGAGGACTGTATGGCAAGGGTAAGGGACGCGTTCGAAAGTTTATTTCCAGATTCAATTAGAGCGGCCACCCATGACGAATTAACTCGGAGATGCGACAAATGTTTGGAAGCTCATGGTGGAAATTTTGAACATTTATTAAAATAAGTTGTTTCACTGAATTTTTGAAATTTTCCATTATTCGTTTAACACTGTTCCGTGACGGTTTCTGTTTATCTGGATATCTGTCAGCAAATGTCTCGCATGTTCTTGATAAAACTTTGTTACATTTCCCATAGATGATAAACCAATTTAAATAATCTTCGTTGCTATAATTTAATCGCCCTGGCATGATTATTATCAATAATTGTCAAATGGCAAGAAATAATGACATTTCTGTAGTGCTCAAGTGTTTTTTTTGGCCGCGCCTCGCGGTCATGGCCAACTAATAACAAAACTTGAAAACCGTATATGATTTTTACAATAGAAAAATGTTAAACTGCTATTTTTTCTAAAACTAACGATTTTCGGAATAGATAACCTTATACAAAGTTACCCTTATTTTTAATGCCGAGTAGGGTAAAATTATAAAAATAGGGGGCTTCCATTTGAAAAAAATGACTTTTAACGATTTTTTCAATTTCATTTTTAATTTTAGTTTTTGATCACCCTGTATTTATTTATTACCAAATTATCAACACAGTCTACTAAAGTAGATCCCCTTCCACAAGGAAACCAACCCAAATTAAATCATAAAGGCATTCATGTAGGAAAAATCGATAATTATTTTTCGGCCTGCAAACGTCATTTTTGGCATAAAATTTGAAATATGTCAAAAACGGTTAGAGCTAGGTATAGGAGATTATACATGAAATGCGATTAGAATTTGACGTAAAATCCGAAAATGAAATAATATATAGGGTGTTCCATTTAAAATAAGCAAGTTGATATCTACTTCCGGTACAACCGGAAGTGAAACCATTTTGAAAATATTTTAGCGGAATTGCCCCTATTGACATTAGTATGTTACCAAATTTTCAGATCTTTGCTATTTATACTTTGTCTATAATCGATCGCGGCAGTTCGTCGTGGGACACCCTGTATATATATATATATATATATATATATATATATATATATATATATATATATATATATATATATATATATATATATATATATATATATATATATATATATATATACATATATATAGTTCGTTTCGCTAAAATCTCATTTGGCGTCTTCTTGTGCTTATTCGCTGGTCGTAGAAAGTAAAGAGTAAGTTTGCTTTCTACGATGACGTCTTTGGAGGACACACTCCAAAAAGCTTAAAGTTTTCAAGGTCTTTTACCAAACAGTATATAAAAAAATATTTTGAAAATGACCCGAGAAAGGGTCGAAACGTCAGTAGACTTTTAATAAAAAAATGTTTTTACTATGAACCTACTCCCAAGAAACAAACAATAATATATATATATATATATATATATATATATATATATATATATATATATATATATATATATATATATATATATATATATATATATCTATATCTATATATATATATATATATATATATATATATATATATATATATATATATATATATATATATATATATATTCTAATTTTTATAAGAATAACTCTGTATTTAACAAATATCCTTATCTACGAGAAGACATGATATATATTCGTATATTACATGATCTAAAAATAAAATCCAATAAAACTTACCCCCAAGGATGAAGAGTCCGCACGCTATAATGGTTTTATTGTCGTTGTTACAATGGCCCAGAAGGCCGAAGAAAACTGCCAAGATGAGCAGGATTACAGCAGCACTGCACAGCACCGTGCATGACCTGAAACCAAAAAGGTCCCTTGAATTTGTTTGAATTTCACTCTAGGGAGAGGAAGGGAATTTTGTAATTTAAAGCACGGAACGTACAGAAAAGGAAATCTGCAATCGCAATTTATATACTGAAAGAAATTAAATAAATCAGTTGTGTTTAAAATATTTTAAATTTAAACTTAGTAGATGAGCTAGGGAGGTTCTGGGACTAATAAGGTCAAAGTAGAACTAGTTTCATAGAAAAGTACTACGTAGTAAGAGTACATATGGCTAGTAATTCAAAAATAAAGGGAACTCTACGATGAAACAATATCCGCTCTTTAAACTAGCAATAAAGTTTTGCACGATCTTTTTATTTTTATTAAAAAAATTTTAAAAACATCATTAGTGTTCAACACTAAGTACCGGGACCTTTATGCTCAAATTACTGTGATTCAACGATTTGTAATTTGATGTAAGCTTCTTTGATCCCGTAAAATTAACTTAGGTAATTAAAACTTATGCTGTTTTTGCAAATAAAAATATGCTTGTTTTAATATTGGATATGGGCGGTTCCCTTTAAATTTAAAGTAAAACGACAATATCTTACCGAATGTTATTAAACAAAATTTTGTTTCATTTCATAACTAAGGAAGCTAATATTGCTGGTGTAATATAAATTTAATATCGAGTATTACCCCTTAAACTGAGCTAATAATGTCTTTTGGTTCGTTAAAACCGGCAGTTATAAGAGAATATAAACATAAAAAGAATATTTATTTATAAGATTATACAATGATGGAAAACAAATATAATTTCATTACATATTAGGGACTAATATCTGTTATGAACATATAAATACTAAATCAATATAAGGTTTATCGCGAAAGCATATTTTATATCCTCAAGCATTTGTCAAGATTTTTGTTAACAAGTAAATAATGTCATTTTATAGACCTTATTAAATTTCGAATAAAGGGACAAAGTTATCGCTGTATTTTGCCAACAGCTATTAAAGAGAATTTTAAATGCCTGGCGTAATATAAATTTAATAACGATTTTAACGCTTCGTAAAATAAAATTTATTGTGAAGTAATAATGCTTTTAAATTATTAATAATTCAGCACATAATTACCTATTGCTACTAGAACATATATGGACTGTACGTTTAGAATATGCACAGCAATTAAAAAAATAATCAGAATTTCAATGTGATCGAGCTCGGGGCAAAACCAATGATAGTGGTGGACCTTTAATTTATCTGTTAACAATATGGGTATATAATGATGTAAAAACTTTTCATGCGCTATCGACACCAGAATAAACTCTATTATATCCCCCGCGAATCATCCTGGTTGAATATAAAGTAATCTACATCTGTATTTCAAGATATTAAACTTGGTTGACAGGTGATTGTAGAATATTTAATTGTGTATTCCGGTTCACTTGAATGAATTCTAAAAATCATAATCGATATCCTAGACTTTGGAGATTGGATAATGGGACACTATTGCACAAACGCAATGCGAGTTGTCAGCTGCTATCTAGCAACATTTTAGGAAAATCATCACTAACTAATATAACCCACAGAGCATATAAATGCTGCGGATCTTTTTTATAGAAAAATTCGTGCCGATATGTACTTAAAACTAGTTTTGACCTATTGTTTTTGAGTGTACTATACGCCTCAATTTTGAAACCTCGTAAAATATAGAAAGTTATATGCATGACATAGTAAGTATGTTATCAAAAAGTTGTAAAACGAATAGAGGATGCTTGTTGTTGGGGTTTTATTGCTGTTGTTTTAATGTTAAAATGGAAGTAATGTTTGTAATTTTAAGTTTTAAATCTCCGTTAAAATGCAAATCATATTTTATTACATTGTCTATGGGCTTCTAAAAGGAAATTTTGTCCTACGGTAACGTTTGAGTTTACAACAGTAAAATGTAGGAAATAGAGTAATATGGGGGACAAAGGATATGCTTTATCAAATACAAAAGCCTACTTGCTACGCAATTTTTATATATTTGTTTTTCTCTGTATGCTTTTCATGATTCTGTTAACGGTTAAATTTGTTTTTAAATACTCCCACTCAAAGTGGCTGGAAACCTGCCTGTTGAAGGGTAGAGGGCCCAGAAATCGCGATAGCAGGAGGACACCCAGACCAGAATCAAAAAGAATAATCCTATTTATTTTATTTGTCATTTTACGGTCTTGTGTTTTGCACTAGCGAAAGAATTAAAGCTTTTGCCTTTACCCATATATATATATATATATATATATATATATATATATATATATATATATATATATATATATATATATATGTATATATATATATATATGTGTGTGTGTGTGTGTGTCTTATATATTCAATTAAAATTTTCATAAATATATTATGTACATTTGCACGTAGCTGTCTTTTCTAGTCTAGCACGATTAAATAGGCGACTGGATTTACCCATCAATTATCTTAGCGGTGGAGAGAGCTGAGAGCGAATAATTCACCATCAGCAACGTCTGCTCGAGAGAGAAAATATAGGTTTTTAACAGCAACGCTACTAAGATTTACAGTACTACATTATATTACATTATCCCCCGGATAAAACGTAACCCGGAAAGCTTTAGTTGGCGTTAAAAATTTATAAATAATGCTGCATGGTTAGAGCTTATATCCAAAAAAATATTCTCGTGCTTGTAGTTGGTAACAAAATGTATTATTTTGTGTTAGACAAATAAATAGAGATTTTAAAACTAGTTTAAATATAAAACAGAAATTGTTCAGTTGTTCAGTTTAACCCCTTTGGACAGGATTTATGTTCAGAAGCTTTGGCATGTTTATACAAATAGTTACAAGATAAACCAAATTCGGGAAATCACAATTAAACCTAAATACTAATATACCGTTGGCGTCTGAAGAGAAGGGAGATGCAATCTATGATACGGGAAGAGAAAACATTTGCTGGCAATTTGTCCCATAATCTAGAGGCTCAGGGTATGAATGAGCATGAGGTTCTAGGCTTTTGTAGCTGGACAGTAGAGGGACGCGTATTTTCTGGTTCCGAAGAGAAAACCAACCTTTTTAGCTGCTTATGTGAAAACCGAAGTAATGTGTAACAAGTCTACACAAGGAGGAGGGTACTGTGGTTAGGTTATAGGTTCCGCTAATAACTTAGACTATATTTAAGTTAAAAAAAAGCAAAAGGGCGGACATCTGGCGCCATATTGTGTAACCCGAAAAATTGAAGGTTGTAATAAGTTGGTCCAGTGAGATACCAAAATCAAGGGATACTTGCAGAGTTTTCATACTTATTTCTTCTCAATTGCTCTACATTTTTATGCTGTTCCAAACTGTATACAGATAGAAGAAATAGAAGGATTACTCTGTATAAATTCATTTATTTAAATTTCCCCTTTGATGTTTTTAAATCACTAAATGGCCCATTATCTCCAAATACATTCTAATAAAAGCCCAAAAGACCCTTTTTCGCTCAGCCACGATCACTTGTTAACAAAAACTGTGAAACACCAAACCGTTAGTAATCTTTTAGTCGGTGTTTTCTTCCTGCCACGAACAGCGTGCGAGCGATAACTGCAGGACGATTAAAGATAGGGCGCAAAATATAATAATTCAATTAAAAACGGAGGCAGCTTCCCACAAGGCTGATAAAGAGCTGAATAACAGCTCAGCTACCCTAAAAATAAAATCTTATAATACTGGCTAAAAAGGGATTTATTTTGTTAAATATTAAATACTATAGGTTCTATTAACAATTGTTATCGGCTTGTCACATTGTTGCCATCATCAGTCTATGTATATATAGGGTGTTACGAAATTCACTGCATATGTTGAAAATGGTAAATTCTGATATGAATTCAGATTGAATAAAAATATTCATAAATGGCGCTTCACGATAAAATAGGTAGATATCGCCTTCAAATTTTTTTTTGTAGTCGCTGCGCACCACTGGTAATAACTGCATGTCCATATAAAAAACATTGAGCAACATCCGTCAGAAAAAAAAAACAACTTTTTTTTGACGTCAGTACTCGCTGTGGCGTTGCCAAGTCTCTCTACAATATTCCTATATAACAGCCAACAACAAAACAATATTTTTGTTATCTTTAAAGAAATAAATCCTACTGAAGGTGGGTTTATGCATACCACCTTAAATTTAATTTAACGTAAATTTAACTTTAATTTTGCTTTAAGAAATTTTTAGAGCATTAAATTATAGTTGTGGATAAACGCTCTTAGTGCATAACTTTATGTGTATCTAACTCGTACTAAAAGTTAAATTATAGTTAACTTAAATGCAAAGAGGTCTGCATAAACTCACCTTAACTTTTTCGAAACACTCAATTTCTAAAATTTAAAATACAACATAAAAAATCCAGAGAATAGCTGTTCAAACCAAGAGTGCAATAATAATGTTCAACTAGGCCGACCAGAAATTTTTGGAGGAAAAAGGACCAATACAAAAATTTTAGTTCAAAATTAGCTTAAAAAATCCCAATACCTACTCGCGCATGTACTTGTTTTATTTACCTATCTTTAATCATATTTAACAGAAGAAGTGGCTTTTATTAACAGTTTTATTTATATCGTCCTTCATTTTTAAGCGAAATTCCTTACAACTTAAATTAAGAATAAACTTAACCTTCATAACCTCTTTCAGTGTTAAAACCGTCAATCGACTTTTTTCACCTGTCTACGTTAGTAGGTACCAGGTAACATAAAAATACTCAAGATTTTTTGATACAAAGAAAAGTTGTTTCAAATGCATCATTGTATTTACACTTTCCTAGCGCACTCACTTTCGACAAAAAAAAATCAAAAACTCCGCAAAACAACTATAAAAACAAAAATGAAAAGCGTTACTATACGACGCCAGAGGAGCTGACGCACCCTGTATATATACAAATATCCGTAGAGTCATTTGGCTCTTTGGATTATGTACAGTGTTTAAAATGTTCTGTTGACTATTGTTGTTTGACTGAGTAAAACTAATACAATACAACAAACTAAACAAACTAAAACAAAAGCTTCTTTTTAAATTATTTTCTGCATCTCATTTAGTAAAAGGTCATTGCGTTGTATAAATTTCTAAGAAATAGAGATTCTAAATAATCCAGCGTAAGTATATTGAACTTGATTTTACTTGAACCGCTGTCTCAAGGTTTTTATTACATAGTAGGGTTAGAGCTCGTACATCGCAGGGGGTCGAACGAACGCCACAGGAGGTGTCAAGGAATTATGACCCCTTTTTATGGCCTCTAGTATTATGGTTCTTGTTAACAAGTAGTCACGACAGAGTGATTTAAAAGGACTTTAATGTTTTTATGTTAATCGAGCGTTTGTAGCGTTGATTGTTATTTTGTTAAAATAAATGGAGTTTACACTAAAATGCCATAAAGGGTTGCTGGGCAGTTTATACACGTATTATTTTATTCTGTGTTACTTTGGGGTTGAAATAAAGAAAGCCTCGGGTCTTGAATTTTTCTCTTTGTTTGTGGACTAAACCGAATTTCACTATTCTAGGGCCAGGAGTATCTTAGGATTTTGATGATCGGCAAGTGAAATTGATTGATTGATTGATCAATCAATCAACCATTCGAATAAGTAATTAAGCGTGGTGGGGATATGTAAAAATTTAAATTGTATAATCTGCAATGAGAATCGTTAATTTCCATAATGAGTATTAATGAATTTAATTATTAAATCGGAAATAAGTACCAAGGAACTTTTTTTCCTAAGGATCCCCTCGTTACATCTTTACCAGGTAATCTAGATGTTCTGACTTGGGTACAGCAGCTCTTAGTAGTCACTCTTAGCACAATCGGTCAAGGGTGAGTCTCCTTTTGCATGTTGGTCCTTATTCATTACCCTCCACGCAGTGTTAGTAGAATGGAAGGAAATCTAGGACCCTTGATCCATTAAAAGATGTTAGTGGGACGCCAGACTGTGATAAATTTGATCAAGTGGATCAAATCCCCTAGATTGGCTCACAGTCAAACTATCTCCTTCGCACTTTCTCACATTGGAAATCAAACTACCTGTTTACCTACATATATATATATATTGTTAATATAAAAAACAATAATACAATTTACAAATGCTCACCCGTCAGATACACACTAAGTCTCACCGTCCTACAGGGGTCAAACCCACCAGGTGTCTTCTGTTGATGCACTGTCTTTGTCTATTCACCTCTCTGACTATTAGGTATCACATACAAATTATAAAAGGCTGCAATCTTATTGATCACTTATAAATCCTGAGTAATCTACGCCGAGTTATTTCCAGAAAATAGTGTCCTCGACGATAGTGTGACTCGACCTTGGCGGGGGCACTTCAAGTTCCCAGATTTATCATACGAGTACATACAAATTTATAACAAACCACGTACCCGGGAATTTTATTAAATGCAAAATAAAGTCGTTTTCCAATATTAAGTACCCCCGAAACAACTTTGGTGAATATAAATAATCCCCTACATGTTTATGATTCCCAGATAAGGGGATTTCGGGGTCGACCCACAGCGAAGTGTTATCCAACGTTTCATTAGCCCTGAGGGACGCTACCTTTAGTATTAATTAAATTGTTGCGGGTTGGGATAGCCCTTATCACTTCGCATTTATCGTTTGTACGTTATTGTTCGTTGCGAGGGAAACGAAGAAGAAAGATTACGTGAGATTTATGTGTTTATTGACTTTAGAAGGAAGAAATTTCGTACACCGATCAGAGCGTGTACCTTTATTCTTCGCTTCAAACCTGGACACAGACATGTTATTTTTAAAATAATAACTGTATTCCTAGTATGCGACAGTTAGAGAAAATTCGCTAACACTAACGTAATAATACGGTTCAAGAAGCTTTATTTCCCCATGCGATAAGACTAGGTCTTTTGGTAGATCTCCAATTTAGCCGGCAAATAATATCGTTTTAATTCATCTGAATTAATTACAACTGCTATCATTTTGCACCGTATATTTTTCGCATAAAATGAAAATATATTTAAAATAAATTTGATATACATTGACACTTTTATTGCTCATCTATACATATTCAAATAGTTTGATACTATATTAGCTTATACACTGCACAACATAAATTCGTGTAAAAATAATTTAGGTAAATGCATTAAAAATTTCTGCGTGGTTGTTCATCTTCTCAAATATTTTACCAAAAAAAACATGTCAATATTTTTAATTGAAGATTTCCTTCTGCGAGGAAATGTAATCCACTGATAGGGGATTTAAAGGAGCGGAGACTATGGGAGAAAGGGAAACGTCTGTAGGTAATTTATTCCATAATCTGGGGTCTCAAATTATAAAAGCGAGAGAAGACGTTTTAGATTTTTGTAGCTGGGAGTTAACGGATACATATAGTGACCCACTTTTTGTTGTTCTGTTAAAAATAGTCAAAGGGGGTAATGATTGAGGCTAGGTCTTCCGAGAAAAATCCGTAAAATTATCTGTAGCAAAGAGATACATCACCAAAACCGCGACGAGGAGCGACAGTAGAAAGTTTTCTTGTGGAACTAGGTCATAGATGATCCAAATGGTTCCCGTATGGATAGAATCAAGAATAGTAAATGTCGGAGGTGATGCCGCCTAGCAAATAAGGGATGTCAGGTTAGATCTGAACTAGCAAACGAAGAGACTATTTGTTTCTGGATTCGAAGATCAATCATTCTAGAGGCTGACGTACCTATTGAAATCATGTGTTTGTTCCAGCTGAGATCATGATCGAAAGCCGTGTAAAGATGGGTCATTAATGTGGTTGTAATAAGCTGTCAACCAGTAAAAAGCTAGTTAATCACAAGATGTAATTTAATAAATATGTCATCTTTTCTTCGTTGAGTGTATTTTTGCATTTATATTTTGTTCGGTTCTTTCAACGCCAATGCGGTAATATAATTTTTATTTCACTACGAAAATGCATTAGAGCGATGCAGTAGATATAAAAATTTAAATAATGATGTTTTATTAACGCAGAATCGCTGAATGGGATATTATTCTTAGTAAGATTTAAAGAGGATACTTTTCGCTTTGATTGAATACGAGAACATTGTATAAAGTAGGTTTTCTACAATAGGGAATATCCATATTATCCAAATAATCCTAAAATATTTTTTTGTTGTATTTTCTACAAAAATTAAATATGTATGGTAGTTGTTTTTATCCAATTATTTTGGTCTGTGTTACCACAAGAAGAAGATTTTCTACTAGACATTTTCACACAAAACTCGAAACTTGCATAACGCGATACTGGTTGTGACGTCACATGTCATGTAAATTAAAGTGTTATGGTGGCTAGTACATGGTGAATTCCATTGTTAATTTATTTTCTTGATTATTTCCCAGATATTAGGAGGTTTCCTGGATAAGAAGCATTACATTTGAATAAAAGAAACGTTTAACAATAACCGAAACGCAATTAGCGCAAGGACTATTCTATAATTTATTATTATTTTTTTACTATTACTTATAATTCAACATTCATCGCAACACAAAAATCAACGTACACCCAAATATGCCTACTTGCAATTCAAGATCTTTAAACCAAGAAGGTTACCTCATAGAGCAGCCTCCGGGTGAGGGACCTCCGCGGATGAGGCAGATGATTAAGTGCACACCATTGTAAGTTCGATTACTTTGATATTACAGTAATGGCGCAGTAATGTGTATACTATAGCGCAGCTTGAACAGAAATAAGTGGGAATACTCGCTATACTAAAAGACGACGAAAATACAAAAATATCCTTATAACTAACTCTACAATTGTTAATTAATATTCAAGTTGCTACTCAGTAATTTCAGAGTTGGAGCACCGTCATTGACAATAAAATCTTCCATAAAATGTATAGTAGGTTTATGACCTTTTGTATGTAGTAAAGATTTTATGTCTACTTAATCAAGAGCTTCTTAAAAGCACGTATTCGTATTGGTGGTTAAAATACAATCTTGTTTTGTAAAAGGGTATGTTGAGGAGAGATTAGGCATACATATATATTACTACATATATATATATATATATATATATATATATATATATATATATATATATATATATATATATGTTAAGAGCTTTTATTAGCTGGACCCCTGCAACTTTGTGCATTGTAAGGAACTTTTCAACTCACTTTTCACCCACTTCTAATTGTCGTATCGATTTGAAACTTTGCAAACTTTGTAATTCTGGTGACAATACAATAATATTTTTTTTATTATTAAAAAAATATACCTTCTTCCGAAGTTCTTACCATAGGGAAAATTTTGTATTATTGATTTTACGAAAAAAAGTGTCTATTTATAAAAAGTTCTGCATCGTGAGAAAATAGCACTTCTATTCAAAAAATTGGCCTGGTACATACTGGGTGGATCAAAAATGTAGAAGCCCTAATCCACGTGAAGCTAAAACGGCATAAAATCGTTATTTAAAGGTAACTGCCACTGCCACGTACTAGAGTATGTGAACAAAGAGCATGGTTATTCAAAAATTCCGAATAACGAAAAGAAGCAATAAACAATGGTTCAATGAACACTGCCACGAAATCACAAAAAGAAAGGTAGAAGCTAGACTATAAGGTGGATCAATAGCAGCAAAAAAGAAGACAAAGAAACATATGAAAAAATGAGAAAAGAAGTGAAAAAATTATAAGAGAAGTCAAGAGAACATGGCCAGAGAATGAAATAAAAGAAATAGAAGAAGAGAGCCGTAATCGAAACACAAAACAATTCTATAAAAAGGTAAGTGAACAAAATAAAAGCTATAAAGGAAAAACAATAGGTCCGGTTTGTCCGGAATTTCTCAGGAACCAACCACGAACCATAAGTAGATAGGAGGAAAAACGTACTTGAACATTGTACACCAGTGTGTACCCCAAGAAAAAAAAATTTGGAATAACAATAAAGGTAAAGTTGAAGGTATCTTACCTCAAACATATTTGAGAGTTTTTGAATCAAAACAGGCATTTCTTGACGAAAATACAGGAACTTGAAGGCAGAGAAAGGCATATTCTAGTGAAAGAACTGAATTTAGAGACGAATTTTCAAAAGATGGTCACGAAAAAGCTTAATTATAATTAACATACCTGAATGAAAAATGAAGGCATGGAGGAATTCGACTAATGTACACTGTTCATAATTCAGCATCAGCACAGTGTCCAAAAAAACTGTTAACAAGGCAATAGAAACTCTTAAGACGCAAAAGAACCATTCTATAATAAAAAACTTAATATACAAAAGCCCATTCTGGGTAAGGGATGGTTCTCGTGTGTAAAACACAACACTCGACACACGGACTCGCAGGAAGTGTCTCCCTTAGCAACAGGAAAAAAAGCCATTTTTAAGATTCCGCTCAGAGTACTCTGAAGTAGTACCTCGATATTGATTTATTCCAAGTTAAAAAAGGATAGCATTCATAAACCACATCCTATTTGCATATTAACATAAGCAAATAAATTTTTACCAAAGAAGAGATACGCAAACCCCATTATATTGTTTTTTCACGATATTTTTAACATCATAAATCCATTAGGAACTTCGGTACTAACTTATATATATAAATATATATATATATATATATATATATATATATATATATATATATATATATATATATATATATATATATATATTTGTTGAAATCCTTATTGTATAAGGAATTTTCAGGTGGTTAGAGAATTTATTCTCAATTTTTGCATATTTATATGTACCCCTGACAAGTAGACTTTCATTCATACATTTGAAAAATTTTACCTTACGGTAAACTCTACTCTGAATGCTCGAAACTGCTAATGGATGGCGCTGCCTGTGTCTCACTGCTTATGCAGTACGACAGTTGTAGCTTTAAGGGATTACTTTTTCGGAAGGTTGGTATGTTCGTCTATCCTGTACTGATGAGAACCAACGAGTTCGAAACCGGTCTGCAGGTGACGACATTCTAACTAAAGAAAAAGCTTCCTTCTTCCTGGTAGTTTCTTGCATTCGAAACATTAGTATTTTCTTATCTAACTGTGTTAGAAGAAAATACGGCAAATTTTGGCATGTAATTCAGCGCTCGGAGGGGCATATAGCCCGGAGAATAGCTGTTTTGCCATTATTTGTTGAAATCCTTATTGTATAAGGAATTTTCAGGTGGTTAGAGAATTTATTCTCAATTTTTGCATATTTATATATATATATATATATATATATATATATATATATATATATATATATATATATATATATATATATTTCTGGCGAATGCTCTAGATAACTAGGAGGTACCCATGTAACACCTTAAAATTAAATCTTTTAAATTAAAATGCTAATTTATAATTTCATTTACATAACGTTGTAGCGAAACGCTACACACTAGGGTCTCAATATTCTTTTTACATATCGTTTTTCTAAAATAGATCATAAAATATCTTGAAAGTTTTATTAATACGCTAAAAACTCCTATAGAATATGCATCTACGGTTAATATTGTCACAATATTCATACAAAAGCAAAATAAAGCAAAAAATTGTATTAAAATATAATTAAGTTGGCCAACCTGGACGCCACATGGAGAATGCCGCCTTGAAATGTAAATTCCGAAATACCGATTGGGACATCCTTTATTTAAGGGTGGCTAAACGTTTTTCTTTGTGTACAAAACTTTGTAATATATATTCATATTTATTGGCTTGCCACTTCGACCTAAGCCTGTCCCGTTTTAAATAATCAAATTATTTTTGGGGTTCAGGGACGACTCCCTGTTTTACACTTATAAATATTCCATGCCGGTTTATTGAGGTCCAACTCGAAATTTATTTGAAGTTGTTGAATATGTAACGAGTTATGCATTAAATTAATTTTATAACAATCCCGAGCCAGGTATCTTTTTGTTAAGGCATTGCTCTAATTAGTATTCATCGAGTTACATATTTTATCTATAAGGTTAATAAAATTTTAACCTTAGATATATTTCTAGAACTTTCTAGTATAATATGGGAATGGACTGAAAAGTTCTCAGCCTGATTCAGAGAGGGCGCAACTTCCCGTTATATTGACACGTTCGTTAGTGGATAACCTTTTTGCTCAATCTTGTGTTTTTTTAATTGCTGTCGTTATTAGCAGAAACAATAAGTTGATTTTACTGAACAATTATACCAAAGTACACAAGCCGTGAAGCCGTAACGTACGATCAAAAAAAAAAAACGTCCTAAAAGTATGCCGTGGAATCAATTACGCATATCTTGAATTATTACTCTTGAAAGGTAACATACGTAAAAGGTTTAGGTGAATGGAAAATAGAACTGTCAAGTTCTGGTTGGGTTTTGGGAAGTTTTTATTTTTAAGAAAATTAAATATGGTAATCACAACAGAACAAAAAGCTTGTATGATCGAAAGTTACTTTAGAAATTATGGATGAATTGACGGCCAGTGGGTTTATTCAACACGGAACGCCATTCAGGATTTTCAAACAGAATTTCCACATATAGTCATGGATTTCGACGAGTTTCGCTCAGTTTAGACTAGATTTGTGGCTTTGTTTGGGGAAACAGGTGTGAAATGTGGCAAGAATTTTGAAAGATTGGGGCTAAACAAGCAGAAAATAAATAGAGAGGACTACAAGGCGATAACAGTAAAAAATTTGTGGAATACTACTTCTAAAATACTAATGGATAAATATTTTAACGGATATGGTAGAAAATTTAATTCCTTCGAATATATTGTCTTTAAAGCAGCCAGAGAGGTTAGAAATGCCAAGAAAAGGAGCTAGAAGCAATTCCAGCCAAAAGAAAAAATGCTGCGGCTCTACTTTATAATGATTTTCTAAAGCTGGTTAATTCGTGTGACGAAGAAACGCCAGAGGGTTTGATAAAAACGGTTGTCTGTCCAGTTCAACTTTTGAAGAAATATATGGAAAAACTAAATCGTTCTATGGACTGCGACAGGTTTTTCATTACTCGGAACTTCAATTGGCCAATAACTAAAAATTGCTACAAAAGCACTGGAAAAAATACTTTTGGACAATGGACCAAAAAACCCTGCAAAAAGGATCGGCCTGGAGATTGAAAATAAAAAAATTACCAACCGTTCCCTACGTACCTCAGCGGTCTCAGAACTAACATAAATGAGGCATAAATGAGGTACAAGAAGAAGAACGGAAATTACGCGACACTCATCAACAAGCTTCATTAGATCCTACTTAAAACTTCACGAAGAACGTCACAAAAAAATAAAGAGGTAAAAATATAAACAATGCTTAACAAATACAAATTCAAGAAAATAAGAAAAATTCTGTTATGGAGACGACACCATCTACAAGCCAGGCTATAATTACATATAATAATTGTGTTTTTAATTGTAACATGTTAAATTGTTGTAAATAAATATGTATTTTTGAAAAACCATGGTTTTCTTTTTTTGTATGTCAAAAAATTCAATTTTTGTTTTTTTTGCTTGACGCTTTTGTTGTTTCGCGAAATAGTCTGTCAAATATGTTTCGGACATCTATGTAGAACATTTTGGATTTAGATTTGTTGGCTTAAAGAAACGGCTTTCATTTATTTTTGTTGTTATTTGACTAAAAAAGTACCCAGAGCTTCGTTTTGGGCAATTTTTGCCAAATGATAATAAATCCTTCAGGCAAAATGTTGGACAAGTTCACATGCCCTTAACAGAACATTACAGATAATATTATTTTTAAAACTGCCATGTCTCCAGTTTTTGAATAAAATACACAAGCTTGTTATTTTTATAAAATTTTTGGTTTTATTTAAAGAGTAAGTCTCGTAATACATATAGGGGCAGTATTTATTATGGTGAGAAATATGTACTTAAATGGCCATTTTCTTTATATACAAGGAATTCCAGAAATCAATTCACAGCATAAAATTTGCTGTCTTGTTCTTACAGTTCTCAATTTAATCATTTACTAGTCAAATTAGAACGGTTTTAACAACAACTAGTCTGGCCATAAATGTAAACCTGTAATTTTTATTTTTTACCATAACGAGAAAAGGTATAAATAAGCAAAGAAAACTTTGAAACGCATTTATTATTTATATATGTAACATAGCTTTCAGGAAAATATGATGGATGGATACCTTTAAAACACTTGAATCTTATTAAGTCCATATAAAAACGTACGGCTGTGAGAAATATTCTGAAATATTATTTATGCTCTAGTTATTTTATAAATTTAAAATCTCTACATCATTTTGTTTTTAAAATAAAAATTCTCTTTAAAGGAAAAGCAAATAAGTTCTAATTGAGTGTTTACGCAAAACAGACATGTCAGGTTTTAACTCAGTTCAACTTTTATGTTGTTATTTTGTTCTTTTTAATAAAATGTACACGTACAAGAGCTAGAGAACAAAAGAGATCCAAAAGTTATATAACATTTAATTTGGGACAATTGCACTCAAAAACAGAAAATTCTATCTTTTTAATTAAAACTGGTAGATTAGACCAACCATTAATTTTTTTCTAAATTCTTAAAAACTAAGTTCCCTATCTACTAAAGTTCACCCAATGGAGTCCTAGAGATTTCACCTAATAAAGGGGTTTAACTGTTATGACTCATGCCCATGTCACTAAGCACTCACATAGGCATGTACCGGGTGAGTCATACACTGCGTGGAGCAATTTTATACCTTAAAGATATTTATAAGCTTTTGTGTTAAGGTATGCTCGGATATCCTGCATATTTTAAAAATATTTTGAATTATACAGGGTGCGTCCAAAAAGTATGAGGCTTTGTTAAGAAAAGCCACATCAGACGCATCCAAAATAAATACAACGGAACATAGTTAATGCACCGTGGTACATACGTGCATTGCGTACACCGCGATCTTAGTATACCGTGTGTCGCTAGTGAAGTCTCGACTCCATCAACATGTTAATGTCGAAGCCATAGGGCTTCTTGACAACCAGAATATAGTTCGAAGGCAGAAGAGGACCAAACACTTTATACTAGTGTAGATTTTGGGAAACAACAACGACGAGTAGCGCAAAATAAACAGCAAACGAAATTGCGAATCGTCAGTTCTTCCTCTTCGCCAAAAAGTTAAAACCACCCCTCTTTATACTTCCGGTGTTATCTTAATGATAAATGTTGAAAATATAAATATGGAAAAGTACAATTCATTGTAGGTAGCGATAGGCGAGTTTCGCGGTCAGCGCCGCCTGATGCCTGTACTCCTAAGCTGACAGTTTTGCGCGGGAACGGCAAACTTTCTTTACTAAAAATTCCGTGTACTGTGGACACGGCCCCATAGCAGAGAGTCAAACTCAGACTGGTTTCAAAAAACTGGTTAAATGTGATGATTTTACTGTGTACTGATAGCTGAGGTTTTCATCCGAAGAGCCAGTACGACAGTCGATATTTGAGCTTCAATTCAGTCCGTTTAGTTCTGATACGTTCTTTCCATCTTAGTTTCGCATCTAAGGTCATCCCCAGGTTTTTGGCGGTATCTTCATAGGGAGCTATAATATCCTTCAGGTTGACTGGTTGATGATTGAGTATGCTTTTGTTAGTAAAGTTGATACCAATTGATTTTTGCTCATTAAGCTTAATCTTCCAATCTGTGGTCGAATTTTGAATCTAGCTTCCTTGTTGGAGTTGGCTGGTCGCTGCATCTAAATAGGTCTGTTCCTACTGCTAATAAAGCAGTGTCATTTGCCAGTGTAGTCACAGTGGCATTTTGTGTTTGTGGGAGATCACAAGTGTACAGTAAATAAAGGATGGGCCAAAGACGCTTCCTTGAGGCACATCTGCTTTAACTCTGATATCTATAAATTCATATAAACTTATCAAAAATAGATTTTGGGTATTCCACTTTACAGAAATGTTTCTTTGGATCATATTCAAAATAACATTTACCAATTTTCACGTAATTTCCTTTAACATAACTTTTTTATAAATATCGACTAAAAAGGACCAAAAAGTTTGCGCAAACCTAAACAAAGCTTGTTATCTCAAGCTAAATTTATTGAAATTTCAGTTTCAAATCATCCACAAAAATACTTTACAATTGCTGTATAAATATTTTCTCTTATATTCCTTATTATCATAAACATAAAACTTTTGAGACAGTCAACATAAACTTTAGCATTACTCCTCAATAAGCTGGGAAATAGCCTGAAGGAATTACTGAAATTTTGATTAAAATATGTTACGTCGCGATGATAAAAATTTGATTATCTCCTGAAAGCGCTTCTCGTTTTTTGAGGAAAAATATAAATCCGTGATAAAAAATTAGGATGAATTAGTTTGTTTATACGGGGTTAATTCTTATGAGATGCTTAAACCTTCCAGTAAATTCAAGTTTGCAGCAGTACGAAAGCTTAAATTAAGTTTTTAAACTTTAAGTTTAAAATATCCTGCAAGTTTGGAATTTTTCTGGTAAGGACTGGGTCATTGATGAGCTGAAGAGCTCTCTTTTGGGTAGAAATGTTATTTAGGAGACATAGAGAGTGTCTAAGTTGGAAGCGAAGAAGTATTTTCTGGCTCGGAAGAGAACACCAAGTTTTTATTAAAATTTATTGAAATTTCAGTTTCAAATCATCCACAAAAATACTTTACAATTGCTGTATAAATATTTTCTCTTATATTCCTTATTATCATAAACATAAAACTTTTGAGACAGTCAACATAAACTTTAGCATTACTCCTCAATAAGCTGGGAAATAGCCTGAAGGAATTACTGAAATTTTGATTAAAATATGTTACGTCGCGATGATAAAAATTTGATTATCTCCTGAAAGCGCTTCTCGTTTTTTGAGGAAAAATATAAATCCGTGATAAAAAATTAGGATGAATTAGTTTGTTTATACGGGGTTAATTCTTATGAGATGCTTAAACCTTCCAGTAAATTCAAGTTTGCAGCAGTACGAAAGCTTAAATTAAGTTTTTAAACTTTAAGTTTAAAATATCCTGCAAGTTTGGAATTTTTCTGGTAAGGACTGGGTCATTGATGAGCTGAAGAGCTCTCTTTTGGGTAGAAATGTTATTTAGGAGACATAGAGAGTGTCTAAGTTGGAAGCGAAGAAGTATTTTCTGGCTCGGAAGAGAACACCAAGTTTTGAAGTAATGCGTTTTGATGTCTTGTTGAAAAATAATATTTTGCTCAAGCTTGAGTCCAGCTTCCTTTGTTGACATACGCCTAGAAATCATGAATACGTGACTACTTGAAGCTTTGATCATCAGATATTTCTTGGACACGATAAACAATTACGGGTAAAGGGAGCTGGTTTATTACTACTGGAACCATTGCTTGTCAGAAACGTTTATATTTGTTTTAACAAAACATTTCTGCAAGAGATTTTATAACAAATATTGTAGGGAACTGTACCCTAGATACGTTTATATTTACTATTTGCATAAATATCCTTTTTAAACATAATTTCATTGATGTGTGGTATAAGATCTCTGATAAAATTTAATATTATAACATAAATATTTTAGCTAATATTGACAATAATACAGCTCTCATTTCTTTGTTATTTCTTTATACGTGAAATAATTAGATTTTATTTTTTACTATGTCTTCTCATAGCTTCCATCTGTCTTTGTTTTTGCTTTTCATGAATTTTTTAGACCTTTTGGTCGTTGCAACTCCATGAAATAAGTTAAACAAATCACAAACCTTGCGAGCGTACTTTTAGGGGAAAATGTAGTTGTATTCTGATGTAAATAACTAAAATATAATGCAATGAAGCCTAAATTCCCGAGTGATAGTTCTATATACATAACCCTTTTCTTTGGCCAAAGATTACCCCATATTATGTACATTTACATACAACAATATACCTAAAAATTGAGCTCAAGTTTAAAATAGTCAGAAAGCTTGAATACAGAGGTGCAAATTACGTGAATGAATGTAAGAAACTGTATATCATCAAGAAAATTTTAGGGGAAAAGTACGCAATACTATTTAATTAGGACTAAAATGGAACGGACTGGCCTTAGGTCCAGAAAGCTAGTGGGAGCTTCTAGAGTGCTGCAGCAGAGAAACAGACACTTGTTGGTGGCTACATGTTAGGCCCCACAACCAATACTGGTTCCTACGGGAAGCTAAGAAAAGTGGAGACAAAATGACACGCTTTCCAGCATGGAAAATGCGCAGAAGGAGGTAGTACTGGTTAAGTCATTACATTAAAATCGATGAAAACCTAACACCCTGTAAATAATATTCAGAGTAACCAAAAACTTTCGAAGTCATTGAAGAAAACTAACTGGCTTACTTCTAGGTTGAGGGGATTCGACAAAGTACGCGCATATGGCGAATAAGAAACTAAAACGGGACCTTTCCCAGGACGAATAATTATGAGGCGACAAATTAGACCCTACTTCAAATTAAAATAATATAAATTGGTGCATAAAATAGCACTGTTAAATGAAAGAAACTTAAGCCAAAAAATCAGAGTCGCAGAAAATGGCCGGAATGCCGAGCTGACACGCATGAAAACCAGACCATACTTCCTGCTTGGATGAAAATTGTCATGATACTTTGAAGGTTGGTGATTGCGTTGGATCATGAAAATTTGTAAAATATTGGGAAATAGTAACGCTTATAAGTGCAAAATGACCTTTTTCGCGCTTCCTTGTCGCACCACGTATTTAAACGTCTCATAGGAGAGAATTATCTTGAAAATATTTGTTGACGTTACTTCTTCTATCGATCCACATCGCTTAGAACATAATAAAAATAAATTATAACATAGCTTGTTTACGATGTTGCTGCAAAGTAATAAAAGATAATCTTAGAACGCCAAATAAAAATTTACATTAATAAATTTTTGAAAACAAATAAATTTGAAAGTAAATTATCTGCACGCCAATAAGAAAAGAAATTTCGGCGACACTAATTACTGTCCTTTGTGATAAATTATTGCAGCCATTTTTTGTTCAGTGTTTGTTTTACAGGATCAGATTATTTTCAATACGTGTTTTTATTAGACAGATTAAGATAAGAAATGTAAATTGTATACTTTTTTGAAAACATCGTTCTTAAAAGCACATTTCTAAAAATCCTTGTTTTTTGAAGTCGTAAAGACTTGTCAGTAATACGGTAACTTGCGCCCGCTCTGGGTCAGGCTGTTCATCCCATTTTGGCATTTTAATTATGTATATACGGTACCATTAGAGCAAAAGTACGAGCCAGAAACTAGAAATCATATTATTTCTCACAAATCCTTCTATTCGATATAAAGGAAAAACGGTTTTTAATCTTTCTCAAACATTTCTTCCTAAATAGATCCCGTTTTCCCTGCTTTTCCAATCCGAATCATTTGATACTTTGCGTCTAATGAGCCCGAAAGAAAACGAGAACCGCGATACTCAGTCGATCGAGAATAACTTCCAATATCCAGCCAGTGGCGTAGAACGTACACAAATTTATAAGACACTCTTTTAAATTTTAGCAAACTGACTTCCCGGAAGGGTATTGTATATATTTTAGAATATAGTACTGTATATACAAAGTAGGAATATGTATAATGTGCCATAGTTTACATTTTAATATTAGCCATTTCTAACTAAATTTGTGGATAAAAAAATGTGAATAAATAATATGAAATAATTTAATATGTAATATTTAACCATAATTCAAAACCTACGTTGGCCCTGTCAGGCAGCGTTCAAATATTAGGTAATATACCTGAGACCAGCCCCGGTTTTTCATAAAACACACGCGGCCGAGGTCATAGCAGATACAAGTGCTTATCGAAGAAATATTGTTAACCTACACTCTTATTTTTTCGGGCAGTATATTTTTATATAAAACCTTAGAACTACCGGCATTGCATAAAGCAATTTCTCTTAAAAAGTTACGATAAATTTAACGTCCAGCATTTCAAAAGTTCGAGATTAATTTTGAAAGATGCGCGAGAAAAATGTTTATTTAAATAGTTTTCAAGATATTTGAGTTTTATGCGGGGAAGTTAAATAAATTTTATATGGGAAATAAAACGCTTATGAGTGCAGAGGCAACGAAATTTGCTTTAAGTTTCTTACGAAGAAGTTATAAAAAGTTTATTTTAGTATTATTGAGGAATCAACTTAGGGATGGGCCATTGGAGTATTAAAATAGAATAAAAAGTGCACCGCATGGCAACACTGATGTTGAATAAAATTATAAAATTTCAATATGGCGCTTCTAGTAACGGACTCCGCAACGTTTTTGTGGTAGAGGACATTTGGTTTAAAAATATTTATATAACTAACGTTGCCAAGAATTGAATTAGAAGTTGATAAGTTCTGCTACTTACATGGACAAGTATGCATTAGCAATAAAAGACGGTTAACAATGAATAACATAGAAAAACAAATACGATTTAGCTTTTGAACGGCACATTTGTTGAGTGAAAGAACTTGTAAAAAATTGTTTTTCGTATCATTTTTGCAGATCTGTGTTGAATAAAAACGTAATCGTATTCAAGGCAAACCATCAGGAAAAATAAATGAAATGTTAGATGATGACTGACTCATCAAGGCACAGCCTAAACCAGTGGACCTAGAAACATGAAATTAAGAACATATTCCTTGTATGGTGTAGATATCCACTAAGAAGGGATTTTCCGACATCCAACCCTGAGATGGATAAAAAGGGGGGCTCAACTTTTTTAAATGACACCCGTATTTTAGAAAGCACTTATTTTGGAAGCGTAGAAATTGGTATATTGATTCTTCAAAGTAAATAAACACGTGTTTCATTTTTCTAGATTTTACCCTAAAGAGGGTGAAAATGGAGAGTTTAAGGTTTCTAAGTGACACTCATATGTATCGAAATAGGTATATAGACTCTTCATGGCAATACAAATAGAAATATCATAGACAAACTAGTGCACTGCAGACAACCAGCTAAACTTTAGCGACAATTTTTAAATAGCAGTAATAAAAACCTCAGCCATTATAATATACGAGTACGTTATGTGCTTTATTACTTTAACACACTCTCGATGTTTAGTTCACATAAAACTATTTTATGTCTTCATAACCGGCAGTATATACATAATACTCATATTTGTTAATAAAAATAAAAAGCGTTATTACTTTCTACTAAAATGTATTTTATGAAATGTGAACTGGGCTATTAAATTGGTTTTATGCCTTTACTATCGCTTTGCTTGGCTATGAAATAGAAGAAAATTTATTTTGTGAGTTAGAGGCACTTGTAGCATGCTTCTGGGGATTATGATACAGCTAATGGGAAATAAAATGCTTAAAAGCACGCCTAATGCTGGGAGACAGTAAAAGATCTTACTTTATTTGTGTGTGCAAGTTTTAAGTTTTAATACTAGTTTAAATTAAAACTTTTGGAAACGTTTTGGAAATATTTTAATGAATTCATTCGAAAAAAATTTAAGCGAAGAATATTGATATATTACTTCCCTTATTCTTATAAAAGAAATCTCCTCCTGAAGTTTTCTACCCAACCTTAAAAATATAGATTTAATATAACAATTTTTATGTGTACGTACCCTGACAAAGCAAGGAAATTTTCATTAAGTGTAATATTTTACGGGAAGCTGCGCTTTTGATAAATTTCTACGATATAATTTATGCTTGAAAGCTTTTTTAATTACATAGCATTGTGAAATGTTTATTATCACTGAAGATTCTAGTATCATATATAATGTAGGATTCAGATGAAATACAGAAGGAAAATAAAATCAGTCAATACAAAGTTTATAATTTATGGTTTTGTTTTCTCACAAAAAAATCTTCAAAATTGAAAACTAACGGGACAACCACCTAAATTGCTAACTCTGATTTATTTATTAAAGTACCTTTTTACGCATTGCGCATACGCATGAGTGAATTTTTGAAAGCGTAACAAGGAGATATCTCGAAAACCATTTACATTATATTCATGAAATCTTGGTGAGTTAATAGGGAGATGGAGGATGTATTTAAACATATCTTTGATATTTAGTCCGTCTTTATTTTGAGGGGTGGGAGGTAACTTTGGAATTATAAATGGGATGATGTACTTTTGTTTAAAAAATTCGAATATACGTAAAAAGTACGCATGTGTTAAATTTTTTTTGATTTGCACTTTTAGTTACGGAATAATGACTTATTAGGTTATAAAATAAAAACAAATATTTACCATTTAATTTCAACCTATTTATCGTCTGACGTGCTTGAGAAGTTGTTAGAAATATCCCCCTTCAACTTCCAAACACTTTCTTACTCTTTTTCTAAATACATTTTGCATCAGCTGTAATATTTCAGGTGTCACTAACAAGCAGGCAAAGCGGGTTCGGTATTTAGTAACATCCAATGTTGTCCCTTATAGAACACCACAAAAAACAGTCAAGGGGAGTCAAATCCATGAACGCAGCAATAAACTGAGAAATAATCGTTAAAACGTCAAAATTCTTAACTGACAAGAAAACATAACACATTTCCACGGAAATGTATAATATATCTGAAATAAGTGAACTTGATTCATTGATAAAACCTATTTATTTTATAAATTTAGTTAACCATAATTCCGTAACAGAAATAGCAACTCAAAAAAAATATAGGTACACATACGTAGTTTTTTACGTAGATTTCAATTTTATAAACAAAATTACATCATCCATTTAAAATTTCAAAGTTACTCCCACCACACAAAATGGAGAAGTGATAAATCTCAAGAATATGTTTATATATGTCCCTCTATTAACTCACAAAACTTTCATGAAAATATTTTAAGTCATTTTAGAGATATCGCCTTTTAACACTTTAAAAAACTCACCCTGTATAAAGATAATAAAAATACATGTTATTTTAAAAGGATAGTGGCCAGTTGTAAGATATAGTTGGTACAGTTCGTGGGATCACGCCAGTTGGTTAAAGAAAACTATTTTGTTTTCAATGCCAATGGGTTTGAAAACAAAAGTGTTTTCTTTAACCAACTGGCCTGATCTCCATAACAGTACCAACTATTAAAATACATATATTTTCTACATTATACATTGCATTTTAAAGAACAGGTTAATTATGTTACAAAAATCGTTCCCTATAAAAAAAGTTTTAATCGTATTATAAAAAATCATGAAATATTATAGAACTAGCTAATCGTATTTCAGGAAATAATGAAATATAAAAGGAATGGGTAATCATATTACACGAAGTGAGAAAAATGTTAAAACAATGGATGATCATATTACTCGAAGTCATGAAATATTTAAAGAATGGGTAATCATATTACACGAAATCATGGGATATTAAAAGAATGGATAATCAGATTACACGAGGTCATGACATTTTAAAGAAATGGTCAATCATATACAAAACCATGAAACATTAAAGAATTGGTTAATCGTATTACACAAATTCACGAATAATTAAAGAACTGATTAATCTTGTTCTTAATGAAATTTACGAAATTACTGAGGAGATTTGTTATAGTTAGTTAAGTATTTAGGCTGGCATTTTTATTAATAACATATTTTATTTTTTGGAATACTTTTATTCTTTTTTACACAATATTGTCTTCAAATCAGCCCGAAAAAGATAATTTTTTTTATATTTTATAAGCTTTCGGGTATACAGGGTGGTGCAACCAAGATGGGGTGGACGATTGTGAGTAAACGGTGAGGAATTCCGAAATTTTTTTTATTGGATATTATCGATAGTCAAACACGCTATGTTTTAAAATTATAGCCATAATACAGGGTGGTCCGAAAAACTCGTGGAGAACCAAACTTGTATTTTTTTAAATGGGACACCCTGTATATAATTATCCCAATATATTCTCCTGTTCGTTACGATCATTTTGATATAGGGTTTATTGGGTCTAAAATTTATAGTAAGGGAATGGAACGCGGTTAAAATTGAAAAAATGCTCACAGTTCGGCTATTTTAAAAAAAAAATTGAAACAGGTATGGAAATACCAAATATTCCATAAAACGTTACATATCCTTGAATACATTAATCGCTTGCAATTTGTTTAAAATTATTCACTGATATACAGGGTGGTCAAGTTTTGCAAATACGCCCTGGACTCATTGTTTTTAAATGGAACACCCTATATATTTTATTTTCATGTTAAAGATAACATTACTAGCTTTCAAAAAATACCATACATGATGCCTTTCTGACCAACAGTTTTTTAGTAAACTAGCCGGGAAAGCAAAGTTTCTTCATTCTAATACGATTATACTGAATTTACGTTGTTTATTATTAAATATCTAATATTAGGAGGCCATGACACTATCATAAATGAAACAAGAGATTGACGAACTTGTCAAAGCTACTGCCGCATAATCCATTATTTACAAGTTAAGCGTAGGTGAGGTAAGAAAACTGAGACCCGAAACCTTTACATGTTTATTAGAGATATTTCAAAACACAGAAAATATTGTCTTTAGGAAATGTACAGTAATTAATAAACCAGTTATAAACAATGATAATCAGTTATCAGTAATAATAAATTTTTTTTCGAAATTCCTCACCGTTTACTCACAATCATCCACCCCATCTTGGTTGCACCACCCTGTACAACGTCTCCCACTGAGTTCTTGCCACATAAGAAAATGTTTTACTGAAAGTTGAAAAAATCACTTTGGTGTAGAAAAGTTCTGCATATTAATACACTAAGAATCCCTATGGAAAAATCTAAAAATACCCATAGTATAGAGGGTAGCAACAAAAACGTAAAATATACTCAAAAATAAATTACCTTTGCAGGGTACAAACAAAAAGGTGCGAAATCAGTGTCAGTATAAGTTATTAAAAAGTTATTATTTTTCACGCAGGTAAATATGCTAAGAATGACTTTGATATAGATATTGAAATTCCTTGCGCTATAGTTCTATTAATTCAGTTTATTAATTTATCATTTTTCTTAATTATGCCCCCAAAACTAAACACGAAAAAAAAATTGAAATTATTTTAATTGTTGGCAACTACAAAACAGGAAAGCCGATGAGATTTTCCAGGAAAGGCATTCAGAAGGATCTGTGTATCATCAAACTGCTGGACACACAAAGGCAAAATTTTAATAGCAGTGGAAGTGTGAAAAACCGCTTCAAAAAAATCAGGTTCGGGCCGAAGATGATGATTATATTCACCTACAAATTGTCCAGGCCGTTACTGAAAATTCCAAAACTTCGTTGAGAAATTTGGAAAAAGTTCGTCCTGGAAAAGATAGACGTTCTGTTTGTAAATCCACTGCTGGAAGAGTTCTTAAAGCAAATAATTTTCATTCATACAAACTTACCCTTGTACACAAGTTTAAGCCTTTAAAGCCTTTTAAGACTTTAATATTCGGTTGGATTTTTCGGCTTGGTATCAAGGTATGCATGAAGATTTGGAAAAAAAATCATATTTTATGATGAAGTATGTTTTACATCAAATGGAGTAGTTAGCTCACAAAATTGTCGTTGGTTGAGTCTAGTTAATCTGGAATTTGTTACCCAGTGTCGAGATTAGTATTATTTAAGACAATTGTGTGATGCGGTATTTTAGATAACCAACTGATGGGCTCATTTTTCTTCAAGGCAATATAACGTCGAATATTTACCTTCAATTTTTGAGAAATCAGCTGTTTGGCTTTGTTAATGGCCTTCCACTTGACATTAGAAATAATTTATGGTATCCGCATGATGGTGCGCCATGCCATAGTTCCCGAGCTGTTAACGAGTTTCTTTAGGAAATGTTCCAGGGGCGTTGCATAGGAAGATTTTCAGAAAATCATTGGCCGGCCAGTTCGACGGATCTGAACCCACTCGATTACTTTCTATGGGGATATTTAAAGGAAAAAATATATTTTCACCAATCTTTTGAAAATATCAACAGCTTGGAAAGATTAATAACCCGATGTGCTCTAGAAATTTCTGGTTGTTTTTAGAAATGCTGTTTCAAAATTATCCAAGTTAACAAAAAAATGCATCAAAAAAGAGGGTGGCTATATTGAAGTATTGTAAATTTATTATTTTTTAATAAGTAATACATTTGTTTTATAATATATTGTTTTCGTAGGTAGCTGTGATTTCGTATTTAGAGAAAAAATTATTCCAAATAATTAATTCTTTAAAATAAGTTTTCTTTGCATTTTGCTTAATAAGGGTACTTTATCCTTGGGTATATTTTACTTTTTTGTCGTTATTATTTATCGTGTATATGTAGTTTTTATTAAAACAAGCCTGTCTTTACAAATTCATGTCAATTGTCTTTATAGGTCGAGCAATATAAATTCATTTTGTCATTTTTTGTCCATAGCATAACAATAGCCATACTTATTCCTATTCCAGACATCGGGCGTCCGAGAATAGAATATTAAACCATTCTGCCGGACTCATAAACACCATAGTCACGGAATAGTGCCTTTCAATAATATACATTTTTTCTCTTCACGTTTTTTCTTCTTCGTTTTTTATTCTTTGGGGATTCCTAAGGGTTCAATATACACATTCTTACTTATCAAAAATAAAAAATAATAAAGGTTGTTATAAAAATGGTATGGTCCGTTGTAGTTTCATATAATTTTTTTTGACGTTTGCCAGTGGCTTTTATTTTACCTTCGCAATATCTATGTTAATTTTGGTGATTTTTTTTTTTAAATTTGTTTTTAACGAAATTGCTAATAAAATTATGTAGTTTTTTTGTCAATTTTTAGCGCTAGAAGCGTCGTAAAAGTGGATTTAAAATCAAATCTTCTGTCGTCAGCTCAGGCGAGTGGAGTCATTACTTTCCAGCAGAGTTAGTTGCTATCAAGAAGTGACTGAACTGACTTGTCGATAAGAGTTTTTAATTGAATACTTGTATGATTTTGTTCCAAAAAAAGCCCTGGCTTCGAGTGATCACAGGGGAAATTCTAAAACAATTACCCAAAAAAGGGATAGTGATGCACTTAGCTGCATACTTAACTGGTTCAAGCTATGGAAAATGAAATTGAATCAATCTAAATCCACATACATTAATTTTACCAGTAATAGAAATAAATAGAATAATTACACTACACGCAAATACAGGAAAATATCTTGGCATGTCCCTAGATACCAAGTTTAAGTGAAAATATCACGAAATATAAACAATACCGCTGCTGGCTCCTTGGAAGAATGTTCCTTTACAGTAAAACATTAATATACAATTAAATTCTAAAATCAGTGTGTCAGTACGGTATCCAGCTATAAAGATGTACAAGAGACAATAATAATAAGATGATCCAGACATTCCAAAACAAAGTGCTACGAGAGATGGCAATGGTGTAATGTTCTGTAAGTGTTAATAAGCAGAACATAGTGCATCAGTGCAAAGTGTCATTGACACCATTGAATGGACTCTAGTATTTAGGTTAAGATTTGTTACAGTTATTATTATTATTATTATTATTATATTATGGTTGATCCGATAAATGAGTTTTAATTAATCTAAACATCAGGTGTTTGTTTAAAAGATATGATTTTATACTTTTATACTCATGGAAAATGAGTATCGTTCCATATTCGTTGTACCATATACTTTTTCCACTTTTCTCTATCTCAACCTGTCTCAATTGCCTACGTAGACTTTAAGCCAAAATACTAAGGTACCGTAGGCGTCTGAAGAGAAGGAAAATGAAGTCTATTGACACGGAATTCAAAGGATCGTAGGCTTGGAGGGAAAAGCAACACATCTGCAGGTAATTTATTTTATAATTAGGATACTCTAGGTAGGAATGAGCGAGTGAAGTGGGATACTCTAGACTTTTGTCGCTGAACAGTAAACGTGTGTATATGTAATGAGCTTCTTGTTCTGTTAGAAACACTTATGGCGGTTAGTTCTTCTAGGTATAATCCATTAAAAAATCCGAAGAAGAGCCAACAGCGCGGCGATCAGCGAGAGAAGATGGTCTTCCTGTGAGGACTGGATCATAAAATGTAATTTATACATTTCTATTCATTTCTTGCATATATTGGCGTTATGTCACTGTCCTCTATTTAAGTAAATTCACGAAAAAGCACTGTTTACAACGTTTATTTTTCTATTCGTCCTTCCCACTCTTTTATTGTTTTGTATTATCCCCAAACAATTGCCGAAAAGTTATAAATCACGTTGATTAATCACTAAACTTGTTCTCATGTGAAAAAATCCATTAAAATATGGTTTTATTTATTGTTAATTCTTTATAACATGTGACAGCTTCAGGTCTCGGATTATATATACAATGTACGTGTTTTCAAAAGCAAGTTTTAATATATTACACAAAATAAAGGTATTGGTAAAAGCAAATCTGGCTATATTTACATATAAATAATAATAGATATATCCGGAATATTTTTGGTTCTCTACATATAGACGTATAATGTACTAGCGAAAAAATGTAACATATACTTATTGTTTTGTGTTAGAAGCCGAAAATTTCAGAGTAACACTAGGTATGCTAGTTTGCGCAAGCCACTACATCTTACCCATTCAAAACGAACCGATAATTATAAAGTCTCATTTTGATTTTGGTAAAAACGTGGTGTGTTCTTTAGAAACCCTGAGTGTGATCTTGTCTGATAAAAGGTAAGGGCCCAGCAATCGCGATAGCAAGAATGCATCAAGACCAGTGAAAATTACTTGAATAAATATTACAAACCTGAACCAATTATTTGCCAGCGCAATAATTTTATCTTTGAGGGACTAAAATTAAAATATTCAGTCAAGTGCAAGCTATACGGGCACTATTAGCGTTCCGTGCTATTAGCCCCCTACTTAGCCTGAGTAAATCTGAGCCGCCCATCTGCCTTGCTATACAGCCAAATTAAAAATTTTGAAAAGTGTGTAAGGACAAAAGGTGAGAAATATTTTTTGTCGAAAAACTTTTTCTCTAAAACCAATGGCTAAGCAGTTATAAAAAAATTAACATTTAAATTATTTATTACAATTGATCGCGTTGGAATTTTTCAATCCTGATAATTCTGATTCAATCTATATCTAATTCTCAATGTTTGATCATTTTTTTCAGATTTTTCTTAGCCATCCTTTTGGTGATAAGGCAGCAATTTTTAACCGTTTTTCCCGAAAAATGTTTGAAAAAATGCATAAAAAATATATCATATATATTGTTGAATTCGTGCTTCAATAAGCTTTCAGTTTCTACAAGATGCCCTTGAATTTTTTTCATCTCCTAATTTACCCCCTGAAATTAACCCCTAAATCAGAATTTAACTTTTTATACTTCACGTCTATAAGTGGGCCACCACACTCAATAGAATAGTTTAAAAAAAAAATCGCACGGATACACGGACGGACGGGCGGACGGACGGACGGACACTGAAGTGAATCTATAAGTGTTCCGTTTCACTGAACACTAAAAATGACTTAATATCGAAATTACGCTTTAATAACGCAAAAATCAATTTTCTCTTATAATCAAACGCCATTTCACCCAACACCGCAAAAAAACATAAAGCTTCAAATGGGTCTTTATATTTTTAGCAGCAATTACCGAACAAGTGCCGTGGCAAGAGCGAAAAAGCACAAAAAGCGCAAAAATCCCGCCGTCGCCCTCTGTATACCGACGTAATTTACGCGACACTTTCACCTGGTCACCAAGAATTTCGCAGCGCTTTTATTAGTGCTTTTTACGCTAATGGCGCTGAAAATTGCACTTGTGAATTTATCGATTTAATTTCTATCGACAAAAGCATCTGCAATGGCAGTAGAGAGCTCTTGCAACAAACTTAACAGACAGCAGTTAAATGGGTCACACGTAAAATGTGCCGTTTTGCTCTGTTTAGTGATAGTGTCGCTATGTGTTGTAACTTTTACTTAATACTTTTACCTTTTCTATCTGTGATAGTCAACGTAGACTTCAATCAAGAGAAGGGAATCTCTTTTGCAAATTTTATAGGAAATGCGAACCAACTGGGAGTTACTAACAGTGCTAAAATAAGGTGCTAAGGGAGCTCTCTAACATTACTATTGTTATCTCGGAGGCAAAATATGTACTAATCAGTGTATTGATGGCAAATTAACAGTGACAGGACAAGAGCTCGTCAAAATCTAATTGATCAACAATAAGATCTAAATTGAAATCAGCAATAAGTTTCAAACATTTTAATAAATCCTGGGATAGAAACTTTGGCAGCAAAGTTCTTGTTAAAACAATATTAAACTCTACTTAAAATTTCGCAGATATTTGGCTTGAAAGCCCTCCTAATACTTTTGCCACATTGTTTGCGCTTATAACTTAAGCATCTACATTTTTAACCTACTTTATGCTTGTGTGTGAAGTAGAAGTATGGTAAACGAAATATCTAAAAATGTAAGTAATTTATATTTCGCCTCGTGCGTACGCGAGCCTCTCTAAAGAATGCAATATGTGTTTAACGTTATTTCTGGATGAGACGCAGCGTTGTTAACATACTTGTTTTTATTATACATTGTACGTAATATACAGCGTGTACAATAAAGCTGGCGGCTAGTTGGTCCATCAAAAAGTCACTTTTCATATAAAGCTTTACTTGGCTTATAACTAAGATATATATGCACCGACTGAAGTTTACTTTCTACGACCAGCGAGTAAGCACAAGAAGATGCCAAATGAGATTTTGGTGAAACGTCTGCAAGTTTCAAATAGAAACGAACCAAACGAACGAATGTATTGCCGGATTAACTACGACACATATTTCTCTGTCAGTGAAACCCTACGTACTTCTATATATATATATATATATATATATATATATATATATATATATATATATATATATATATAAAGTATTTTTTTTCTTTCTTGGGTAGAGGTTTATTGTGTGGAATTAAAATAGTTTCTTTAACGTTTCGCCCATCGTTTTTGGGCTTTTTCAAAAAAAAAAAATTTGTCTCTTTATTGAGTGTTTTCTAAAAACATACAAAATGGGATGTCATTAAAATCCTTAAAAATAGTGTTTATACAAAATGAAGACACAGACAGAGACCATAAAAGACAATACATACAAATTTAAAAATTGTTTCGCTAAAATTTACTAAATATAAATATATACGCACCTCGAGACATTATGGTGTTTAAATATGTACTGAGAGATTTATTTTGAGTTACTTATCACTACCAGTAATTTTTTTCTTTTTTTTGTTTATTTTTTTGTTTCTTTGTGTGTTGATTTGTGTGTTTTTTCGTGAATTGTATGTTATATACGGAGTGTTCTAATTTGTGTGTTTAATGTTCAATGTATTAGGTTGTGATAAATTTTACTTAGATTGTCAATATCTTGTTTGTCGTTTACTGCATTAGGTTCTTTCTTAATGTGAATCATCTCTTTAACAAGGAGTTTTTGGTAATTGTTGTCCTGAGTTAAAATTTTTGTGTTAGTGAAATCGAAATTATGATTTTCATTTTTTTCGTGTCTGTGTAAAGCAGTTGACGCATTTTTTGTATACTTGTGCCCGTTTAATCTGCTGTTAAGATATTGAGTGGTCATTCCAATATATTGTTTTGGACAATTTAAACATGGTATAGCGTAAATTACACTAGATTTATTTTTTACTGGAACCTTACTTTTAAGAGGAGAGTATAAGGATGACAAAAGGTTTTGGGCTTTGTGGCAAACGGTAATATTGTGTTTATTTAAAATGTATTTAATTTTTTCTGATAATTCGTTCGTATAGGGTAGAGCTACATATTTTTTTGGTTCGTTATTATTGGTCAGTTTTTCTTTGGTTGCGTTGTTATATAATTTAAAAGTTCTTTGTTTCATAATTCTGTTTATTTGTCTTTCTGGGTAGTGATTTTCTTTTAGTATTTTTCTAACTTTTTCTAAAGCTTTTGGACGATATTCTGGCGAGGTTAAAATTAATGCTCTATCAGTTAAGCCTATAATTACGCTATTTTTTGAGATTTGGAATGGCTGGAATTGTAGTTTAAATATCGTCCCGACCAAGTTTCTTTTATATACCATATAGTTTTGAGGTCTTCATTGTTTATATCTCTAATTATTGTCATATCAAGGAAATTTATTTGGTTTTGACTTTCTATTTCTGACGTGAATTGAAGTTTGTGGTGGAATTTATTGAAGGCTTGTATTACATAATTTATTTGGTTTTCGGGGATAGCTGTAAGGCAGTCATCCACGTATCGCTTGAAAAATATCATTGGTATATCCAGGTTTTTGATGACATTTTCCTCCAAACACTCCATATATATATATATATATATATATATATATATATATATATATATATATATATATATATATATATATATATACAGGGTGACGCGGATCTAAATGAACATACTTCAACACAAGACAAAGAATACCTTGGGGGTTCTTAATCACCCATCTTTGATAGTTCAATTGTCGATAGTTAATAAGATACAGGGTGTTTTATGAACTTCAGCAATTTTTTGTTCTTGTCATATTTTTTAATGCACTCCGTATAAAATTTTCATATTGGGTCAACATCTGTAACCTATCTGTCGCTTAAAATTGCAGTATCAGAAAATTTTAAATTCCAGGCCCGTATTAAAAAAAGTTGACATTTTCAATTTTTACATTTTTAACACCCTGTATATCAATTTTTTCAAAATATTATTTTTTTATTGGAAAGAGCATAAAGAATTGACCCTAACGGCATAATTTTCAAAGTTCCCGCACCCATCACTTGATTAGAATAAATGGTTGTTTTGTAAAAAATTTCAAAATGGTGCATATTTGGAAATTAGAAATTAAGAAAATAACAATAAAAAAGCAAAAACTGCTTTCGAAGTAAAAAAATAAATGTACTAAACGTTTAATAGTTTTAACGAGACTAAATTTTAGGGAACAACACAACAACAAATAACAAAGTAATAATAATAATAACAAAACTGCAAGTTAAAATCGACTGCTTAAAATCTAATACATAGAAAAAGTTTTAGCAAGAATTAATTTTAAGAGCACTTTAGCAGAACACTGTTATTTAAGAAGCTGTTCAAAATGCCCTCCATTGGCTTGTTCACATCTTCGTCTTCTGATGTTTAAATTTGACACTGCTTTTCTAATTGCGTCTGGGTTATTTTTTATTTCCTGAAAAGCATTAATAATTCGTTGCAAAAGCTGCTCCCGCGTGTTGATTTCTTCTGAATAAACCAAATTTTTCATATTCCCGCAGAGAAAAAAGTCCATAGGATTAAAGTCCGGCGACCTGGCTGGCCATAAATGGGGCCCTCCACGGCCTATCCATCTGTTAGGAAACGTAATATTTAAAAATTCAGATACAACCCTTGCAAAATGTGGTGGGGCCCCATCATGTTGAAAAAAGAGCCCTCTCACGTTAGCATTTTCATTCTGCATAAGTCCTGGCAAAATGTTTTGTAAAAAATTTAAATATTGATTTCCATCTAATCTTTCAGCAAAAAAGTGCGGCCCAATTAATTTATTATTTATTATACCTGCCCAAACGTTTATGGAAAATTTGTGCTGCGAATGCGATTGTCTGATGGCATGTGGATTTTCTAACGACCATACATGGGAATTCCTTGAATTATTTACACCATCTCTGGTAAATTGTGCTTCATCGGTCCAGAGGATTCGATAAAGACTCCTTTGGTGTCTACTGAGCCACTGGCAAAAGAGTAACCGGTTTGCATAATCGCCAGGTTCCAATCTTTGAACTTCTTGAACATGAAACGGATGCAAGCCTTCCTTTTGCAGTGTTACATTAACTCTTTTTTGCGGGATTCCTAGACGTGTCGCAATTTTTCGAGTAGATGTTTTGGGATTATCTTCAACAAGATTTAAGATATCTTCTTCCTCCTGAACTGGATGTCGTATTGGTTGATCAATATTATTGTCGGTGGGAAAATGTCCATGTTCTCCAGCAAATAAAAATACATTTGCAAATGTTTTGTGATATGGACATCTTCTACCCGGAAATCGCCTACGATATTCCCGAACAGCAGCTCTTCCATTACCGTTACAAAAACCGTATACAAAAATAATGTCGGCATATTCGGCATTTGAAAATTGGTAAGGCATCTTCAACAGAAAATTGCAATAATTGTTAACCGAATACTAACAAAGGTCAGACAACTGTCACATATCTGATAGTGACTTGAATTGTTGCTATGGAACAGTAACTCGATAGTCTTTGGTTTGTTTTTAAATGAGGCAAAGCCTACTTCACAAAGTTTGAAATTTCTGACTGTAATTTACGATTTTTTGTCGATGTCTAAAAAGCAATCATTATCTTGCAGTTTTGTTATTATTATTATTACTTTGTTATTTGTTGTTGTGTTGTTCCCTAAAATTTAGTCTCGTTAAAACTATTAAACGTTTAGTACATTTATTTTTTTACTTCGAAAGCAGTTTTTGCTTTTTTATTGTTATTTTCTTAATTTCTAATTTCCAAATATGCACCATTTTGAAATTTTTTACAAAACAACCATTTATTCTAATCAAGTGATGGGTGCGGGAACTTTGAAAATTATGCCGTTAGGGTCAATTCTTTATGCTCTTTCCAATAAAAAAATAATATTTTGAAAAAATTGATATACAGGGTGTTAAAAATGTAAAAATTGAAAATGTCAACTTTTTTTAATACGGGCCTGGAATTTAAAATTTTCTGATACTGCAATTTTAAGCGACAGATAGGTTACAGATGTTGACCCAATATGAAAATTTTATACGGAGTGCATTAAAAAATATGACAAGAACAAAAAATTGCTGAAGTTCATAAAACACCCTGTATCTTATTAACTATCGACAATTGAACCATCAAAGATGGGTGATTAAGAACCCCCAAGGTATTCTTTGTCTTGTGTTGAAGTATGTTCATTTAGATCCGCGTCACCCTGTATATATATTGTACTTATCGCCAAGAACCCTGATGAACGTCAACAGCAAATTGACGAACTAAATACAGCATGCAATAAAGTAGGTCTGAAGATGAACCTAGTCAAAACAAAGATAATGTACAATGAACTGGTAGACAAACAAGACATACAAGTAAACAACACCACACTGGAAATAGTAGAAGAATACATATACCTGGGTCAACTAATACACATCTCGGGATCTCTACTACCAGAAATCAACAGAAGACTAAAACTAGCATGGAGAGCATTCGGTAGAAACTCCATCATATTCAAATCTAGAATGCCACTCTACCTAAAGAAGCGAACGTTTGATCAATGTATACTACCAGTCATGACATACGGATGTGAAACCTGGATACTAAAAACAGACATAACAAGAAAACTCCAGGTAGCACAAAGGGCTATGGAACGATGCATGCTAGGAATAACTAGGAGGGACTGCAAGAGAATAGAGTGGATAAGACAGAAAACCCAGGTAATAGACGTCGTCCACAGAATCAAGTCCCTAAAATGGCAATGGGCAGGACACTTGGCGAGAAGAACTGACAATAGATGGACCACAAGAATTACACAATGGTACCCCAGAGGCGTGAAAAGACCAAGAAGGCGCCCAAATTTGAGATTGGACCATGATATAAAGAAATTATCAGGATTAACCTGGGACCGCATAGCCAACAATAGACAACAATGGGCCGAAATGAAAAATCAATATGTAAGGCAGGCTACACCATAATTGGAAATGGTTGAAACAGCTGAAAATGATGATGATGATGATGATGATGATGATGATGATGATGATGATGATATATATATCATCATCAGAAATCGATAGCAGGAGGTCACCCATACCAGAATCAAAGATAGTCCTCATTATTTTTATTTTTCATTCACGGCCTTTTCGCTGCACTAGCGAAGAAATAAATCTTCGCATGTACATTTATTATATATATATATATATATATATATATATATATATATATATATATATATATATATATATATATATATATATATATATATATATATTGTAAAACTTTTGGGACACTACATTACCAGTAAAGCTTACGGATACATGCTTTTCCAGCCTTAATTAATGTTTCCTCGAGAACATTCCCCAAGCTTATTAAATAATTTTTTAACTTTTCATTTTATTTACTTGCATCGTCGAGAATGAACTGCAAAAAAGTTTTTTTCAGTTTATTTAGACTTGCGAACTAAGCAAAGAACTTCACCTGAGGTAATTATTTCCAAGTACCTATATAAATCATATTATTTTTTACAGATGCTCATTAAATTTATGCTTGGGCTTAACTTTAGAAGTGCCGAGCATCGTCAAAGGAAAAGTTCGACAAAGTATGTTTGAAATAAACTTAAGTTTTAATATAGGATTATAATTTTATTAATTATGGTCTGCTTTTATTGTATAGAAACTGTGAGAAATTATTCTGAATTAGGATTAAACAGGATAATTTTTTTGCGTTTGATGGTTGGATTTCGTGTGGAACTGGCATTCAAAAATATAATTAATAGAGATTTACGAGGCAAAAATACATTAAACGCAATAAATAGTCCAATAATCAGAATGTGTGTTTTTTTATGTTTACAGGAATCATTTTGCCTGACTACAAGCCAACATCAGTTTTCTGGAATATTTTCTTTTCAGCGACCGGCTAACTGCATTCCACTTCTATTAAATTCTGATGAAAACGCCTGGCTTTCCCGGATCTTGCTTTATTCATATTTTCTGGAAAGAAATCTAGGGAATTGCAGAGAAAATTAATTTTTAAAGAGAAGTTATTTAACAAAAATCAAACGAATATTCTAATTAGTAAATAACGTTAGTTTGTGGAATACTTTTTTTTTATAAAGAAAATGCGTATGTTTCTGAAATTATGAAAAAAAAATATTAATTAATATGCTGCTCCGTTTTCAGACTGACAGGCTGGCACAAAAAGTTAGGAAAATTCATATAAATAAAGAACTCTATTTCTCTTTTATCCTTTTAGGAATACATATTGTTGATTGAAAAGTTACAAAAAAAAGAAAAAATAATATATTTGCTCAGGTTTGATGTGAAAGAAAGTTCAGTCTTGAAGATCCACTATTCTAGCATGGAAATTTAAATCAAAAGAAAAATTCTAACAGCTGAACAATGTTACTTGTGTTTTACTCTTGTTTATGAAACATGTATACATTATTATTTTTAAAACTACCAGAAGAAAATGGTTCTGCCCAGGTTTTCATCTACTTGGACCTCAAGTCAAAGAAAACTAATTTTTAAAGATCATTTTAGTAGCTACAAAAAGTAGCTTAGTTCGGATTTGAGGTCAAAAAAAAATCAGTTTGACGACACACAGTTCAAGAAAAAATTAATCAAGAGAAAATCTTTACTAGAAACCAGTGCTACTTCTGTTTTTTTCTTTTTTTATGAAAAAGTGTATATATTGTGTTTGAAGTTAAGAGAAAAAAGAACAGGACAGTATTCTTCAACTTTTCATCTTCTTTGACTTCAAGTCGAAGAAAAATACTAATAAACAACGCTACTTCTGTTTTATTCTTCATATGGAAAAGTGTATATCATTGTGTTTGAAGTTATGGGAAAAAAAAGTAGAAGGAAGGGATGGTTTTACTTAAGTTTCCATCTTCTTGCAAGTCAAAAACAAGTAAAAAAAATTAATTTATGATGTCTATTTTTAAAGAGGTAGTTTTGCACAGGTTTGTGGCAAATAAAATTTGGTTTTGAAGACCCACTATCTTAAAAAAAGAATTAAATCCCAACTAGCATCCATGCTATTTTTTTTTATTCTTTTTTTTATGAAAAAATGAATACTTATATTATTCTGTTAAAAGTTAAGAAAAAAAGGGATAGGTTAATAGGAATTCACAAGGCAAAAATACATAAAACGTCATAAAGGTCCCGATAAGCACAATGTATGTTCGAAGTGTGAAAATATACCATGACTTAAAGCTCCCAAAGGATTAAAGGAGAGGGTGTTCACAGGTCCTTGCTCCATATCCTATATTCCCTGATCCTTTTTGTGTAAGGAGCTTAACGCATATCCCGGGACAGACACTTTCTGCTCTATTTTCAACTTACTCGCCTGTAAGAAATCCTTTTTTACGTTTATGTCTCTTAAGACGATTTCCAGACTTTATATATTGGGGTTTGTGAGGTTCTGCGCCATATTTGGGTCGAGGTTAGTTATACACCGATGAGGAAAGTGTTTTACTGTGTTGACTTGGTTTTAAACTAATGTTTAAAATGTTAATAGAAACTTTAGGATTGGCTTTGGTTAACTGCTGTTGAATCTGTAGTCGTTTGCAAGTCGTTGTTGTTGATATTGTTTACTAGCTCATTTCCATCTATTTTCCCGACGATAAGCTCAGTATTTCCTATAATTTTTTTCTTCTTTTGATGCTCGACTTTCTCTTGATGATCCTGCCTACTGAGTATACCTTCAACCTTTCGGTGTATTATCCCATTTTAAAGGCTTTTAATCACAATCTTTTTCCCTTATAATACAGGTTTCTATCTATATATAAACCACATTTCACGGGAATTTCGAATCTTTCTTGGAGACAGGCTCTTCGCGAGCAATTTTCTAGCTATCTGGAAACATACCCTCGCATAGGATACCTGCAGAGAACAAGTGGAAATAGGTGCAAATTTTGAAGCATATTGTTTTCTGATTTCCAGATATCCAAAGAACTTTCAGATGATAATGAACAAGAAAATTCTCCAAATGTGTTTGACCTCAAAAGCTATTTAAATAGATGCAATATTTAATAACTGAAATAAATCTGCAATATATTTTTTTATATTCTCTACATAAATTTGTAAAAATGTTTATGGCGTTTGTTATAATCAATTTATTTTGGTCTTTATTAACAAAAAATAAACGATATTCGCGCGAATTTCGAAACTTGTAAAACGTGATCCCATTGACTGTGTCGTCAAAAGTGCTTTTATGACTCATAAGGACTACATGGCGAATTCCAGTGTTGTAGGATCATCGAGAAATTCACAAGAAAGTCATTTAATGCGTAACTCATCCAATCAAATATCCCTGCACTTAAAGTAGAAGGTTGCTAAAATCGTATTCATGTATATTTTCAGCCGAAATAGGTCCAGGAACCTTTTAATTTCGCACCAAAAAGTGGAATTTTTGCCAAATTTTGATCTTGATAATTTTGAGTAAATAAATGCATGTGGGAGGTATTCTTAGATAATTGATGGATAAAATAAACCCACAATATTACTAAATAATGAAAATAGTGTGAAATAATGTGGGTTAAAAATAGAATTTAACAGAAAAAATCAAGGAAATTAGGTTTATACCCCTTAAATACGCTCCTAGATGATCCATTCGGTATTCATTTTAAGGTGTGATTATTCCTTTATAAGGTAGTATTGAAAAATTGAAAAAAAATTAGTTAGGAAAAAATACTGAGTGATTCAAGTGTACTGATGACGAGGACAAAATCAGTCAAAAAACCGAAATTTAATCGGCGATTGTTCCCCTCCTATAAAGAATGGAGAAACTAAAACGAGCTCTTTCCGATGACGTAGATGGGATATTAATTTCAACCATTTTGGCCCCACAAAAAATTAAAAACCGAGAAATATTTCGGTCAAAAATCGAAATTTTTTAGTTTTCCCCAAATAAACTGGTCAACAAAAAAATCGGCACAAGCGATTTTAACTCGACTTTTCGAACTGCTATAACTTTTTAAAAACTTAACTTTTTTGAGAGCGGTTTTCGGATACCGATAGCTCGTCTTGCCCAGATTAAGTATCAAGTAGTAATTTGGCAATGGAAACGACATTTTCATGCTATACAGGGTGATTAACAAGGTAATGTAAAACTGCTAAAAGTTTAGGTGTGTACCATATTGCCAATAATTTTTTTTGGTCATTCCTACACAGCATGTTAGTAAGCCGATATCAATATCTCCAGACGTGTTCGCCGAAATTTCGATTAATGCTCTTTGACGGAAAATACAGTAGGCAACAAAAAAAGCACACAAATTTTGGTATCGTCATTTTTAAAACGCTGTAGGTCGAAAGCGGATTGATAGACTTTGTCGGGCTTTTTAGGTATTGAAAGCCCTTTCGTGTGGCGTTTTATCTAAAAAACTGTTTTTGTTTCAAGGTCAAAATGTTTGCGTTGTATAGGGGTGAACTAAAAAGTAAATGAAAACCATTGTTAAAAATGTTTTTTTTTAAATTTGTGAAAATTGAGCAGTATGTGTTTGTTTTCTTCCAAAACGAGGGCGTTTTGTCCACCTCTCGGTTAGTTATACACGTGTCCAGAAACCATCTTAACAAATCGGAAACATTTTATTTTTGACTTGACGGAAAAAAAGTTATTCTTTATAAAAAGTTCTGCATCGTGAGAAAATGACATTGCAATTCCAAAATTTGATTTAAGACATACAGAGTGGCTCAAAAATGTCAAAGTCCTAATCCACGTGAAGCTAAAAAGACACAAATCGTTATTTAAAGGTAAACTGCCACTATAAATATAGTAGAGGTAACTTTTATGTTAGTGAATTAGGTTTGGAACATTCAAGAGGTCCCAAAAATAAAATAAATTTTTAATTATTGACTTTACAAAAAAAGTATCTTCATAAAAAGTCAACATTGTGAAAAAAGAGCATAGTTATTCAAAAACATGATATAGGACAATACAGAGTGGCTTAAAAAGCTGAAAGTCTCAATTTACGTAAAGTTAAAGAGACACCAAATCTTTATTTAAACATAAACTGTATGGAAAAGGACGGAGGTTGCGTGGAGGTTTACATTTATTTAGTTATTTAGTCATGTTCAATATCTTGTTAACCCTAATATTTCATTTGTTATTAAAATTATGTTAAATAAAAATAAACCTTTAATCACCCTGTACGTCTCATTTTAAGTTTAAGTGCTTTCTTATAACTTAATTAGTAACCTTGTACAAATACCGTAGTGGTTGAATTGAAATTTAGCTTACCCTTGTTGTAAGACCATTTCAAAGTTTTAAATTTTTTAGCCACCCTATATCTCCTAGATCAAATTTTTGATTCATCATGTCTCTTTTTCACAATGTAGAACTTTTTATAAAGATATAGGTACTTTTTGTAAAGTCGATAATACAAAATTATTTTTATTTTTGGGACCTCCTGTGTATTCCAAACCTAATTCACTAACATGAAAAGTTAGCACTAGTACATTTGCAGTGGCAGTCTACCCTTAAATAACGATTTTGTGTCTTTTTAGCTTCACATGGATTAGGACTTTTACATTTTTGAGTCACCCTGTATGTCTTAGATCAAATTTTTGAATGGCTATGCTATTTTCTCACGATGTAGAACTTTTTATGAGGGATTACCTTTTTTGTAACTCCAAAAATAAAAAAAGTTGCGCATTTGTTTAGATGGTTTCTGGACTGTATAACTAATCGAAATTTGAGCAAAACGCCCTAGTTCTGGAAGAAGAAAAAACGCATACTGCTCAGTTTGCACAAATTAGAAGAAAACTTATTTTTAACAACACTTTTAATTTATTTTTTAGTTCACCCCTATACAACGCAAACATTTTGACATTGAACAAAAAACAGTTTATTAGGTAAAACTCTACACAAAAAGGGCTTTCAATTCCCAAAAAGCCCGACAAAGTCTATTAATCCATTTTCCAGCTACAGCGTTTTAAAAACGACGCTACCAAAATTTGTATGCTTTTTTGTTTTCTCCTGTATTTTTCGCCAGAGCCCATTAATCGAAATTCCGGCGAATACGTCTGGAGATATTGATACCAGCTTACTAAGGTTCTATGTCGGAACGACCAAAAAAAAATTATTGGCAATATGGCACACACCTAAACTTTTAGTAGTTTTGCATTACCTTATTAATTACCCTGTATAGCATCAAAATGCCACTTCCATTGCAAAATCACTTCTTGATGCTTAATTTGGGAAAGACGAGCTATCAATATACGAAAACCGCTCTCAAAAAAGTTAAGTTTTTAAAAAATTATAGCAGTTTGAAAAGTCGGGTAAAAATCGCTTTTGCCGATTTTTTTGTTGACCAGTTTATATACATTTTCCAGTGATTTTCGGTTTCGGTAACTGTACTGCAAAAAGAAGGTATATAAGATTTTAAAGTTTTACTGCCATGGCCAATTTGACAAATGTCATTTTTCGACATAAAAAAATTGCGAAGAATTACTTGCCATTTTCCGATACTCACCAGTTTCAATAGAGTCCTGAAGCTCCGGGTCCTCTACCATCTCCGAAAATTTACATCGATTTAATTTACTTTTGCCACCTGTACCCGATTTCAACGGAAACCGCGGAAATTTCGACTTTGACATTTAATAGCTCCGAAACGAAACATCCTGTACATCTAAATTTTTTACCGAAGCTAGTTGCACTATTCCTCTATCAACCCAAAAAAGTCGATTGCTCCCCCTCTGACTGTTTCCGAGAAAAACAAACCTGTTCGACTTTAGGTAAAGCTTTACGTTAACAGGTAGATTGACACTTATTTTTGCTGATCCCCGGACGTCATTATTCACTAAGGACAAATGACTGCTTTTTAAATTGTAAAAAATTATACCGAAAAGTTAACATTTTTTGTAGCTAAATTATCTTAGTAATTATTTCAAGATAAGTTTTTTGGGTTTGTAATAACTTCCTTAAACGACTTATGCAATAAAAAAAATATGTGCATATTCGTTATTGTTGAAAGAGAAGGCAAGAATAAGGGTGAAACTGTTACCGATTGTTGAATAGTCTATCGTATTTATGCATTTTTACGTGTTGTAGATGAAGTAAGATTGATGAACGTGGCTTTATTTTAAGTAAATACAATAAAAAAAAACAAATTTACAGTAACAAAATATATGCCTCCATCTCTTCTAAAGGTGCTGTATAATAATATATGTTTCAACTGACAATATTTCTTAAATTATCATAAGAAGTAGGAGTCCTGGTTTAATATTTAATTATATTCACAACCCCTGTTACTGAATCCAACAGTTCCTTACTATCCCTTTAATACACTTGCTCGAGATGGTCATATATAAGCGTTAAAATATGAACAGAGCAAATTAAGTACCGCATGAAACTTACTAGAATCTAAATTAACTTGTTTGCCTTTAATTATTAAAAGAGCACAGTCGTTTGAGTACACCGCTCTGGTATACTATATATACGTCTATATTAAAGTTTCAGGAAGTTGTTTGGTAAACAATAAACTTCCATGAAATAAGTAAGGGTGTAGAAGTTCTTCTTTGTTTGGGTAGATGTCGGTATTGTCGATATATGTGTAATATTGCTTTCTCCACAACCATTAAAGAATGTAGAAATTCCGAAATCATTTTTAATAATAGAACATATACATTCTTACTCTTGAGTTAGAATATTTGTTCTGAAACACTTACTTCTTATGTGTTTCGCATGTATTTTCATTCCATAACAAGGTACGGTATGAATATTCTGTAATCGAACCAAACGACATAGATTGCCGTGGATTTCAAAATTGTCAGTGACAGATGCAAATGGTGGCGGCATCATAAGTTTTGTCAGAAAAGCTTCAATTTAAATGAAATAATGAGTGAAAAATCGAATGAATCAGATATAGAATTTGACATTCATTCATTTGATTTATACTTTCTGGTTGTGGAGAAAATATAGTCTGTTACTCAGTTAGAATGAAAAAACTCAATACTCGTGGTTCCTCACGCTCGCTAGCGCTCGCGTTCGGAATTTTCAACTCGTATTGAGTTTTTTCATTCTAACCTTGTTACAGAATATACTATTCTAAAATATCAATTTCAATCCAAATTTTATATCCTAATTTTCTTATGATATCGATGACGATGATGATGTGCATTGTAAAAAATTATTACGTAAAATTAGAATAAGTTCTCTAAACTACCTGAAAATTCCTTATACAATAAGGATTTGAACAAATCATGGTAAAACAGCTATTCTCCGGGCTATATGCCCCTCCGAGCGCTGGATTACATACCAAAATTTGCCGTATTTTGACTAACACTCTTAGACAACAAAATACTTGGTTTGACTGCAAGAAACTACCCGGAAGAAGGAAGCTTTTTCTTTAGTTAGGATGTCGCTACCTGCATACCGGTTTCGAACTCTTTAGTTCTCGTCAGTACAGGATAAACGAACATACCTACCTTCCGAAACAGCATATCCTTAAAGCTAACCATGTCGAACTGCATAAGCAGTATAACACAGGCAGCGCCATCCGGAGCCCGGAGAATAGCTGTTTTACCATGATTTATTCAAATCCTTATTGTATACGGAATCTTCAGGTAGTTTAGAGAACTTATTCTCAATTTTACGTATTTATATGTACCCCTGACATTCATTTCATTGTTGAAATATTTTACCTCACGGTAAATTCTACTCCGACTGCTTGAAACTGCTAATGGATGGCGCTGCCTGTGTTATACTGCTTATGCAGTTCGACATGGTTAGCTTTAAGGATATGCTGTTTCGGAAGGTAGGTATGTTCGTTTATCCTGTACTGACGAGAACTAAAGAGCTCGAAACCGGTATGCAGGTAGCGACATCCTAACTAAAGAAAAAGCTTCCTTCTTCCGGGTAGTTTCTTGCAGTCAAACCAAGTATTTTGTTGTCTCACAGTGTTAGTCAAAATACGGCAAATTTTGGTATGTAATTCAGCGCTCGGAGGGGCATATAGCCCGGAGAATAGCTGTTTTACCATGATTTGTTCAAATCCTTATTGTATAAGGAATTTTCAGGTGGTTTAGAGAACTTATTCTCAATTTTACGTATTTATAATTATGTACCCCTGACAAGTAATTCATTTCATTGTTAAAAAATTATTATTTATTGAGGAAACACATTCTTTTTTCTTGGCATAATTTATTACATTTTAAAAAGCAGCCATTTGCCTTTAGTGCCAAGTGACGTCAACTTCTGTGATAGCCTTGAAGCAAGTGAGCATTTTCCTGAACGGTTGTATCTACAGGGTGGGGATTTCAACTAGAACAAATTCGCTAGAAGTTTAGGAAAAACAATATTGGTTAAGATGCAAAAACACGTCGATTGAGATGTTGTGTGGACTTTATGCTCATAACAAAAATTTATGTTTTCAACCCCCTTACAGGGGTGAAACATAACCAAACTTAATTTTTTAAATGGGAATATACCACTTGTGGTACCCAGTTAGAAAGCGCTTTTAATTTAAAGACAAAATTTAATGCGTTATTGTTTTTTATTTCAATAAAAATAAAAAACAATAGCACATTCAATTTCCCCCTTTAAAAGAGCTTTCGAACAAGGTACCACTAGTGGTATATTCCCATTTAAAAAAATTAAGTTTGGTTATGTTGGTAATGTACCACTTGTGGTACCTTGTTCGAAAGCTCTTTTAAAGAGGAAATTGAATGTGCAATTGTTTTATTTTTATTGATTGGGATATATTTTTACACTGTAAAAACAACTTATATTATGAGATAGGCATCAAATAATATGTCATGTTTATCTTCCTCATAACCTAACTTTCTACCAGCTGCAAAAATTTTACGAGTATGAGAGAGAAGGAAGACGAGAGTCGTCATTCTCAAAATAAATTGGATACGGTATAGTAGAAAGTTATTCAAAAATGTTCCATAAATAGGTATCATTAAAGGTCAGTATCGTCAAATTTAAGTAAGCATATTTGGCTGTATGTTTATTTTCATGTTACAATCAATAATAAGTCTTGGTAACGAAATTTTAAGGACAAATAAGCGGCCATAAGCATCAACTTTGAGCCAAACGCTTACCTGTCGTAGCAGATGTCACTAATCTAACTTCCCATCCAATTAGTGCTTCGGCAATCTAAGGCTTAGTACTGGCACTGAGCAGATCCTGCTTACTGTCGCTACTCGTCCGATGCAAGAGCTTAGGTCAACTTTTATGAAAGCTAGGGCATAGTAGGGGCTTTTTATGACTTTTTCAACAACATTTTTCAAAATATCAGAGTTTAGGATTTATTTAAATTCGAAAAAATGTATATTTGAAAAACTCTGTTTTAAAACACATATACTTTAGATCCGATAATTCATTTTTCGAATTTTTTCTTGCAGATTCATAATAAAAGGCTACAAAATATGCTTAAACAAAAGCAATTTCTTCGCTATTTACTTGCTCAAACTTCAATAATTAAGCGAGTATTCAGACTAATATAGACACAGAGCATGCTAGAGAGCACTGTACCGAGCTATAAAACGACTGTGCTGTTTGTTAATTAAAAGCAAACAAGTTAATTTAGATTTAAGTAAATATCGTGCAGTACTTATTTTGCTACATAAATAAATTTGCGCATATTATAAATGATAGTTTTGGGGTAGTTTTAATAAAGTGCTATGAAGAAACAGGGCGATTTGGTAATGTGTTTCTCAAATTAGGGAAAACGATGAATAGAAGCAGCGTTTAAGTTACAAACTTTAACAAAAATTTTCGTTGTTGATTATGATTATTTAGATGTTTAAATCTGGAAGTACATTTTGGACAAGGAAAAGAAAAATATCTGCAATCAATTTGTTCCATAATTTAGACATCCTAGGTATGAATGAGCGAGAAAAGTGGGATGTTCTCGTACAGTAATGGATTGCATACGTAGCGCATCTTTTGTTGTTCTGTTAGGAACAGTCAAGGGGAAAATTATAGTTGCTGGTTTTTCCGAGCAAAATCCGTGGAAGTATCGGTAGAAAAGGGATAAATCCCCAACAGCGCGGCGATGAGCAAAGGGAGGGTTCTTGTGAGGACTGGGTCATTGATGAGTCGAACGGCTCTCTTTTGGATAGAATCAAGGATGCTAAGTGTCGAATGTGATGCCGCTCTTCAGATGTGGACACAGTAGGTACTCTAGGTTAGGTCTTATTTGAGAATCATAGAGTGTGTAAGTTAGAAGGGGAGAAGCGTTATCTTGCTTGAAAAAAAAACAAGTTTTTGAGCTGCCGATGTAACTATTGACGTAATGTGTTTCTGCCAGCTAAGATAATGTTCGAAAGCGATGCCAACAAGATCGAACATTTCTTTGTTCTGTAAGATTTGGCCATTCCTGTGGATGGGGTAAATGTTGCCGAATTTTTTTGGTTTTGGAGACGTTGAACTGAATAAGGTTTTTGGCACTCCAATCCAAGATTAATTAAAGATCTTGGGAAAGGGGTATGCGCATGGATCTGCGTTTATTATCCATCTCTTGATTAGACAGCAGGATATTAATGTGTAGAAGAAATAGACCAATTCCTGGAACTGGACTAAATCTCGGGGTGTGTCAGCATTGACAGGATGGAAGTCAAACAGATATAATGTTAGAGAGGAAGTTACCGATCCAGGTACATAGAAGATAGTTTGTTGCCACACTTGGTCAAAGGCCTTGCAAATATCAAGAGCAACAATATTGCATTCGCTGCGGCTTTTCGTTTGGTAACAATTCTTGGACTGGGCTTAAACGATAAGCGTGCATATGCAGGTCACATTTCAGGATTGTATTGCATATTCCGAAGGATATATTTGTTTGCTGGCTTAAACGCCGAGTAGGGGTTTGTGAGCGTTCATCAACAATTTGCCTCAATTCTTCTACTTTTAGTGCAGTGCGAACTTTGGGTCTCCCATACCTTCCTTTCTATTCACACTTCCTGTTTCTCTAAACAAAGCCACAGATCTAGTCAAAACTTGGTGAAACTGGTCGAGATCCATGACTATGTGTGAAAATCCTGAATGGCGGCCCGAGTTGAATAAATCCACTGGCCACCCAAGCAAACCCAAACAACCCTTCTACCATTTCTAAAGTAACTTTCGAGCATAAAAGCTTTTTGTTGTGCCGGGTTTTCCATATTTAATTTTCTTAAAAATAAAAACTTCAGAACAGTTCTATTTTCCATTCACCCATACCTTTTACCTATGTTACCTTTCAAGAATAATAATTTAAGATATGCGCGATTGATTCCACGGCATGCTTTAAGGACTTTTTTTTGATCTTATGTTGTAAGTTTGAACCATGTAGAGCCTAGTGCTTAAATCTTTTAATCAAGTTATAAATTTAATTGACGTTTAGAGACATTAACAAGAGTTCTGTCACAATACAAGTGGCCAATTAGTTAAGATTTCATTAAATTGTTTAATCAACCGGGCGTTTTTGCTTCTAATAAAGAACGATTTGTGCTGTTATTTCCGAAATAAATAGATAATGATGCGAAATGACGTATAGTATAATATGTACCATCTGTGATAATATGAGTAAAAATATTTTAACTGATGTTAATAATAACAAGATCCTTCCTTTTTCCTCCATACATCACAGGATCAAATTTGTTTTTGTGTCAGGTCTTCTCATATGTCTTTGTTTTCGCTTTCCATAAAGTTTTTCGGACCTTCTGTTCCTTGCAATTTATTAAATGACGTAGAAAAAAAATCTCCTCTACGCCATGCATTGGCTAATCTTTTCTGTAATATCAACTAACATTATATGAGCAAGTGCCCATTTAGACTAATCTAGTAAGTTGGTTTCGAGTTCCCAACCAGTTTGAGAAGTTTATATGCCCTGCAGCTAACGATTCGAAGGATATTTCCTCAACCGAGTTAATACTCCAATGGGGCCTTTGTATTTCATTAATTTACTGGATGTTTTTGCCAAATCAGATTTGTATGGCTTAAATATACAGGATGTTATAAAATTCACTGCATGTATTGAAACCGTTAAATTCTGATATGAATTCAGATGGGGAAAATAGTCATAAATGGCGCTTCGCGATAACAATTCAAGTTCCCGCGAAAATTTGCAGTATAACATCCTTTTTTGTTAATAAAGACCACTATAAATGGTGAAAATGTGAATCAGTAAGTGAATTTCATAATACCCATAATCCCATCTTTCATAAAAAAACATAAATGTTGCTTTTTGGCTGTGCCGTTTTCGGGTGGAAAAATTAAAACTCTCTATTTTTAAAGAACTATAAAAAACAATACAGCTGATAGCTTTTCAAAACACAAGGTGATTCTCCAAGGTATTATCCGATTGAAGTAGCCACTGGGGACGTAGTTACGTCCGTTATAAAAGTTCACGCCTTGTTAGCTGATAAAATAGGAAACTCTAAAATTTGTGCCTAGCTATATGTCGAAACTATTCAACTTGTTCAGTCTGAGAACAAATGTAGGGTTTCGTGTGAAGTAGCGTCTGAACGAATAAAATTCTCCGAAAATGCACTCGATGTTTTGCATTTTAAGTAAAAATTTAACAACTCACTATTATATGTCTGTCTATCTTACTGTTCGAGTGCTCTGTCGGCTTAATATGATGGCATTTTGTGGCTAGCATCTGTTGTAGTAATTTGAGATTTTCATGGAGAAATTTTCAACAAGCAAATTCCTAAGATATTTCTATGAATATTAAAACTACGAAAATATGTAAACCGCAAAAATTGGCAACAAATATATTCGTAGTTTTCCATTTACAAAAAAATCTTAACTAAATTTCGAGAAAGTGTACTACAAACACATATAGCAACCTCCAAAATTACATCATGTGCCCTTTGCCGGCAATGTCATAGATTATAACCACTAACGAACCCCAAAAACAAACTTTTAATCAAATTATTACGGCGGCCCAAAGTTTGTACATGTTCCCTTTTACAAAGTGCGATAATGAGCCAGGGTTTCGGCAAATGATCAGCCAAAATTTTATCAAGTTTGAGGAGGGCCCAATTTAAGCCTTATATAATATAATTTAGTCTGCAAACTACCGAAGAAACGTTTCAACTTTGACTAAGCCTCTTTAAAGCTGCGCTAAAAAGGGTAACTAAGAAACTCTGTTATCGTCTTTTTAAAACAAAGAGTGCCCCAATAGGTTGGCAGTTATGTTTAAAAATAATATTCCCCAAATTTTGGCTGGTTCTAAAGATGATCATTCTTTGCGTAAAAATTGTCAGTAACATTTTGGCATAATTTCGGTTCATTTTCACTAATAACTTGACGAATGTTTTGCTTCACATAATAATCGTCTGCGGATTGTAAGAATAGACTGTGTCTTTGGAAAAGCCCCACAAAAAAAATATGGATCCAAGATATCATCACGCCCGCAACTGCTGGGCAACTTGTGTTTCTACTGAATTAGTTTTTGTCTTTCCCTTGGGGATTTAGAGTGGAAACACAAATTTCTTCCCCTCCTTTTGCTTGCGATCGCCTTTTTTTTACCTGTTATTACCTAATTAACATTAGCTTATATTCACTTTGCTTATTGTAACGATATCGAGTTTAATTTAATTTAATGTAGCTTGCCTTTTTTCCTATTTGCCAGTGTCGTGTGGATACCCATCTCGGCGCGAAATAGGATTGGGGTCGGCGTGTCACATGGTAATTTGAGTTATCTTCATTCTTTGGTTATAGGGGGTGATTAATAATTAATTTTAAGCCCCTTTTCTTCATCTCTTTTTCTCGGTATTTATTATTACTTACCTTTTGATTTGGACTAGGGCCAATGGTCTGTATTTATTATCTTGATTGGACCCTTTTTTACCATAATTTAACTTATTTACTTTGATGGGACCTTTTATCAATAACGAAAACTTAGGCACGGCAACAAAAATGAAATTTAAGACCAAGAGAGAGAAAGAAAGGTTTAAATCAAATTATGGACCCCTAAAGCAAGCTACTAAATCAAGGAGACATAGACGAGATACCAGCCGATCAATTAAATTAAAACTCCTAGGACCTAAATTGGAGACAAGGCAAAAAAACTTATACAGCGTAATCGCAGCATAGAGGCACAGTGAAAATAGGGAAAGCACTGTAACAAATTTGAACTATCACAGCAAGTGTCTAAGTTCAGTTGTTGAAAAATGGCGCCAAATTTAATTCTCGAAGTACCTATTGAAACACCCTTTATAATCCATACAGCGATATTCATGAGAGACTGCATTACTAAAATAGAATAATTTTCTTTAACTTTACGTTTGCGTCGTTAGCTACAAGGCTTGAATAGTTATGAGATTCACATTAACTCGCTGGAAATTGATATTTAAGCTAGACTGCACCTTGGAGAATTAAACTGTGTTTGAGAAATTGATTAGTTACGGCGTACGCAGTTTTATTGTACCTATAATAGCGCAACAACAGATTTCTGGTATAAGATGTATTTTACTGGAAATGCGAGGCAGCGACTAAGTCTATTAAATATTTAGGCAATAAAGGATATGCACATATTTGTTTATTGCATAAATTGTTTAAGGAAGTCATTACAAACCCAAGAAAAATATTTTGAAGAAAATAACTAGGATAATTTAGCTACAAAAAATGTTAATTTTCGGTATAATTTATTACAATTTAAAAAGCAGCCATTTATCCTAAATGAAAAATGAGGTCAGGAGATTAGCAATAATACCTAAGTGGAAATCTACATGTTAAAGTAAAGCTTAACCTAAAGTCGAACATGTTTGTTTATCTCGGAAACAGTCAGAGAGGAAGCAATCGTTTTTTTTTGGGTTGATAAAGGAGTAGTAACTAGCTTCGGTAAAAAATTCAGTTATACAGGATGTTTCATTTCGGAGCTATTAAACGTCAAAGTCGAAATTTCCGCGATTTCGGTCCAAATCGGGCGCAGGTCACAAAACTGAATTAAATCGATGTAAATTTTCGAAGGTTGTAGAGCACCCTGAGCTTCAGATCTCTACTGAAACTGGCGAGGATCAGAAAATGGCAAGTAATTCTTTTGAATTTTTTAGGTGGACAAATGCCATTTGCAGACCCCTGTTTGGTACCTAATAACTCGAAAACAAAATGTCGGATCGAAAAACGGATTCATAAGTAAAACTTTATAATCTCAAATACTATTTTTGCAATACATTTAACTAAACCTAAGATCACTGGAAAATGGGAATATTTGGGAAAATCTGGAAATTTAGATTTTTTACTCAAATATTCCACGGTTTTTAATTTTTTGTGGAGTAAAAATGGTCCAAATTAAAATCCCATATACGTCATCGGGAAGAGCTCGTCGAAGTACATGATATCCGTATTTTCTAGTTTCTTCATTCTCTATAGGAAGGGAGTAATCGCCGATTAAATTTCGCATTTTTAACTTTTTCTGCCCTCGGCATCGGTACATTTGAATCATTCTGTATTTATTCCTATCTAATTTTTTCTCGATTTTTCAACACTATCTTACAAAGGAATAATCACACATTAAAATGAATACCAAATGGGTCATCCAGGAGCGTATTTAAGGGGTAAAAATCAGATTTCCTTGATTTTTTCCGACAAATCCTATTTTAACCGACATTATTCCATACTACTTTCCTTATTCAGTTATTCTTTTTGGGCTTATTTTATCCGTTAATTATCTAGAATATCCCCCACCAATTCAAATCGCTTATTTTTTCGCAGGGTTTCTTTATTGCCTTATTAGAATTCATGGTCAAAACGAAGTGCAAAAATATTTTTTTGGAATTATTTTGGGAAGGGGGAAATGCGCGTTTTGACGAGTTTTATCACAAAGGCGAGTGACGTTATTATTTCCCTGCATTTTGATTTGTTAGACTTTTGAAATATTGCCGAATCGTTCGTCGCTCGGACTGGCATACTAAAAGTCTGCCTCACAGTTTAACTTCACATTCCATATTTCATTCACATATTCACTTGATGTTGATTATTAAGAGCTATGAAACAGTTTTATATCGAATCATTTGTCAGACATTCTGACAACAGCGCAAATCGATATATTATTTTATTGGTGTGAAATATGGCGGGTTTTTTAATTCCTTTTAAATTTACACGCTAAATATATTGCCGTAGACTTCTTTTAAGGGGTTATATACAGTTAGAATTTTCAAAAAATCGATTTTTTTAATTTCATTTTCGTAATGTACATATAATCCAGTACACACACAGAAAATTTCAAGGCAATCCGGCGATTATTTTCGAAGTTACACGCATATTTGTAAAGACGTGTCAGAGCGATTGTACGCTATGTAAAGTGCTTTTGAAACTTTAAACGCGTTTTTCTTAAAACTGTGTTTTTAAAGTCGGTGACGGAGATTTCTCGGAAACGGCTGAACCGATCAGTCTCAAATTTTAACACAAGCCTCTTAAGTATATTTTTTACTAAGTAATCGAAGGTTTTTCCTCACCGATAAATATTTTTGTTTATATAAACAATTTAAGGCCAAAATTTTGGTCAAAAATCGATTTTTTTTGAGAAGCCGCCATTTTGTCAAAAAAATTGATTTTGCTTATTCCTTCGATTAATTAGAAGATTATACATTACTTTAACGAAATCCGTTTGGTTTTTTCATTTTCGATGATCCAGTCCAGAGATATCGTTGTCACCGCAAGATGCCTTTTTTGAGAGGAACTCCTGGAGATCAGCTATAGCAGCTTTCAAAATTATTATTTTTACAAATACAAAAATCTTAAAATACAGTTAAAAGTTACCATAATATGTGTACAAATTTTCACATCAATAAATTTGAAAGTCTTCTGAGGAAAAATTCTTGAAAAATCGCTTTTTTTAGGCCTCCTAACTGTATATAACACCTTAAGAAAAATCTGCACTCTACCTACTATTGTTTTACTTATAAATTATATTTAAATTCGATTGAACGCAACAGACCCATAGCACATTAATGAATACTAATCAGAGAATTGAAAATATCCTAACAAATCAAAAGCGCTTTAGCAAATGAACATGTAAATTCTCGAAAGCGGTGAATTGACGAGGATCATGGCCAATAACGAACCCGAAAACAAACTTTTAATCTAGTTAACGCGATCTCTCCAAGTTTGTTCGATGTACATGCTCGCATTAACAATGCCCGACAATAAATAGGTCTTGGCAATTGATCTGGGTAAACTTTGTTAATTTTATTAGGCGCCGGGCTAACAAAAATCTAATTTATTTAATAGACGAAACAGATTTTAACTTCCAGATTCTCGAAATCTCTGGGTTTTTGTAGCTGAAGAGTAAAGGGATGGCATGCTTTAGGAGCATTTTATTCCTAGCAGGGAAATGCATCATTGGCGACGTCGCTGTTAGGTCGCATGTCCTTTATTCAGGGTCAAAATGCACACAAAGTATTAAGTGACGTCACAACCCGTTTGCTGTTTTGCACTAATAAGGAATTTGTGTGTTCTTTTACACGATGTAGGAATTGCATTCACACACAAGGCATTGTTACATAAGTCAAATTGAGGCATAACGTGCTGTGGGAATTGTGTTAGAAGAATGTTGGCACTGTGTCTGTGCCTACCAAAGACACAAATACATCCCTTTGGCATGTGTGGTGCGACACATTGTAGGTACTGTGTTCTTGAAATTTTATAGTGGAGGTTTTCCCAAAGGCACACTAGTGAGCTGTTGGTGGCACAATAAAGAAATGGTTACCATGATATTCCCATATTAACACAACAAGTTTATTAGCATTGACCATTATCTCGGCGATTTATACTAAATACGGAATAGTGTTACCAGATTCCTAATTTGTTACTAGAAAAGAAAAGTGGGAATTGTGTGCCACCGAGAAGGAAGTGTGTTACACATTGCCCACGTTGCGTCTTTTCATACACATAAGGCAGAAATAGGGAGTTTTGCGTGATGCGGCAATATTTTCTTTTATGGTTTTTTGTTAATTTTTTTAAACAAACTTTAAATTGTCTATTTCTGTAAAATGAAATAAAACTTCGATTAATCTTTAATGAATCAAATATAAATATTACTCATTAAACCATTGTTAGTGTTCATAACCTAAAAATATTAATTTTTTTTTTCGAAACTCATATTTTTGAAAAATATTTTCATTATACATTATTTCTTTGAGGGCCCCTGTTACTATTGTTGGTATACGGTAAAACTGTACGAAAAATTCTCCATCGCAAGAGAAAAGTGACTTTTGCTGGCTGGGAAAAGTCATTATTATAAATGGTATTATTAATCAGAATTTTGACATATTGGTTTTAGCTTACTCATCGTTAATAATTTCCTAATAATGCTCGTCTGGAAGAAAAAGAACAATTATTCCTATCTTGTGTATAGCACTCCACATTTTCCCTTTTAAACTAATAGTGGGATTTGTGGCAGACATAATAACTTATCTGAGGTAGACATTATTACTCAATTGTGTCGGCAATGTGTTGTTAAAAAATTGACAAGTGAAGGCACAAGTACCGAAACAATTCCTAAATTTCTCCTTAAATATGTCGTGTCACGATGCTTCACTTCCCACATATAAAAGCCACATAAAGGTTAGAGCTTCGACACCTGCATTTTTGGGTAGGCACATAGATCCAAAACAGTTACATATTTATTCCTTAAATGAGACCAAATTTTGCTTACTGGGTTCGTTTTAGAGAAAAAGTTTTCGATAAAAAATATTTCTCACGATGTAAGAAACAACTTTTGTCCTTACACATGTTCAAAATTTTTAATTTGGTTCAGTCGAAACGCTCACTCAGCTCCGCGCATACTCGACGTTGGTGGCGTCGGCTTTAATAATCAATGTGAAAGTAATACAGTTTAGCAGCTCCTTTAAAATTCTTAAAATTTTTTTATAAATTCTAATTTGCTTGATTGTTATTGTTTAAGAAACAATGTTTATTGTGTAGCGTATATTGCTAAATAAATATTTTTAAAACTAAAATCCCCAGGAGTCACCTATCCCAATATATTAAACAATTCCCAAAAAAACCTGTATAGTACGTAAAATGAACAATACGCTCTGTGCACTGATATTAGAAATATCGAATTTATGTATCTAAATAGTTTTAAATTAATAACAACCTAAACAATTTATAAGCCGCTCGTTCTAGTCCTTGTTCAAACAAATTTATCTAAATCGAACTATAACGACAGTTTGCAATTTGGAAGTTTTGACGCGTCGACAAATAATATTGCCAGGGAATATAATTTCAATATTTTGATTTTATGGCAATAGCAAATCATGTATAAGCTAATATTTGAATAAATTGAAACATGCTATAATTAATATAAATTTTCTAAGCAATTCGTGCATGATATGAAATTTTAGTACCAGGCATCCAGGAACGCAGGACCCTTTTTGAAACTAATTAAACATTTGAAGGCATAAATACACAGAATATATGCGGATTGTTGGTTTTAAACATTATATTGTCGAAGTGCCTTCCAGTTCAGTCAAAGCACTCTTGCAATGTCGTCTTCATGTGGTCAGGAACTTCTAAACACATGTCAGGTGGTATTCCATTAATTTTTTTCCCATATTCTTTGTTTTAACTTCTGCAAAGTAATGGATCTCTCAACATAAACTTTACTTTTGAGATATCCCCACTTTTACAATTTACAATTTGGTCAATCCCTGGATTAATTCAAAAATTTTGCAAAATTAAGAACTTACGCTTCCAAAAAATATTGTAAAAATGAATCTGAATCAAATTGGAAAAATTGTGTTGAATTAGAAACAGATTTATTATCAAAATTTATAAAAAAAAAAGAAAGTAAATATTTATAAAGAATAATATAAATTCAAATAATCTTTCACTGTTTTGGAAAAAACTTTAAAAAATTGAATATCAATTTAAAATGACCTAAATCAGTAAGTGCACACGTACTAAATAACCGTTTTATAATATTTTTGTAAAAAATGGATATCCAAAGTAAAATTCAATATCTTTTTATTTGAAAAATAAGTTTTATAAAATTTATAAAGATGTTTTTCTTAATTTAAAACTAGTCACAAATTATGTTATTGTTAAAATATTATCAAAAATTAAAACAAAATCATGTGGAATCATGTATTTTACGCATGGTAAGTCTATGTATAAATATTAATGTTTGAAATAATATTAAACATATAATAAATTGTTCTATTCTAACTAATTATTTTTCAAATAACTTGAAAACTAGTTTAGTTATAGCTATTCCTAAAATTCACAATGCACAAAATGTAGATGATTTTAGACCCATTTCTCTACTTTCTATAATATCTAAAATATTTGACCATATAGTTTTTGATCAAGTAATAGAATATTTAAAAAAATATGATATTTTACCAGACAACCAATCAGGTTTTAGATAAAATTTTAGTACTTCTACTTTACTCTGTAAATTTAAAAATGCTATTTTAGAAAATTGGGATTCAGGTTTTGCTACTAATATGGTATTTCCTGATTTGGCTAAATCATTCGATTCTCTAAATCATGAATGTTTTTAGCAAAGCTTAAATATATAGGTTTTAGTCAAAAATCTTGTCAGTGGCTTAAAAATTATTTATCTGGCAGAAAACAAATTACAAAAATCGCAAATGAATACATTTTTAATATCTCTAACTCACTGCCTATTTCTAGAGATGTTCCACAAGGACCAGTATTAGGACCAGTATTGTTTATAATATATACCTTTGATTTCCATTTATCTATTAAACACGGCAATCTTTGAGTTTGGGAGATAATACTCAAATATACCACTCAATCGAATACACAGATTATGAACAATAACAATGGTTTAATGAGTAATATTTACATTTGATTCATTAAGGATTGATTAAATTTTTGTTTCATTTTACAGAAATAGACAATTTAAAGTTTGGTTAAAAAATTAACAAAAAAAAAATAAAAGAAAATACGGCAGCATCACGCAAAACTCCCTATTTCTGCTTTATATGTGTAAAAAGACGCAACATTGGCAATATGTAACACAATTCATTCTCGGTGGCACACAATTCCCACTTTTCTTTTTTAGTAACACAAATAAGGAATCTGGTAACACTATTCCGTATTTAGTATAAATCGCCGAGATAATGGTCAATGCTAATAAGCTTGTTGTGTTAATATGAGAATATCATGGTAACCATTTCTTTATTGTGCCACCAACAGCTCACATGTGTGCCTTTAGAAAAAGACAAATTTCTATTTTGTGTCACAAACAAATCCACTATAAAATTTCAAGAACACCACACATGTCAAAGGTACGTGTTTGTGTCTTTGGTAGGCACAGACACAGTGCCGACATTTTTCTAACACAATTGCTAGAGCACGTTGCGCCTCAATTTAACTTATGTAATACTGCCTTGTGTGTGAATGCAATTCCTACATCGTGTAAAAGAACTCAAAATTCCGTTTTAGTGCAAAACTGCAAACGGGTTGTGACGTCACTTAATATTTTGTGTGCATTTTGACCCTGAATAAAGGAAATTCGACCGAACAGCGACGTCGCCAATGATGCATTTCCCTGCTAGGGATAAAATGCTTACTGGGTTACCAATTGATCCACTTGGATTTCGAATAAGCGCGACACGCACATCCTCAACTCAACATTCTTAGCAGCAGTTGCAGGCCCTGGGTGATCACGGGGTTCCACATTTACAGCTGACTCTGATGATTCTCTAAACCACCACACCCACGATTTCACGAAATGCTAGAATTATTCTTCAAGCAAGGTGAATAATCTCATTCCGTTCCTATACCAGCCATTTTACATTTTCTTATCAACAAAACTATTGAATTTACTACCCTTAGGGCTTTCGAAAACATATTTTTTAAATTTGTTTTTGCTAAAAGAAAAAAGTTAAACGAAATGTTACCCCCGATTTTTCTCCGACATTTTTTTTAACTTATCATGCTCTTGAGCCGAGCACCCTTACAAAATCAAATTTGCGGTGAAACCCTAAAAGCATTTCAATGTATTGACTTAATTTGAAAATATTTTTATACTTTTATGTGTATAAAAAAAGCGACTTCTAAAATGAAAGTTTGAAAAAATATGTGTTATTCAAACATGTTAAAAAATTAACCTTGTGCTCCTAAAAGGCATTATTTCGCATATGATTTAAAAAACATTCTTAGTATTTAATAATAATAATCGTTTTTTATTTTGAAATATGGTACTACATAATAAATATGCAAAAATTGAGAATAAATTCCCCAACCTAACCACCTGAAAATTCCTTATACAATAAGGATTTCAACAAATGATGGTAAAACAGCTATTCTCCGGGCTATATGCCCCTCCGAGCGCTGAATTACATACCAAAATTTGCCGTATTTTCTTCTAACACAGTTAGATAAGAAAATACTGTTTCAAATGCAAGAAACCACCAGGAAGAAGGAAGCTTTTTCTTTAGTTAGAATGTCGTCACCTGCAGACCGGTTTCGAACTCGTTGGTTCTCATCAGTACAGGATAGACGAACATACCAACCTTCCGAAAAAGTAATCCCTTCAAGCTACAACTGTCGTACTGCATAAGCAGTGAGACACAGGCAGCGCCATCCATTAGCAGTTTCAAGCATTCAGAGTAGAGTTTACCGTAAGGTAAAATTATCAAACGTATGAATGAAAGTCTACTTGTCAGGGGTACATATAAATATGCAAAAATTGAGAATAAATTCTCTAACCACCTGAAAATTCCTTATACAATAAGGATTTCAACAAATGATGGTAAAACAGCTATTCTCCGGGCTATATGCCCCTCCGAGCGCTGAATTACATACCAAAATTTGCCGTATTTTCTTCTAACACAGTTAGATAAGAAAATACTGTTTCAAATGCTAGAAACTATCAGGAAGAAGGAAGCTTTTTCTTTAGTTAGAATGTCGTCACCTGCAGACCGGTTTCGAACTCGTTGGTTCTCATCAGTACTCATATGTACAGTAGAGGATGTACTGATGAGAACCAACGAGTTCGAAACCGGTCTGCAGGTGACGACATTCTAACTAAAGAAAAAGCTTCCTTCTTCCTGGTAGTTTCTTGCATTTGAAACAGTATTTTCTTATCTAACTGTGTTAGAAGAAAATACGGCAAATTTTGGTATGTAATTCAGCGCTCGGAGGGGCTTATAGCCCGGAGAATAGCTGTTTTACCATCATTTGTTGAAATCCTTATTGTATAAGGAATTTTCAGGTGGTTAGAGAATTTATTCTCAATTTTTGCATATTTATATGTACCCCTGAGAAGTAGACTTTCATTCATACGTTTACTACATAATAATACTAGTAAAAAAAAACATGAAAAAGAAGTAAGTCAGTCAACCATCAAGACCAGGGGAGATTTAGCTGTAACAGTTGCTCTTACATCTAACGCCATCTGGGTGTGGAAAAAGATAAGAAAAAAGAAAAAATAATTAAAAAGAACATTTACAAAATACAAGATATTATATCTAAAACTTATTTTAAAATTTAATCGTAAGAGATTTTTATTCACATAAAAACACACAAATACACGTGTGCACACACCTACACACACACACACAGATACACACACACGTTTTGTTCAACTAAAGTTACTTTCAGACGCTTAGAACTGCGACGTCAGCAAAATATTCCTATACCGGGCTTTAAATGCTTCTGGTCTTAACTGTTTGAGCTCATGGTTAAGCTTGTTGTATTTGTGAACGGCTTGACAGTTAAAACCTTTTTTAAACGTCACGTGTTTGGGAACTGTAAAGAAACCCCTGAATAGTGTGTTTCTCTGAGGAGTCAGGCTTCTCGGGATCAGTCTGTTGCAAAGAAAAGAGGGACGTGCCGAAAAGACGATCTTATGAACCAGCACAGCAATTGAAGGTCACGTCTGTTGTTCATACTGAGCCACTTGAGCTCAAGAAGCACCTGATATATGGTCATATTTACGAAGAGAGCAAACAAAACGATAACAAGAGTTCTGCACTCTCTGAATCTTTCTCTTTCCCACAATATTGAGGAAGGGGCCATGAACAATAGAGCAATAATTAAAATGCACCAACACCAGTGACTCTGACAGCATTCGTTTGAGTCTCTTAGACAGTAGATGTCTAGTAGCTTATAATATTTTCAGCCTATGAAAAGCCTTTTGTATGCACTTGCTCACCTGCTCCACAAACTTTCACTTTGAATCAACAAAAATGCCCAAAGACTGGCAATTTGGAGTCGTACGATTTTTTCGATGTTAGGCATTCTTTGATTTTCCTAAGAAAATTATAATTGATTTGCGAGGGTTCAGAACCAAACTATGCTGTCGAGAAATTTCAGATATGTTGTTTAGTTCTTGATTGATTTCAAACTCACCAATATGATATTCAGTAGGGAGAAAACTGAAACCCAACTGAGTATTTTCAGCGTAAGCCTGGTAAGAGCAGCTTTTAATACTTCTGAGTATATCCCTGAGGCTCTCTAGATACCAGTGGCCTCAGCATTGAAACCTCTCCCTCTCCATCCAATACCACTCGCTGATACCGATTACCCAAGTAGGACGAGATGAAATTCACAGTCGATTGCTGAAACCCATATTTGAGCTTTGAACACAACAAATCGTGCTTAATGGTGTCAAAGGCTTTTGAAAAACACTAGAGCAGATATCCTGCCAGATACAAATTATGAATCGCTTGTAGTCAAAATTTAAGTAGTATTTCCACAACAAGGAGATGCTTGCAAATGCTAAATTTTCATTACAAGTCGAATTATCTTGAAAACTATGACTTTTTCGTAAATTAAACCAATAGTAAAAAAGCTATGAAATTACACGTAGAATTCAAAAATTCATTCAAATACGGGGTGTCCCATTTAAAAAACTAACTTTGTGACACCCTACTTTTCTAGCGCACCCTTTATAATTCAAAATATTTTTAAAATGTGCAGAATATCCAATCATACCTTAACATAAAGTCTTATTATCGACAAATCTTATCTTGACTCACCCGGTACACCAATGTCAGTGCACTTCACTACACTACACTCATGTAGTAAACAAACCTATACAAGTATCAAATGCTTTATGTTTTTTGCAAAGCACAAAGGGTGTAATGTTTACTAAAAGTGTTGTTTCGTCCATTCTTTTTTCAAAATTCCATTAGTTGTTAAAATATGATGAAAATGTGCATCAAAAATATAAAAGTTTGCTTATATTTGCTTTTAAACTCAAAACAAGAAATATATTACAAGCCAATAATAATCAAACGAACGAAACAAAGTTGTTAACTTGTGTAAATATAAGAAATTCCATCATCTGAACTTGTGCAAATATAAGAAATTTCATCATCTGAAATGTAAAGTCTTCTAACATAATCCCCCAGTGTTTTACATAATACTTAAAATTAAACAAATGAAAAATATATACGATCCAAAACGAATCGGGCATATGAAAAGCGGAAAAATAAATACGGGAACGGGAAAAATTATTTTTCTCTTATATCGCTGGGGAATCAATCAGAGTTATGGGTTGATATTTCAATTTATTTCGTACTAAGCTTTTTCAGTAGGTTTGAACCTTATACACATTGTTTTTAATAAAGATTTAACTTTTATGAGTTTTTTTTTTAATTTGGAAGTGTGTTTTCAAGGATTTGTTTCAGTGTGAAAATTATGTTTCGTACTTTGAAAAAAAGATATTTCTTTATTTTTGGAGCTCCTATCCTTCCTCCCCCCTTCCTCTTATCTCCTCCTTATTGTATTTATACTGTGCATTAACTATGGACTTCTTTGACCCCAATATCACTAAAGAATTTATACATAATACATTTCATCGGACTCGCACTTGCTTTATTTACCTTTTTCTCTATCTTTATTTCGCCACCACGACTTCAAAATTTTTGACCATTTATTAGACAAAATTGCTTTTCTTACCTCAATATCCCCGAAAATGACATAGAAGTTAATATTTTTGGACAACCGAAATCTTTATTACAATACTCGTATTATTTGCATAACATCATAAACCCTAGCTAGCTTTCGGTGAGTTGGAATGTCCATGAGTTCGCCCCACTGCTTTTGCTTGCTGTCTTATAGGTTATTGAAGGTGTATTTATAATTTGGGCGCTACTGACTTTTTTGAAGATGTTGTTTCTGGTGAAGTCAGAAACTGTTTGCAGAAGTCACCCGAATATCGCAAAGAAAAAGATCTAAGTCCCAAACAAATAAACTTTTATTTCAGTTATATCTGACCTACTTTTACTTGCTTACAATTTGTACATTATTTCCATTTTATACATATATTTACACATCAATTGGGATGGTTTCAAAAATAAATTAGCATGAATTGGTTCATATGAATAAAAACCTTGGATAAAATTTATACTAACCGCTAATCGGGATTTATGAATTTCTATAGGGCGCAAATTAAAATATTTAAAAAAAAAATGAGAAAAATATCAGCGCCACCAATTTGCCACTACATAATAAATGAAAGAAACATTTCTAAGGTTATTAAGTAAAATTGTTAAATTATATGTATGAGGAATTAGAAATTAAAATGGAATAAACTGGCCTTAAATTGTTCTCCTTTGTTCAAACTGATATCATAGCACCAACATGCTGCTTCTCTAGGGTTTCATGCTACTTGTAGTACATTATCCTGCATTTAGAATCGAAGTACTGAGCCTTTGTTGGTTGTCTCCGAAAAATTCCATATTAGATTCCATCCCACTAGACAACACCACAACAGTAATATAAAAGATGAATCCGTAAGGTGAATCCGAAATCTGGATCCCAAAGGTGGATCCAAAAGGTGATTCTGAATGGTAGACTCTAAAGGTCAACCTTAAGGGTGATTTCAAAGGTGGTCCCTAAAATGAATTTATAACCCTATATGGTACGGGACGCTCGGATAAAGAAAACTTACCTCTAGTTACGAGGGAACCATAAAAAGAATAACTCCATAGTGGACTTCTAAAGTGCCATCAGAAGCCAAAAAACCACATTCCAAACACCCATTGTCATTAGTTAATTATTTCCAGAAAACGAAAGAAATCCAACAAATCCTTAGCATGAGGTATCTACAAAATGGCGTAGATCTGCTTACAGCAAATAAGAGAAACCAGCGCCAAAACAATACAGCAACTTTTCTTTTTCGATACAAATCTTCCCTTTCAGGAAATAATATACATACATCATAAAAACTTTCAAATTTAAAGCTTGTAAAAACAGTGCCAAAGAAAGCCTCTTTGAAGCAGGCCTTGTCTATCTATGTCTTCTACAGATCCTAAACGAAAAATAGTGGTTTCGTGTGGCCCCTTTTACGTCGTTTTATTTTTTTTTTTTAGTTCAATTTATCTCCTCTTATAAAAAACTTGGTTTTTTTTTCATAACAAGACGCCAAAAAATCTTCGAATTACAACAATTTGAGTTGTGGCTAACCTATCAACCAACGGATATCCAGAAACGTGATATTAGAATACCAGAGTTCATTCATTCTCTAAAAACTTTATCAGCGGAATGGCGAATTGACGAAATAACGAAATAGCGAACTGTGAAAACCAGCTACTGATAATGAAACCATTAGATCGTGATATACTATGGTGCTAGTCCTCACAGAGTAAAATATTATTTAATTTTTTATAAAGATAGTGAGTTAAGAAATAAAGAACTTAGACGAATTAGTTTTCGCAAATAAAAACCGTAAGTGCATTTTTCCTTCAGGGAAATATACGTAAAATAAAAATGCTATAAATTCCCCAGCCTTTTCTTTTCTCTACTCCCCCAACCGATATTTTGTCCATTTTTATTCCTCTTACCACCTCCCATTTATAATTATTTGTAAAGTCAAATACCAACAGAATCACAGGGCCGTCACGCTAAACACAACGGAGAAAAAATTATTAAAAATTGGTGCCGCCATTCTGAAGTACACACGCAAAAGTTGTCGATTTCACGAGTTTTTTTAGTTTTTCGTAATTTTTTAGGTTTCCACTTACTTTAGCAAAAAAAATCGAAATGAGACCGTTTGAAAGAACTCATTTACAAAACAAAAAAAATCATCGAAATCCGTGAATCTCGTTATGAATTATGTGTGAACATACATAAAAAAAATCGCACATAATGGTCGAATTGATAACTACCCCTTGTAAAGTCAGTTAAAAATTGTATTGAAAACAAACACTATGCGAATAAAGCCTTGAAGGGATGTAATTATTCCCCACATATATCCCTAATGAATGGAAAGTGGATTATAGATGAATTTAAACAAGATGCTAATTTAGTTTGAGTATCATAATTAGCCGTCCATTAAATGCCAACACATGCGGCCCAACAGAACACTCTGATATAAAACCACATATCAATCAATCATACTCGGCCGACAGGACACACTATGCATAATTAAGAAACTTTCAATGTATTAAACAAGTTGGTAGCGGTGTAGTTACTAAGTTGAGTGTGTAGGCAATTTATATCTCGTATATTCTACATAACAATTGGAAAGAAACCATTACATAATTTACTACATTCCTTATATTTACTAAAACGCCAACATAATGGAAAATTCAATTTTCTAAAAGCTGTATTTAAAAAAATGGGTTTCCCAGTTATGACACTGTAGAGAAATTGTTTCCAAAAAAATATGCCTGGAAAATTAATTTTACGAAAAATATTTTTGGAAAATTATTTTTCGAAATTGTTTTATGAATCCCATGAAAACTGGTATTTTAGTGGCTAACTTGTTTTTCGACTTCTAAGTTCCTTTTTTAACCTATCATCCTTTTATTTTTTCATTCTTATTATTTTTCTTTCTACTTCCTGTTCGGTAAAACCTATTATTGGTTGTTCGCAATAAAAGCCTCTTTCAATCTTCTCTTGTTTATCTGGTATTTACCTACCATCCTTTTGATATGTGCTAACCTACTTTCTTTAACATTTTACCTTTCTTCTCTCGATTGAATATTTTAAAGTAAAGTTAAAAGTATACTCTGTCCCTCGTCTGACCTTGAACTTGACCTTCTCACATTAAATTGGTAAGCGCAATGTCATTCGGTGCATTAATGATTGCTATAGCCTGTACCCCTGGTCACGTTCAAGGTCAAGGTGGATCATTCAACAATAGAAACATCTGCCTTTATTCTTAGGCCCAAACAGTGACCTTGATGTAACACCTGCGGTTCAAACTACATTCCTTACGAATGTTCTGAACACCACTGCACCTTTCAAGGTCATGTAAGCGTGGGAGATCTAGAGTATACCTTTTAACTCTACTTATGTACAGTCATTGCCAAGTGAAGCTTTCAAGTCTAAATGGAATTACAATGCATATCTGAAAGTTTTTAGATGCCAATCAATGCCTTTAAAAGGAATTTATTTAAGCCCACTTTCTTTCATGCGTTTCTTTGGCACGACCTTGTTTGTCTATTGAAGAACAAAATTTTTGGATAATAATTGTTTTCCTTTTGTGGCAGCGAGTTATATCTGATTAAGAAAGTTCAGCTTTAGTTACCAAGTTAATTACTACGTGGGACTCTACAATGACGTGATAAGCAGGGCCTGCGGCATTAATTGTGAGTTAAAACTCTCCCAACAAGTTTACCGAATAAATCTTCTAATAGGATTTAAGCTGGCCTCATTACCACTTAATTAAATTAGGCTGATCAGTTCTTGGGTCTCTCTTTAATGTCATTTTCTACAAAAGCTATTTGCAGAAGCTGTTGTATAAGTGAATTAAATGTTTACTAGCATATGTTGACTTTATTTTATTATCGTTTAAGTCAATGAATTGATTAAAACTGAAAAGTTTGCTTACGTTAATAACCTCACACTCTGACAGCTGACTTTGTCCAACGCGCATCTACCGGAAACATCGGTCTTTAAGCGTGATGAATCCGATGAACATACGATGAATTTTTTACATTTCTATTATGTTGGTCATACTTTTATGTCAAATATTTGAAAATAAATGCAAGGCTATAATATACCGTTATTCATTGCCACATCTGAAAGGTTCTTCGTCATTATTTGTCATTTAGGTAGCCACATTGCTGCAGACTAGGCAATAAACCGAATTTATCGGAACTAACAACAGTGTTACAATGAAAACGAGTGGAGTAAGTCATCCAAATAACACCAATGACACAAGTTGAAAATTGGACTTAAGTAACTATCATTGGAACCATCTATTTTCATTAGATCACGCATTTAAACAGCTCTTTGTATCCAATTATTCAAAAGCTCGTGGCTTTGCAACATGCATGGTTTTCGAAAAAATCGTCCTTTTAAAATGTGGAGGTGAGAAAAATTTGGAATAAAATAATCCCAAGCGTCCTTGATATCACATTGTAACGCTTTTAAATCCTCACCCTCCATAGTTCTTCTGCTGAATAAATTTAAGAAAGTTAGTTCATCCTCAAAACAATTTAAATTGATTTTCGAATAATGATTTATTAGCATTACAATGCGGGTAAAATACGAAATAGAACGGTAGCCTAATTTGAATTTGGGTGTAGAAAAGCAGAAACTTAAATCACCCAGAGGATTTACACGTTTAGACTAAGCAGGTAACTTAGTTTCGGACTTTATTGTGCTGTATCAGCTTGAAAGTTCCCTTTTCAAACCGCTATCAAGTCTGAAATAGTTGAGTTTATTTGCATAATATTTTAGTCTATGATAAGCAGGTTATAAATAATTAATAAGATTCTGTATCCACAGAATATATTAATAATGCCATGGATTTATTAGGACTGGATACAGGATGAGTTCACATTCTTTGAAGCCAAAACAAACCATTCTAAACGACACTGTAAACACAATTCGTAAACATTGGCCACATCTTATTTTACCTTGTATTTTTGTACAAAAAATACGTTAGAAGCATCACAAGATTTACTAAAAGTAATAAAAGCCCTAAAATATTTTATTTTTCTGCTAAATAATAATAAATTTAAGTTAAAAAGGTTTTATTGTTTATAGGTTATGTTATTTCTAAAGGTGTTTATTTAAAGTCGCTCCGAGTCATTTATAAATCTATATAAATCTATACGTCGCACATTTTCTTTTCTAGTTCATTAGACAAAGACGTACGAGTAACCGAGTGTTCAGGCCGAGGTTCAGCCTTTTCCTAAACAACCAGCCAGACAGCAACACTTCTGGGCTGCGTTCGATATCATCGCCGGGTGACACACCGGTGTGATTTTTCAACCTGAGCTCCAACACTCCAATGCTATTTTATCTCTTTCTACTACCATTCTTGATTCAATTACGTAGTAATTCGTAGTCTTGTCTATGTTCGTAGTTCGTAAACAGCTCCCCCAAGAGAATAACAAAAACAAAAACAAACAACAAAATATAAGGCTTCACGTTCGATACGCTCACAGTATACAGATATCGAATTCTATTATACTAAATCCATGAATAATGCCTACTTAAAACAGCAACTTCTGGACAACATTTTTAAATTAAAAAGTTTTTACCTCCTTATTATTTCTATGATAGGTATCATATTGCATGTATCATCGGTCCATATATTAGATATTTCCGTTTCTGGATCACTGTTAGTGTGTGATTCGAACATGGAAATGTAAATATACCATTTAAAATATAAGCAAAATAATAAAGTTAAACTTCACACTCTGCACAGCGTGCGTAAATTTATTACCTACTTCACGAACGGTAATAGAAAAAAGGAATTTCCTGTTAGTTAATTTACACAAGCTTTCCCGTTGAAATTGAGCTTTTTGTAAACTTAACAGAGTTTTTTAAACAAAAGCAATCCATTAGCTTATTGATGTAAATCGAGATAATTATTCAATCCAGGATATCACATAAATTACCACCGTAAAGCGCTCCAAATGTAAAATATGTTGGCAGGTCCATTCAAATAAATTTGAATATACAGACGAAAAAATTTTAAAAATGTACAGGATTTACCAATTTCCATTTAAATATAGTAAATGTAATGTTTTTAAAGGAATGTTAATTTATCCTTCTGCCGCATATAGAATTCAAAATTGAATGTAGTAGGTATTGTAGTATATATATATATATATATATATGTATATATATATATATATATATATATATATATATATATATATATATATATATATATATATATATATATATATATATATATATATATATGTACAAAAGTTCATAAAAATCGAATGAACGGTTTGCAAGATTTTCGAGGTTTCCATATTTTTGTTATACAGTGTGTGTTAAATTGGACCTCTTCTGGCCAGGTACAGTGACGATAATTAGCACAGTACAGTACATAGGTATGTGATTATTGGTTCCCGCTTAAAAAACTCTCAGCACGCATGTAAGTGCGAAAAGTAGTTACTTTCCGCACGAAGAAAAAATTTTTTATTTTGCAAAAGTGTGTTGATATATGTGTTAATTTCAGTTCTATTCTTGATGGTATGAAAAAACTTGCGGCATTATAAGAAAAAACTATCTATCACTATAAACTTTGCAAAACTTTTTCCGTCCCAAGGAAAGTTTTCCCAGCTTTTATACATCAGATGCGGCTGCAGAAATATGAAGTAGTAAAGAAAATGAGTTTATTTCATGACTTTTCAAGAAAGATTAGCAAAAACGAATCGACCACATTCTGACGGCATCCAGTGCCAAGCTTTGCTTTTAGAAAATTGTTTCGAAGTTTTCTGTGCGGATGGATATAATTTATTTTCGTGATGAATTTAGTTTCAGTTTTGGAAACTGTGGTGCTAGTCGAGTAAAATCTTATGAAGTTATGCGAGAACGAGAGAATTTTTTAGACAAGGAATTATGGATTCTGGAACTTTTTGATTACTAATACTTTTTACACAGTCCTTTACCACATATCAAAATAAAGTTCTTGGTTCTGACGAGCGTTTATTTCACTAGGCTGGCATCGTTATTTGATAAGGATAACTTAAAGATAAGGATAAAGCCGTAAAGAGATCAAATGTCATGTACAGTGTTCCTTGTTCTGAGTGTGATGGCGTTTACATAGGACAGACTTCTAGGGCGTTAAAAGACAGAATCACATATCACAAAAGTGACTGTAGACTAAATAAAAAAGCATGTGATCTTTCTAAACACACAAATGAACTACGACAGATTTAAATATAACGAAACCCACATTAGGTGAACGACATTAAAAGGCGGTTGTTGGAAATGGTTGAAATTTTCTTAGAACCAAAAACAATTAATACAAGAGCCGATATTGAAGGTCTTAGTTTCATTTATTCTAATCTATTAACATTAAAATTAACCAACAATAAAGCCACTAACGATAACACCAGTTCCAATTTGTCTATGTAGCCAACAACCCCTTTTACATTTAACCTTTGCAATCCCTTTTTTCATCCACAAGTACCATTAGATAACAAGTCAAAAATCAAAAATTAATCACCAACATCACAATAGTTATATAATCATCAAAGTCAAGGCTAAGTTAGCAGAATATTAACTCAGACTAAATTAATCATAGTTTAAGCAATAAGAAAATGTAAATAAAAATTATACAAAAATACAACAAATTCTTTTGCCATCAACTTAGAATCAAATCATTTTTATCATAAAATAGGCCTGAAAATTAAAGTCATACAATAACAAATTATTTAAAATAATACAATGTTCGTTTTAGAAGTTATCTTAACTAAGAAATCATTAGCAGTAAGTAATTCTGAAAGAGTTATTATCGTTTATGTTGTTTTCATATATAGATATGTAATTTTCAAATATAGGTCCGACCAGCCAACGTTGCAATGCAATACAATTAACCACTATCTAGGGTTTAAAAAATCTTACCTCATTCTCGTTATAAACATTTGAGCTAAATCTAATGGCGTCCATGATATTCCCAGATCCGAATGCAGTACATCCTGCCATCCTGCGTATTTGACGAGTGAGCAAGCAGGCGAGGGGACATCTGAAAAAAATTTATCACATTTCGTATTTCACTTTATTTCTTTTAGTTTCAAATGATCAGTAGCGTATTTTACCAGCAGCAAAATACATAACAGATCCGTGGCGTTATTGCAATATAAATAATTTAGTTTTTCCGAGTTTTAGTGCCAATAAAACCAAAATGATTTTTTACTTGGCACATTTGGAAATACTTAAAGGAAATCGTAAAAGTCAGAAATGCCTCTAAAAATGTTTAACAGCGTTATAATATAGAGTTATAAAGTGTAGAAGGCAGTCTTTTAAAATTTTATTTTAAACCATTTTATTTATGTTGCCAAGTTACGCTAGTCAAAAGAAGCTTTTAATAACCCTTTTAAAAAAGGGCAAATACACAATATGGAAAAATTATGACCTTAAGTTATGTGATGTGAAGTTATGACTGGCCTATTTTACCTTTAAAGTTTTTCTTTATAAATATGACAGACACTGCGATAATAACAATAATCCTGGGAAATTATTTATTAAGTACTTTTTGAATATATCGAATTTCTAAATTAACATTAAAGACACTACAAATAAAAATGATGATTTATTAAGAACTTAATTTACCAAAGCAACGTCATGTAATAAATTTTACTAAAGCTTTAAAATTTTACCCAGAATAGATAAGGATATGTCAACTTTTCGTATAACCGTTCATTAATTTAGGGTTTTAAGGGAAAATGTTATCTTAACTGCATTCAACTTTTAGAGCAAGAAGAATTTTAACGAGACGCTTTTTAAAAATCTTTAGCACAAATTTTGTTAGTAAAATGACAGAGAAATATGTACGAAATGGGATTAGAGAGTTGTGGAATAAACGTCAGCAAGGAATCGATTCTGTCGGATTCTTGTGGTCTAGAAGCAAATGATTTTCGATGTAGGGTACATGTAGGGAATCAATTAGAAAAATGTGTTGAATATGGAGGTGGAGTTATTGAATTTTGATATCTTGATTGTATTGCTTAGTTTATATCATATTATTTTGAGTTTAATCAAATGTTCGTATTATTTAAAAATTTCAGTTGAATAAGAAGTATTTAGTATTTATTAAATTTTTCATAAAATAAATCGTATTTATTTTACAAGCAAAAATTTTTATTAGGAGTGATATTTTTACGTATTTTGCAAAATTTGGTCCATTTGTCCTCTTCTAAACCCCTTCCGCGGTCATGCTGTATATACGGCACTTAAAAGATTACTCTACTCATTCTTGAACTATATTATACCGTGACTTCATTTTGAGGTGGTGGTGAAGGTACCATCTATAACTACTGGGATGTAGTCTCAGCTCTGGTTTATTGATTAGAAGGTACAACAAGTTGAGGTTTCTGCATCCTCTTTACCTCAGCCAATAAGGCTAATTGTGTTCTCTGCTAGGTTTAGTTAAAAAGGTTTGTCACCTTTGTAAGGCTAAGTAATCCTTTTTACCAGTTGTCTCAGGGAGATCTCTCCCTGGGTATCGAGATTCCCTAGACAGTTTGTTAATCTCCAACGAGATAATGCTGCGATTTTACGTAAAATATGAGAGGCTGTCTCCTCTTCATTACATAACCTGCACATAGGTTTCCTTGAAGTGCATTGTCCCGTTATTAGACCTGCTTAAAGCCTGTCGATTCCCGTTAAGTTTCAGAACCTCCGTAGTCAATGCTTTGGTTGGTAAACTCACCATTGATTTGCTTCGCTCTACCCCGTAATGCCGATACAGCCAGTAGTAGTTCCTCGTCTTGCCAAAGCATCTGAGGTTTTATTGCCCTTTATACCTTCGTGTCCTGATAAAAATGCAAGTGTAACTCGATTGTGGTTGGCCAAAGGCACTTCCAGACCAATTTCGTGTTGATTTGATATCATTCTAGTCGTAGCTTGCTATACGGTTGACGACACTAATATACCGTTTTATTTTAAAGTATGAGCTCTCTATTAATAAAGTTTACGAAGACCGGCTTAATTAATTCAGCTAATTACTGTCTAAAAGAACAGAGAACCGGGACAAAAGGACTGGGTACAATGGTGACGAATTTTTGGCATAATCTGTTCTTTTTGTTTGTGTCAGAAGCAGACTGACATTTTAAAAAAGAAATTTATAATATAGTAAGGGGGCGGCAAATACGATTAAGAAGGATGGTTGTCAATGTTAAGCGTTACTTTCTGGATAGCCGTCTAGAGTGTTGTAAAATATGAGGGACTATGGAAAGTCTTTTCTTGCTTTTTTTTATTATGCTTGAGTATGTATTATTTTAAATTACATCATCTGTGACAAAGCTGAATAAATCTGACTTAAACTGCTTACAGGCTATTAAGAACTATATTTGCCCTTAACAGTACATCTCTAACGAAATATGCCTATTACGTGATCCGTCAAATCAATTTCTTTTCTTTCTACCTAAAGTACTGCTGAATTCATTAATATAAATATGTGTAAATTTTTCCTTTAGCTTCACTTATTTTAGTAGAATAATTTTATCCATCCATTTAAACTTATCCTGAATATGCAAAATCCTGAGCCAAGGCTAATATTAAACTCAAAAGAGATTTATATTGACTACTATCACTAAATGAGCAAAGTACTCAACATTTTAATTTCATGTAAATTTATTTTTTATTAAATAAATGGTACTCACAAACTAGCAGTCCCTTCGCAGATTCACACCGTATATATATATATATATATATATATATATATATATATATATATATATATATATATATATATATATATATTTATATATATATATATATATATATATATATATATATATATATATATATATATATATATATATATATATATATATATATATATATTTCTGTAATCCTAGTTTGTGTATAAAATCCATAAAAGTGCGTGAAAGACTCGCACATGTTCCATTCTGTGATCTGGAACCCCTCTAAGGCACTACTATAGGTCACCTAGACAGTTTTCTTATGTAGAATGTTATCATTTTTAAACCAGAATAATATTTTAAATCTTAATCAGTTTGCATATCAGAAAAATAAAAATACTAATGATGCTATTTTTTCATTTCTTGAACATCTTTATTTAAAACTTAATGATAAAGATATTGCTGCAGCAGTATTTTGTGATATCTCGAAAGCTTTTGACTACTATCTCATCACAAGAAACTGTTGCAAAATCTTGAACTATATGGATTTCGTGGATTATCTTTAAAATGGTTTGAGTCGTATCTGTCTAATAGATCACAGAGAGTATTTTTAAATTAAAAGAAATCAGAAGGTATTAAAATTGATTGTGGAGCTCCTCAAGGTTCTGTCCTTGGCCCACTGTTATTCTTAATTTATATTAATGGTCTTGCGTCTATTAACATTAATGGAAAATTTACAATTTTTGCAGCTGATACTACAATACTTTGGAGTAGTAAAAATAGTATTGAATTAAAAAAAATTATAGACATTGACTTGTTTAAAGTCAAAGAGTGGTGTGACTCTAACCTGCTTTCTTTTAATATTAGTAGAACTAATATATTACATTTTAAATGTAAACTTAAAGATGTTATGTTTGACAATCAAATTATTAATAACCCAAAATTTATAAAATTTCTAGGAATTCACAGAAATCGAAATCTTACCTTTAATGACCATATTGAAAAACTTTGTAAAAATTTATCATCAGGTTGTTACGCTCTTAGAATTCTTTCAAAAGAACTTGACTTTGATGTTGTTAAAAATGTTTACTATTCTTTAATTATTGAATCTTTCTTAAGATATGGAATTTGCTACTGGGGAAATTCTAGTCAATACCTTATTCACTCTATATTTATTTTACAAAAACATTTACATTAGATACCTTTGTAAAGCAAATTCTAAAGATTCTTGTGGAGCTTTATTTATCTCTCACAAAATTTTAACTTTACCATCAATTTTTATACTCGAAACGCTTTGTTTAATGCATAGAAAATATATAAATCAATTTAATAATTGCTTTCAATATAGTACAAGACAAAATTATAATTTTTGTCTGCCTATACCTTCCTCTAGTCTTGCAAAAAAATCAATTGAATATGATTCTAAAAAGATTTTTAATAAACTTCCTTAATGTATAAGAAATATTTTGGTATTTAAAAAATTTAGAAAAGTTGTTAAGAAGTTATTATTGGAGAAGACATTTTACTCATTAAAAGAGTATTTTGAAGATACTTTGTCATGAACATTTAATTAAATCATTATGTAGTGTTATTAGATTTATAGTATTATTGATTTATATACCTGTTTTATATTTTTAGTTTTTTAGCTTTGTCTATAAAGATGTCACGTCTTCTTGACCATAAAGCATATTTTGATTTGGTTTGATTTGATTTGATTACCCATGATAGAAAAATTTTCTTAAACGCATACATAAAACCATACCTGAGCAAAATAAGGTTGCTCATATACCGTACAAAACAACGCTCGCTCGATTCAAGTCCGACAATGGGAGTTCTAATTGTTTTATTGTGATTTACGATTGGTATTATCACATATAAAGTTCAATTATGTCCTGACTTGTATGGCTTTTCAAGCATATTGCAATTTCCGGATGATTGTATGATGCCGTTTTGTTGTCGACCAACTCTGGGATTTGGATTTATATAAGCTCTTGTTGTCCGATTAAATGCAATTCGAGCTTGTATATTTAGTTAAATATGAAATAATATAATAAGTATTTGACAATACGCGGTATTTTTTGTTGCATTAATCATTTGAGGAAGTCGTTACGTACCCAAAAATATTATTTTGAAGAAAATTACTAGAAATATTTCCCTCATATATTTTGCCTTTTGACAAAATATTCAGCAAAAGTAATTTGATTGACTGGTTAAAAATAACATAGCTTTAAGGGCAATTGGTTTCAAAATGTGGGCACTCTTGATATTACGGGAGAGAAAACTGGACGTTCTCGGCTCCATGGGAGGTAAATGGATTAGGAGGAAAAAGAAATTTATGTTTTCTAGCAGGCGGCGTAGCTATTGAAGTAATATACCAGCTGAGATTGTGATAAAATCAAATAAATCTTTATTTTGTAAGTCAAACCACTAATTCATAGTTGTGGCTTAGTTAAAAAACTCTAGACCAACATAGGGAGGGTCTACGAAACAAAAGGCGAATCCATATGGGTTTGCTCAAGTTTGAAGTCGTTTTTTCTTTAACATTTTCTTAACAATTAGAGTTCAAAATTCAATTATTGACATCCAGTGAAAAAGAAATTAACTCTCGATAATTCATTTGAAATTGAAATTACTATGGAAGAAAATTAATCGTTGATCCAAGAATTGATAATATTTTGTTAGAAAGTTTTTTTAAAGGAATATGCCTCAAATTTCTTTACCCCTCTATGTTTATTTAAGACGAACTACCTTACGGAGAAAATGACGAAGTAATTATTGTTTTCATAACATTTTCTCAACATATATACAAATTAAATCCAAATATTATTTTAATATTTCACACATGAAAACGAACAGCAAATATGAACGTCTCAAAGACAAAGTTTATTTTTTAAAACACCTAAATAACAACTTTAAATAATTTTTGGTTAACTTTTATTTTCAGTATTTTTTAAAACCCAATTCTTGCCACCCGTTTTGTAATAATAATAAAGGCGGGACTCTAACGCATTCAGTAATAGCAATGAATACCTAAAATACCCCACAAATCATCTCTTGAATGAACTCCCTATTTGTTTTGGGTTATACATCACGATAGTAATTGGTGAACACTTAGTATGGTCAATATGTGGCTGGCCTGGATTTTCATTGTTTCCCTGTTTTCATCTAAATTTCTAACCTTCTATTACAGAAATGTGACTTCGATGTATGTTTAGTTTAAGTTTGCAATATTGCAAACTATGAGACAAAAGACAGTCTTTGTTTACTACAATAGGAAATATGCATAATAATGCATAATAATCATGCATCATTGTCATTGCATAACACAGAATTAAAAGAATCATATACAACAAAGAACCTAAAAATTATAAATTCAAACTAAATGAGAGACATGTCCACCTTCTATTTCCCAACATGTTCTCATTCTTCTTTTCATAGCATTAAAAACGTTGGTAAGCACTTAGGGAGAGTTGTTAATTTCCTGAAATTTATTTGTAATTCTAGCCTGTAGGTCTTCTAGTTTTTCACAAGGGGTTTTGAAAACAGAGCTTATAATGTGTGGCCATAAAAAAAAGTCGGACGGCATGAGATCGCAGGACCGTGGTGGCCACCTAACTGGCATATTAGGACTAATGATTCGATCTTCGAAAAATTCCTCCAAAAAACTTAAATTTATCAAGAGTTACGTGAATTGGTGAGCCGGCCTGTTGGAAGTAGCCTTGTCGCATCTCTTCATCGTCTGATGCGGTTACAAAATCTTCTAAAATTGCATTACGGTATCGCGCCGAATTGAGAGTCCCTTAAAAAAATCGGTCCAATTAACTTTCTTTTCGATATGACCACCCACACGTCAACTTTCTGTGAATGCAGAGGCTGTGGAGAAATGTGGATTTTCAGAACTCCACATTCTCATTTGTTGAGAATTTACATAACCAGAGAGGTAAAACCATGCCTCGTCAGTAAAAAAGGTTTTTTCAAATACGTTTTCATTATTATGCAAATTTCCCATAAACTACTCCGAAAATTGCATTCGCTGCGACTTGACGTTTGGTAACAATTCTTGGACTGAGCTTAGACAATAAGCATGCTTATGCAGGTCACATTTCAAGATTGTATTGCAGGTTCCGTTGGATACTTTTACTTGCTGGCTTAAACGCCGAATAGGGGTTTGTGGGTGTTCATTAAGAATTTGCCTCCATTCTTCTACTTGTTGTGCATTGTGAACATTGGGTCTCCCACTGCCTTTCTTTCTATTCACACGTTCTTTCTCTAAACAAAGTCACAGATCTAGTGAAGGAGCAGAAAAAATACAGGCACACCCACTGTAAAACGATGAAGGAGGAGAGGAGGTATTATTTAGACGACATAGAGGGTATGCAGATTATAAGAATAGTAGTATTTTAGAGTATATTCTACAGATCAAACTAAGTGGGCGTCTTAATAGAGGGGAAATATACACTGATCGGTGATCAGCAAAAAAAACTTAGAAGAAAATTTTGGATCAAGTTTGATCTTAAATAACTTTGCTATTTTTAGACCGTTTTTAATGAAATTTTCATTAGATTGTAGACGCATTTATCAGGATTATCACCTGCTTTTCGATTTAAAACAAACATTGACACGCGAGATATTATGCCGCGGAAAATGCGTCTACCATCTACCGAAAATTTCATTAAAAATGGTCTAAAATTAGCAAAGTTATTTACCAGTAAACTTGATCCAAAATTTTCTTGCCCGTTTTTTTGCTGATAAGTGTATTCTATTGATACGAGATTTAAAGAAATGGATATTAGGAAAGAAAGAGGAAACCTCTGCAGCCAGTTTATTTCATATCTAGGATGCTCTGGGTATGAATAAGCGAGAGAAGTGGGCTCTTCTAGGACTCTGGCTCGGCATATAAGCTTTTCAGCAACTGCAGTGTAATTAAGAAAAGAATCTAAGCTTTTTAGTAACTGATATTTCCATTGACATATCGTGGACAATTTTAAAAATTTATTTGGGAATTGTTTTTCCCATTTTCCAATAATATATTTTCTTTTTGTTCGATTCATGTTCATTCCTGAACAATAAAACTTAGAGGAACAATAGCAGTGTGAATACGACCAAATATTGGCTTTGGTAATAATTATTGACTCACTATTGTCACGGAGTGTGATTTCAATAGATAAACGCAAATGCTATTCAAGCGATGATTTGTGAGGCTTTTCGGGCATATTGCTATTTCTGGATGGGCTTGCGACGTCTCTTTGTCGTCGCTAACCAATTGTTGACTTTAGAGATTTTCATGCACTGTTTTATCAATGACGTTCGATTGACTGTTCTTCTTTTCATTTGATGAAATTCATTAGTTCTTAAGTAGCATTATTTACTACTTTTAAAGGGATGAAATATAACTGTGTTACGGTTTTATTCCGCTTCTAAAATATTGTACAGATAAATTAAAGACTTACCAGATCTTCGATTAATACTAAGAGAATAGAGCTTGGTTTCTGGTTTTATAGATGCCTTTATTTAAGTCTTAATAGGTACAATGTAGGTATAAGTATACTTAATTCTAGTTCGCCTTATTCGTCAAGGTCTTTCTCAAGCTGTGTATAGTCCAGGCCATCCTAAAAGTATATCATAATTATTAGCTTGTGCTATTCGTGTAAGAGTAATAAGATTTGGTAGACCCGCTAATAAATCATCGTAATGGTTAAAAGCTCTACCTGCTACTTCTGCATTTATTAGTGCATTGTTAGGTATTTAACAGTATTTGTATCTGACTTCATCTTCTTTAGTATCTCGTTCTAGGCCTCATCTTGGTTCTTTCTTTCGGTTCAGAATCGAGACCTAAAAATTACAAGGTTGAGTGGAATGAACGCCAGTTTTGGGGAATAGGAAGTGTTTTGGGCATATTTAGGGCACTGAGTCTTAAATCTCTTATCTTTAAATAGTAATAAATAAAACTCCACTTTGTTATTGTTTTTGAAATGTCAAAAACTGTCAGGGGTCACACTGCTTAGATTTAAAAGTCCCTAAGACTTTGACAGATGGAATCCTGCGCCGTTTTTCATGACGTCAAGGGTGTTTTTTTTGGACTAGCCTTTTTGCAGCGTGCATTCCAGAAGTCCAACAGCATTTTTGCAGATATATTTTGAATTTTTGGTACCCAAAGTTGTAATTTGGCGGTAATAAACCTTATTACGCCATACAATTAGTTCAAATTGATTTATTACAGTTTTATGGGGAAAATCCCAAAGTTCGTTTTTTTTGGTCATCGACAAGGCCACATGCCATCTAGGGTAAGTCTCGACTTTAAATATCTAGTTTGTCTTGTGTGACTTCTGAAGATAGCACTTAGAGTTATTCTATAAATACCACAGATATATATTAAAATCTACCTACCTTATTTTATGCCTGAAGGTCACGTCCTGAAGCTCGGTTCTGTTTCAGGCCTATTTTTCCTAGTTGTGTTGTTCCTGCTCTTCTTTGGTTTCATCATTTGGTCTTCTGTCCTTACGTTTCTGCCTTGGAGCTTCCACATCAGGGCAGGAGTAGATCATCGTCCTGACACTTTCGGTGTGTGCTTGCCCTGGTGACACCGTTCAAGCTCCACCGTACATCTTGCTGCTTGAGCACTGGGAGCACCACAACCTCTACACCAAACACCATCATAAATAAACTGTCAGGTTTGATATGTTTGTGCCGTCCTGGTAGAACGATTATTATATCACGTCACTCGAGGCTACAGGCCTCCACTAGCTGAACTATAGACTGTTGAATAATACACCATCAACCAACTTTGTGCTAATTTTATTGTGAAATGTTTATCATATTAGGTAGTAGGTACTATAAACGTTAATTTGTAATGCACAACACTCAGTAACAAGGCCTTATTACTCGCGTCCACGTGCACTGGTTTAATTATCAGACTATTATTGTACATAATGATTAACCGTATCCGTCACTGATTTTGGCACCACGATATTCTTAACAATTAATTTGAAACAAACACAAACTAGAATAAAATGATCTCAACATTCATCATTTACAATCATTAAAATCTAACCTATTTAATTTAACTTTTCTTCACTTTCGAAAGTACTGTCAAAATCAGTAGAGAGGGGCAAATAGATCGATAACAATCCACGATAAGTGTGGATACTGGATTTGTTAGGTTTTAAATATTTGTTTCTTCTTTACATTACAACCATAACTTTTCAGTTTAATTCTAAGAACTAATATCATATTTTCTCAAGGATATTGAGTTGGATACTCTTTAATTATTTGCGTAACAGCTATAATACATGTAAATATACCTTTTCATCTTAATTTAGGAACTGATATTGAGATCCTTACTTTAATTATTAAAATGAATAACCGTTAGAGCAAGCTGTTTTATTGGGGCAAACTTAGAATTTCCTGTTTTCTTTTAAAGATCAGTCTCTGCCTTACCGGGGCTAAAACAGGTGGCGCTTCTGTTTGTTCTGTTTTTGACTTTACCCACACCACTCTCGGCATGAGCTAGCCGTCGTTCGCCCAAAAGGTAGAGACTACACTTGGACAGTAAAACAGTGCAACTCTTGCTCTGCTCTAGTTCAACAAGGTATCTTATCCGCCACTTTAAGGTAACTTTCTTTCGGTTAACTTTAAAATGACGCCTTCTTTGTGGTCAACTTTAAGATAAAAAGAGTTACTGTCTTTTAGTTAACTTTAAAATATCCTCTCTTTGGTTGACTATTATTATTACCACTCATTGGTTATTTCTATATTACCCATCAGCGTTAAATATATGTAGCAAATGGCGCCCAACTTTAGATTAACTGCAAATGCAGAGTATGCTGGAAAATAATAAGGTGGTGAAAAAAGCGAGAGCAAGTGCATTGCAAAATCATTTGCTATATTTTTGCAAATTTATACAGGAAACACAATAATAGATCTGAATTCTTTTTAACCCCCAGTTTCAAGGTAAAAATCATTTGGGGACTAAGGAATAGCAGAAATAATAGAATTTATAAATTTGTAATACGGAATAATGGCAGGACAAGAATGTGTTAAAACCTAACTGTTCAACAGGGAATATGCATATTATTCCAAATAAACTTGAATTTTTTTTATATTCTCTGCACAAATTAAATAGTTATGGTAGTTGTTTTTATGTTATTTTGGCCTTTAGTAACAAAAAAAGGATTTTCTACTACAAATTTTCACACAAAATTCCAAATTTGCAAAACGTGATACTATTGGTTGTAACGTCACATGTCATGTAAATAAAAGTGTTTTATAATGGCTAGTATAAGGTGAAATCCAGCGTTAATTTTTTTTTTTAATATTTTCCAGAAGTTAGGAGATTTCGTGGTAAGAAACATTATATTTGAATAAAAGGAATGGTTAACAATGACCGGAACAAAATTTGTGCCAAGGATAATCGGATAGTTTGCTGTATTTTGCCGTTATCTAGTAGCAGTAGGTATTTCCTTAAGCCCTTTTCAGGCCCCTGTTGGATTTGGGTGTACCACTGAAAATATTTCTTGTGGGTTTTGTGTACCTTACGTTTGTGTTTTTGTGGGCTCTTTGACGCCGATTTTGTGCCGGAAGAAGCACATTTTGCCGGCTTTAGACCCTTTCACTAATCTCTAGGGCCTTCTCCCCCATGGACGTGTCATATTTATGTCTTCCACGAGGGAATCGTCTTTTCCCATCATCATTAATTTTTCATTTAGTCAGTTGACATTTATCTGAACTGAAGAGCCCTCTACGGTGGGGATTGGCACGCAAAGGCCGTCATAGCCTTGGGCCGGCATACCTTCATCGGAGGACAACGGCAGACTCTCATCAGGCAACTATTCTTTTAATTTTGTTTTAATTATAAATACTAACTTTACCTGATACAGGCAGTAATTATGTTTGGTATAACTTAATTACTTAAATATTTTCCTCTATCTAGTTGCCTGATTCCGTCACCTTTGTTTTTCCTTTTTCTTTGACTCTCGGTCCTGATTTTTCATATCAGTTAGCTGACAGTTATCTTAAAGCTACGTATCTATAGGTGTGATCAGCTAACTACACGAGAACGAGATGCGCATAGAAGTATGTAACTTTAATTTCTTTATTACAACGTTTTCTTTTGTAATCTTGCATTGAGTATGTTGCGCTTAACGTTCTTGGTCTTGTGATCTACATTTACATACCTTACTTTGCGTCTTCTACATCAATCTGTGAGTGACGTGGCAGAGTAATTTGTAACCTTGTCTTGTTTGTCAACTTACGTCTTTAATTCGGATAAACTATTAAGTAATGTAATCATGTTCTCCAAATGTTAAAGTAATAAATTACTGGTGGAAATTTTTCACTTCAGTTATTAACTTAGGAAATAAATTGTAATATAGGTGTTTTATTTGACTCGCTAAGCAGCGCAGTTTGAAGTTAGTTTTTTATGTTTGCTTTAGTTGCTAAGTGTTGAGTTGAAAGCGAGGTCCCAATGCCATCTAGGTGGGTTTCTCTTTTTAACCCGGCTAATAAAACAGTGGCGCCCTATTGACCCCCTCTACTCTCCGGCGGCATTTGAGTTAAGGCATTATTTTGCACGCCTGAGCAAGCTACTCGCCTTAGGCTCGACTCGTTGCCTTTTAAATTATTTTTTTTATCTAAGACATCCCACGTAGACTCCAAGCCTAAGTACTAACGTACCGTGAGCGTCTGAAGAGAAGGGAAATGTAGTCTATTGACACAGGATTTGAAGGATTGGAGTTTGGGACGGGAAGGGAAAACATCCGCAGGCAATTTATTCCATAATCTGAAGACCCTAGGTATGAATGAGCGAGAGAAGTGGTCTGTTCTAGGCTTTTGTATCTGGACAGTAAAGGGATGCATACGTAACGCGCCTCTTGTTGTTCTGTTAGGAACAGTCAAGGGGGGAATAATAGCGGCTAGTTCTTCAGAGCAAAATCTGTGGAAGTAGCGGTAGAAAAGGGATAAATCCCCAACAGCGCGGCGATGAGCGAGAGAAGGGAGTTTTCTCGTGAGGGCTGGGTCATTGATAAGTCGAATGGCTCTCTTTTGGATAGAATCAAGGATGTTAAGTGTCGAAGGTCATACCGCTCCCCAGATTGGGAGTAGTACTCTAGGGAAACATTTTTCATTGCACGAAACATTTCGTGCACTACGAAACAAAAATGAACAGCTGTCAAAAAATGTCAAACTTCGCACACTGACATTAATGAAAAAATGTCGACTTTTTTGACAGTTATAGAAAAATAATATTGTTGGGTTTGTAATGACTTTCTTAAACGACTTATGCAATTAAAAATACATTCATATTCCTTATTAGAAGTTTAAACCAGTGTTTAATAAATCCGAGGGTAATATTCTAACATGCATGTGTTTTTATAAAAAATAAATTTACTAGAATTATCACTGGTTAAAAAGTTGCAAAGACATTTTTGGAAAAATAACGATGAATTTTTAACTTCAAAATGTGTTTCCTTTGAAAAATAAATAAAAATGATGTGCCGTAAATGCTTACAACTTTTATTTTCCTTACTCTCGAGATTAAAAAAGTTTTTCTATATTGTCGACCTGTTCGCGCTTTCAGAAACATTCTGCGACAGTTTCTTGTACTAATGGTGTTTTCTTTGAAAATTATTTAAAACAAATGTGACAGACTAGAATTATTTTTGCAAGTTTGTAGTAGGCAATTAAAAATAAAATTTTATTTTAAAAAATAGTTGTGTGGGATCAAAAAAATTGATAGTATTACCATAATGTATGCAACTAGTCTGAAAGGGGTTTAGCACGCGACATGAAAATTGTCCATCGAGGCAAAGCCGAGTTAGATAACATATCAATCAACATTCGGATTATTGCATACACTGTTTTTTTTATGAAATCGCTTGCTAAAACGTTTTATTAAAACCCAATCAAACCCAATCATCCACGGTTGTCATCGTTGATCTGCGTCGTTTTAAGTTGATTCTGACTTGTATACACTGAAATGGCATTGTGGCTTGAAAAACACACTATGGCTGAGGAATATGTAGAGTCTATTTTTGAAAATAAAAAGAAAATTGCCAAAATGGGGGAGAACAGAGAAGAAAAACATATATTTATCCTGAAAATACAGTATCAATACACAGACACACACACACATACACGCACACGCAATCAAAACCTTGGCTGTCAAATTAGAAGGGACTTAGAAGGGGATAGTAAATCCCGGGTTTTTCATTATTAATACGAAAATATTAACTTAATCGCGTACGCCTCTAAATTACACACAACACAAAAGGGTCACTTTTTACGTATACAACAATTAACAAAGCTGAGTTATATTTTACCTTAGGGCAGCCTTGTTCTTTTTTATCCGTTTAAAATCCCTTTAAAAAAGAAAAATATTTCAGATTATTTTTCCTGCGCTATGTTAACGCATGTAGCATTATAAAATACAAAAAATGCTAATGGGGGAGGAGAAGTTGAAATGTATTCCACGTACACCCAACGAGAATATATCAGGCTTTCCTGTGGCAACTTTTTACGCCTCGGTTAACTGCAGGATAAGTTGGGAAAAATTGCGTAGAATTTAACTAATCTCATCTAAGGGTAAAGGGCTTGGGACGCATTCCTAAACAAAAGTGTTTGAACGTTAGTTTTGGCGTTGTTAAAGTTTATATCTTTAGTAGGGCAAGGCCTTCCGTATTTCTCTACTTTGCGCATTTCTTTTACTTTCCTCGGATAAAACTTTACATGCATCTTAGAAAGGGACTTCTTAAGGACAATAACTACTAAAAAGGCGCACAAGCTTTACTTAGCTATAGTTCGTACAAAATAAAAACGGATGGACGTCATCAAACACATGCTTAAGTTTCAGAGGACACTGTTGCCAGATTGTTATAAAAATATCGAATATTGAGAAATAATTTACGTAGCACATGGATGGATTTTTTTTGTATTATTTACTCATGTACTCTTTGTTAAATGACTTATCTCTTAACATTAAAAAGATGTAGAATAATTTAAAATGGTGTCTAGTCTACATTAATCAGATTCTGAATCGTAAATGCTGGAATCACTGCTATCATTCCCAGTATTAATTATAACTTCTTGTCGATCAAGTATGCGATATTTGTCATACCATTTTATTATTTCATTTTCTGTGTGTCTAATTGAATTCTTCCGTATTTCAGGAGTAACAGTTTCCATTGATTTACGCCACATGTTTAAACAGTCTTGTTGTGTTGTACCATCTGTGCCCAAGTATTTGTTGTATCCATCCCTTATAACATCTCTTTGAAATTTTCGATCTATATGAATGGAAGCCTACAATATCGGTTACTTATCGATTATTGTTACCTTTATTTGAAGTTCTCGGAAACGTTCAGCCATAAACAGTAGTGAAATCTGATGTAGAGTCAAATAAAGCGTGTGATGTCAAAGTTGCTAATTAAAATTAATTATACCAACATATAACCGTATTTTTTTTAACTTACTCCGCTTTGAAATCAATCGTCTGGCACAGACTTTTTAAATAGCCATTTTCCTACAAATTACCCTGAAATGAAGAGCGTAATAATTGATGTTTAAATCGTAGTTTTCCATTTGCAAAATTAAAGCGTGGGTATTGGGTAACGCGGCCTCGGACCGTACTAATTAGCGTGTATATGCTTTAATATCCCCTATGAATATTAATCTGCCAGAGTGTTAGGGTTTGAGGTTATGCTGTTACTTGACGGTGAAAGGTTTTATGTTATTGTTGATTAAATTAAAGATGGAAAAGCCGGGTGGGTGATTTAAATACTCGTGCACTAAGCCATGAGGAAAAACTAGAGTATGTATCAGGCACGGCCCGTGAGTTTTTTTACAGGTGGGTCAAAATTTTGTGGGCAACTAGTGATATTAACGCAACAAGCAAAATACACTTTTTTAATTAAGAAAAGTTTTTTAATAATGTGCCAAGAAATTATTTACCAACAAATAAACACTGCAAAAATCATAAAATAGCTACTGCAGTATATTGAACATTATTGCTTTAGATGTTTATGGTTTTTTCTATGTGTTTTAATACTCTAGATTGGTAGATTTTAGCTGCTTCCCGTTTTGATACGTTTAGCAACTCCTCAATAGATGCCGCGCCTTGTACTAAAAGCCCTGAATAAACAGAACAAAATTCTGAGCTAAAAGTATGATTATTCGTAAAATAAAATTAGGAAAGCTGTCGAAACTCAGTTTTCTTCAATAAATACAATACTGGCGATTAGACATAGTAATATGATATTTGTCTACGCACGTGCAGGCTGTAAGCTGTAGTAAATATGAGATTGCAAACAATTTTAAAAATATTCTATCGAGGAACAATTTGTTGCCAATGCCAATACACCTTTTAGAGCCGATCTAATTTTTTAAATAACAAAAATTAAAAAAAAGTTTTTGCCCCAACACAGATTGGAACCCTCGAGCTTCTAGTCAACTCGCTAAGATTGTACCTCTGGACTACACAGGTAATTTAAGAAAATCGGTCCGATACCGTTAAATTTGATGCCTAGCGCTTGCCTGACAGAAATCGCATTTATAATTTTTTATGTTTATCCGCTAATTAATATTATTAATACAATGCAAATACAATGCGCATATTAGCTACCTAATTAGTTTTTCTTTTTCCGAACCAAATGTTTTGAAAGAGTACATTTTACGGGGCGGTTTGAGTGTATTTCCATAGTGGGAGTGGCCCGATATTATTGGTGGGCCGTCGACCAATTGTGTCTCTTTTAACGGCCTAAAGCGCGTATGTCTGATTCTCTCTTAGTTTTAATGAATTTATATCGTCCATATAAACCTATGAGGTCAATTTAAAATACCACCCAGCCCGGAGCAAGCTTGGATAATCTTTCGACGATGGCTTGGCTTGATTCTGTCTTGAGGGGCTTTCGTATGGAACAAGCACTTTTTTGAAACAAAGATTCTTTTTTGATTTTAAAAAATTAGAAAATAAATTATTAGGTAGATCATTAAAAATTTTAGGTGGGTCATTAACCAAATGACCTTAAGGACGGTATGTATTAGTATTCTTTCCATATAAAATAAATTCCTCTCTCTTAATTTATATTACTCTTTACAAAAACAAATTGCACTTGGTTACAAAACGTAATTACAAAACAAAGGCTTGATTAAAATATAAATTTCGGTTTGTCATTTGCGAAAATTAAAATGTGCATGTGCAAGTAAATGCGACACACCGAATTATCTAATGACTTCACCAGGCTTAACATCTCCATGAATTTGCGCATATTTACTGGGTAACCGAGTTAATGTTCTGGCATATGACTAAATGGTAAATGTAATTTTTTAGGATTCACAGTGAAATTTTCATGCAACGAGCATTAAAAATTAAATCTTTGAAAGGGAGAGAAAGTAATTAAGTGATTAAATAAAAACGGTACGACAGGCGTTTTATATTATATTTTTAATATAATATTAACACCTTCTTTTTAAGTGAATTACATACACACAAAAAAAAAGATAAACATAAATGGGACAAGTAACCAAGGGGCGCTTCCCCCAACCCTTACGTTCCTAATTCACCTCCGAGCGTTTAGATGATATTTATGAAAGGTGCTTAAATGGCAAGTCAATTCGTAAGAACTAATAGGGAACCCAATAACCCAAATAAATCTGAAATATATTTTTTACATTCTCTACATAAATCAAATGTTTATAGCGGTTACTGTTATCCATTTATTTTGGTCTTTATCAACAAAAGAAAGGATATTCCACTGCAAATTTTCGCGCGAATTTCGAAACTTGTAAAACGTAATCCTATTGGCTGTGTCGTCAAAAGTGTTTTTATGATTCATAATGAGTACAGTGTTGTACGGTCATCGAAAAATCAACAAAAATGGCATTGAATGCGTAGCTCATCCAATGAAATATCCCTGCACTTAAAGTAGAAGGTTCCTAAAATCTTATTTATGTATATTTCAAGCCGAAATCGGTCTAGAAACCTTTCAATTTTGCAACAAAAACTGGGATTTTTGCGAACTTTTGACACATCATATCGTAATAACTTCGAGTAAATAAAGTGCAATTCTTTGTTCCCATGCATGGTAATCTTCGAAAATTCGAAAATTTAAAAATTTTCAAATTTTGCATGTCCCCGATGCAAATAAACCTATGTATTTATAACTTTAACGATAACATAAGCGATTTAAATTGGTGGGAGGCATTCTTAGATAATTTCCGGATAAAATGAACCCAGAAGAATCACTAAATACGGAAATTAGTACGGAATAATGTCGATTAAAAATAGGATTTGTCGGAACAAATGAAGAAAATTCATTTTTTAAGGGGTCTTAAATACGGTCCTGGATGATCCATTCCCTATTTGTTTTACATTGGGAAAAATTAAATACGAAAAAATACAGAGAGATTCAAATGTACCGATGTCGATGGCAATAGTAAAAGAACTGGAATTTAATCGACGATTGCTCCCTTCCTATAAAGAATGAAGAAACTAAAAAATATGGGTATTACGTATTTTGACGAGCTCTTTCCGATGAGGAAAAATAATCTAAAGCAAACACGTGGCCCTCAAATTAAAATGTAATCTAGACCCAAAATTATTTTAAAGTAAACCTGTTGCCCTTATATTTATGGCTTTTCTTAAAATATATGTTAGGCTTAAATTCACTTACAAGGTGTCTCCTTTAAAAATCTAAATTTGTGACACCCTAGTTTGTGAACGCAACCAGTATAATTTAAAAATATTTTTTAAATGTGCATACTATCCAACCATATCTTAACACAAAAGCTTATTATCGACAAATCTTATCTCGAAGACATAAATTTACTCCGCGCAATCCTTGACTCACCCGTGCGTACTTGTGCGAAGGTAGAAGAACTGAGCCATAATAAATTATTTTACAGATTTAAAGGATGAGCATTCGCATCTGTTCTATCCCAATCCCTGCCATTGTAATCATATATAATTAAAAATTCCGCTTGATACCGTCAGCCCTTTTTGAAAACTGCTATTCCCGAGCGTGGCTGGTTTTTTAATGAAGGTGTCTTATAATTTACAACCGCGTTTATACGGAGTCACATAAATTGCAAATTAACTTCATCCCATGAAATAAAAACAGGAGTCGTCTCGCGACCAACCGCGGAGATTAATACGCTGGTGGATGCATATTCATATGGAAAGTGAGGCTTATATAAACCACGATAATTAGAAGAGGTCACCGTCAAAGCAGTGTAATATTTTTAATGGAAACCCGCTATATCATTTAATACTTGTGCTACAAAGGATTTGAGGTAATCCAGAAGCTGTTTTGCTGCCAATATGATATGTATTTTTTGAAGCTGAAATTTGGTGATGCAGACATGAGTCTATATAGGACTTTATAGGATACTATAAGTTTACAGATGATGATTTTGCCCTTGTTCTGTAATAGCGTTTTGAAGCCATGCGCAATTTATTTTTGTAAACAGTAATATAGACAGAAAAAACACTGTCGAATATTGAATTGGATACCAATTCACTCAATGACACACTCTATTCCATATTGCACAATACAAATTCGGTTTCTCTCAATGATTAGTGTATCATTGTTAACCAATAGGCTATAAAATTGCTTGAAATATAAGGTTTCCTTGGTATTTAATAGATCGTTTAAATATAACAGTTATTTAATGCAAGTAATTCCCTATTCTAAATGCAATACAAAATATATCATTGGTTTCAGTAAAACTTTATTTGTAAGAAAATATATCTTATTCAATCGATATACTAAATCTAAAAGGTGAAGTTCTAACAAATTAAATTACTAACCCAGTAAACATGCATTAAGATAATAAGTAGTTAACAGTAAAATATATATATATATATATATATATATATATATATATATATATATATATACATCTTCTGTAATTTTTAATAATATTCCTTCTAGTCTAAAGGGCTTAAGCTACATAACTTTTAAAAATAATATAAAAAATTATTTAGTAGGGGTAGGATTGGAAGAATGATTTTTTATAAATCAAAATTCTACCTATTTATGCCCAACTAGTATACTACTGTCATTTTTTGGTTTTCTTTTTATTTTTGTCATTTTTATATTGATATTTTAAATTGTTTTTATTGGCATAAATAAAGTTCTTTTTTATTATTTTATTTATTTATTAAAAAATTTCATCCAGTCCGTGGTCCTCCCCGATGGTACCCATTACCGATGCCGCGTTACCTCTTTGTATTGCTAAGCTGATCTTTTGCGTGATAAAACTAAGGGATCGATCACATGGGATCTTTATAGCAATCTCTCGAACCAACCTCCTAGCTTCATCACCCCAAGGACCTAATGTCTCGATCGCAATTGGTATAAAAATAAAGCGGTCCTGTAGCTCTCCATATTTTAAAAATATTTTGAATTCAGCAAGAGCAGCAGCTCATCCAGGTGTTTTAGATGTTTTAGGTAAATAAGATTTTGCCAATGTATGGCTACATGTTGCATCCCAAATCAGCTGCTTTCCCTGTCTCCAAGGGATCAAAGTCATCCCGTCCGCTCTCTTGACGTCATTCCTACAAATTCCAAGCGGCTCTAAAACTGCAGGTTGTTCAGCAGAAATTAAAGCCCGTTTAATTATATCATTGATCTGACTATGTCTGGAAGCACGCCCTGCACTTTTCTTGCAGCTAAGCCCGTGTGAGCCATATATAGCAGCTGTTTCGCCGCAAATGCAAGGATGTTCCATAGAAATAGGCAGACCAAGTCTAATTGCAATTGAAATTCTGAAAGTTGAGTTATCAAGTAGGTTCCCCAAGGAAGCAGACGGTAGGGCATTAAGCCATGCATTTGATTCAAAAGCGTGAAGAGCCAGTATGCGTGCCCTATCCTCATCCCTTTGACACTCAGTTAAAAGATGTTCTTGACGAACTTTACATAATAAAAAATCAAAATCTTTTTGGGATTTTTTAAAATCTTGAGGAACGATATTTAAATTTGAAAGAGAGAGCCACTTTGTTAAACATAAATCAAAGTCTAAATCACAGGAATTTAAAATATTTTATATTATTTACTTATTTAGTCGAATCGTTAATAGAGCCCAAAAAAGCAGATATTGATAATGTATTTGTATCTCTTATTCCGAGTACTCCCAATTTTACGCGAAGTGAACTTTGAAGCCAAGAATTTAATTTTATTAGACAATTTGTAATTTCTTGAAGGCAGGTTTCAAGAAGAAAATCATATTCTTTTAAAGATTCGGTACTTTTCCAGCAAGGAACACAACGTAGTAAGTACGATATTCGAGGTATTGAAAAAGACGATTTTAAAAGAAAATAGGCCACATGTGAATCAAGTAATTTTAATTTATCACGCATTTTGTTAAGAAAATTGATTTTATCTTTAATCGCTAAACTAATTTCATCAGAAGAAAAAACACATCCGAGCAAATTAAAATGGGAAATTGGAATATATATATATATATATATATATATATATATATATATATATATATATATATATATATATATATATCGATATACTTATTATTATTGTTTGAGTTACAAAAGTAATTAATTTAATATAACTTATAATAGTTATATATATATATATATATATATATATATATATATATATATATATTAACATTTTTGTTATTTAAATCCAATCATACATATATGTGTTTTGAGGAACGATGCACTCTTATTTAGTATAATAAAAATAAAACACGTTTTATTATTTTAAAGTAATTCTTGTTTACCTAGTATTATTAAATATACATACATTGCTAAGAAATTTTGTAAAAATTGAAATATAAAAGAACGACATTTTATTAACTCAGATTCTGACGCGAACACGGTAAAATTTGTATATCTATTTCACTCAAAATATAGGATCTGCTTCTTTGCAAAACTTTTGGCTTGTGTGGGTACAGAATTATATTTTCTTTGGAGTACAGAATGCATGATGAAACAAATTTGACGCTTACCACTGCATTCGAGTATCCTAAATTTATAGCTAGATTTGGTGGAAACCATGTCTAAAAAATACAAATACAACAATAACCTGGCGGTCATATTTAATGTTAACAGTTTATATAGATTAGCCAGGAGAGATTTACAAATAAACACACTTGTTATTGCAAATGCTTTTAGATTTGTGTTACTTGCCATAAAACGTTGGAATGAGTTGCTCAAGTCCACAGTCCTGCAAAAGATCTATTATGTTTGGAGGTATACTTAGTTGTACAAGCCTAAACACACAGAATGATAACATAACCAAGCAGGTTGCAAGCTTAAAAGATGACTTAACGAACAAAAACCAACTGCAACAGCAACTAAAGTAATACTTCAGCCAACAATAGAAGGCATTGAATTAATATTTTTATTATTTCTCTAATATCTTATATATTTTAAAGGAGTGTTTATTTTAATTGAAATGATGTAAGGATCTATGATCAATGTTATAAGAAAATATCTGAATTTTATATTTTAATTGTAATTCTTGCTCGTTTAATAAAACATGTTTTAATTTGAATAATACCGCCCACAGATTGGGCAACAACCAACATCACCACGGTTGTTGCCCGGAAATCCCTGGGTCTCCTGACAAAAAACCGCAAATGTGCTAGCAGGTCCCTGGTCTGTGAACTCTTTGTGTCGTTTTTTCAACTTCCAAGTTTCCCATCTAATATCACGTGTCTAGCACTACCTTACAGACAGCTTCCCCGATATTTTCTTCACTTTTTTTTATAAATTTTCCTGTCGTTATTTCTTTACCTTATATATATATATATATATATATATATATATATATATATATATATATATATATATATATATATATATATATATATATATATATATGTATATTAAATGTAAATGCGAAGATTTACTTCTTCGCTAGTGCAGCAAGAAGGCCGTAAATGAAAAATAAAAATAAAAATAATGAGGACTATTTTTGATTCTGATCTGGGTGACCTCCTGCTATCGATTTCTGGGCCCTTGCCCATCAGCGGGCAAGCTTACACCCCGGGTGGCTGAAGAACAGACCACGTTTTGACCAGAATCAAAGAGAGTCCTTATATCCAAAATGTTCGGAAAGGATGGGTAAGATGTAGTGGCTCGCGCCAACTAGTTCACCCAGTGTTGCTCCAAAAATGTTTGGCTGCTAACATAAAACATACTCGAAAGTATATATCGATGTCGATGTCGAATTTCTCGACGTCGACGGTACAAAAATGCACCATTGTACAACAATAGTAGAAAAATGGAAGATTTCTTGGCCTATAGGTAATATATTAAATTTAAATGCGAAGATTTACTTCTTCGCTAGTGCAGCAAGAAGGCCGTAAATGAAAAAAATAATGAGGACTATTTTTGATTCTGGTGTGGGTGACCTCCTGCTATCGATTTCTGGGCGAAGAAGTAAATCTTCGCATTTACATTTAATATGTTACCTATAGGCCAAGAAATCTTCCATTTTTCTACTATATATATATATATATATATATATATATATATATATATATATATATATATATATATATATATATATATATATATATATATATATATATATATATATATATATATATATTCATGAATATTAAAACAGTGAATCTGAGCGTTATATTTTAGTTGAACCCAAACCTAACACAACAAAATTGAAAATTTAAAATTTTACGCGTAAATACACTAAACAAAGGCTGTTTTGTAAAAGAAAACAAAGCAATGTCAACATTTGATAAAAAGAAATAGCTGCGCGTTTAAAGTGCTAATAAATAACATTACGAAACGCTACTTTTCCAAATTAAAAACACGGAAAACACGAAGGAAAACTCTCTGGATTTAATTGAATTAAATTAAAGTAAGTTTTTCCCATTCCAGACCGATCTGGAAGAAACTACAAGTTGAATTTTCCACGCCAAGGGTTGATTAGGAACGGAGGAAATGTTTCAGAACAATAAGTTTAAAGAAAGTACAAGAATTATTTATTTGATACTCTTTACTGATGCGAAACTTATAAATAACCAACAAAATGCAAGTAAAATTAAACACTGCAAAACAATACTTCCGATAATCTTCTTGTCTAAGTAAGAATGACGATGGAAGTTTATAACATGTCTGTGAACGAAGTAAACCGAAAAAGGAATTGCAGCTGTATTTATTGGGAGTACTTATAAGTAGCAGGAAGGCTTCACTGATGTGAGGAAGTGAAGTTAGGACCAATCTATACAAATGTATTTTTACAAAAATGCTACATTTCAAGCAGAAGTTTATAAATTCCAATGAATACAAGAAATTTTCTTCATATTCCTAAAATTAAGTTTTCTCTATTTCATAAAGCCATTTGAAAATTATCTGTTATATTTAATTTAAAACGGAAAATCAATAACGAAGCTGAAGGCCTTATTTTAGGTGCATTTTAAAGGACGCAACGACATCTCTGATTTTTAAAAGGCTTTTATATGTCATTTAACTAAGTATTGTAACTCTGACTAAGCATTACTTCAACCGAGGATGTCTTAATTTAGTTTGAAAGAATTTTATTTTACTTCAGTGTTGAATTATTTCACCCTGAGATTCATTAGAACGATTTAAAACTTGGTACGTTATTTCTTAACTTAAACAATTAATTGGCAAATTATATAAGTCTGAATCTGAATGAAGAATTTATAAAATATATATTTACATACACTATACATATAATATACAGTGCATACATCGAATGAGAATCTTAATTGGTAAATATAGTTTCAGTTGGAATGCCTCGCACTTACGTTTACTTAAAATTAATTAATTTATGAACATTTTAAACAAGAATTGCACTCAAAAGGAATCCCTCTGACGACTTCATTACTAAACGTCGTTCTTTGATTCAAACGCCACGTTGTAATTTCCATAAAGACTTCATTAACTATGGGAAACATTATTAGCTATAGAATAAAGACTAACGTCTTTAATTTCCTGAATATTGCGCCCCAATTTCATATCATTCAAAACTTAAAGTTTTCATCTATTTTCAACTTTAACTGAAAAACAAGAGAGATTTTGGGATAGTAGTATCAGTAGCGGGATACAGTGTTGGGCAAAATGTAATCTTATTAATATCTTACTACCAATTTCAATTAACCAATTTATGGGTAATCAGATTACATTGTAACAAACCTATGTAAGTAATGTATTACATTGTAATCTAATTACATGGTAATCATATGACCATGTATAGGTAATGTGTGCATTATTTTATTGAAGAACAGGTGACCTATCATGGCTTAAAATACTATAAATGAGAAATCCAGAAGAACTCCTCTATGACGGCATATAAATTTAATTAGATAATTGGATCTCTAATCTCTGTACTATATAATGTAATGGAATTATAAAGTAATCATTTGATTTCAGTTTAAATACTATTTAATTGATTAGTTACGCATGAGGAATCATCATTACCATGTAATGAAATACAGCGTAATAAGTTTACATCATAATTAAACTTAAATATATATAAAAGGGGAATATATATATATATATATATATATATATATATATATATATATATATATATATATATATATATATATAACCCAAAAAAATCTAAAATATTTTTTTTATATTCCCTTCATAAATTAAATATTTGTGATAATTGTTATTATCAATTTATTTTGGTCTCTACTAACAAAAAAAAATGAATTTTCTACCGCAAATTTTCGAGCAAATTTCGAAACTTGTAAAACATGATTGTCTGTGACGTCAAAAGTGTTATAATAAGTACATGCCGAATTCCAGTATTGTAGGGTCATTGAAAAATCAATACAAATGACATTAAATGCGTAACTCATCCAATGAAATAGCCATGCACTTGTAGAAGGTTCCTAAAATCTTATTCATGTATATTTCAAGCCGAAATCGATCAAGGAACTTCTTACTTTTTTGAAAACTATATTACCATTTTTTCAATTACAAAAGTACTATTGGAAACTAATAAATTACTATTATTCCTTAGAGTATAGAATTGTTTAAGCTAAAACATTAAATTATTTGACGAGAATGCTCAAATATAATTGGGTGAAAAATAGTTATTTGTAGGCGGTGTGATTCAAATTAAAATATATTTTTTAAACGAGCAAGAACTACAGTTTAAATAAAAAATTTAAAACTAAGTGAATAATACTTATACCATGTTAATTAAAATAAACACTCCAATAAAACATATAAGGTATTAGAGAAATAATAAAAGGTATTAATTCAATGAGTTCTATTGTTGGCTGAAGTTTTACTTCTATTGCTCGCGGACAACTTTTGGAGAGGTTAAAATTATGCTGTTGGTATTTTGTTCATTTAATAGTCGTTTAAGCTTGCAGCCTTTGTTTACTGCGTTAAAGTTACGCCAAAAATAATAGATCTTTTGCAATTCTGGGGACTGGAGTGTTTCAGTGTTTGTTTGGACTGGAGTGAACTTTGGTGTTTTATAGTATGTTAGTAAAATAAATCTAAAATACTTTGTAATAACAATAAGTATTTCGATTAAATAACTTGTATATTCTTACAAATAAACATTTTCTGAAACCAATGATATATTTTGTATGGAATTTAAAAAAGGGCATTACAGCATCAAATAATTGTTATATTTAAACGACCTATTAATAACCAATGAAACCTTATGTTGTAAACAATTTTATAATCTATTAATTAACAATGATAAACTAATCATTGAAATAAACCGAATTTCTATTGTGCTATACGAAATAGAGTGTGTCATTGAGTGAATGGGTATCCAATTCAATATACGATAGGGTTTTTTTTCTGTGTAAAGCCAAGCAAAGAAGTTGTAATTTATTCCGTTTTTGTTCATCGGATATCAGACTAATAAGTAAATTCATGTAAAGACACATGAGTTAGTTATCTTAAGATAATCCGAAATATACTCCCGTTTGTTATTTTTGTATTTATCCTAATCTCATGTATATTCCTGATATAGAAAGTTATAATTCTGCACTGCACGAAGTTCTCTAATAAATAACAGTTAAGTGGGAACTCGAGAGGAAAGGGATATTATTCTGAGAGCGTGACCCGTTTACAATTTCGACGCTCCCGGCGTCCGATTTAGCGCCTTGAAGGGTTAAGTTGGGTATTGTTGTTAACGTATATCGCTCATGAGGGTAACGTATGTTACATTGTATTACCTTTATCACGGGTGTGTTTTGGTATTTTATTTCATGGCGATACCTAAAATAAGACAGGGTTATTTTGAAATAAAGGGCTATGTGCAGGGACTGGCTTTTATTCCTGAGAGTGTTGTTTGTTTAGGGATCCATAAATCTGTTTCTAAAACATCGACATTTTTTTCGGAAAGTACTGATTTTTACATTTTTGTGAATAATTTTGTGGTCGATGATCAATTTTTTCTGCACTTTTAATAACTTCACGTTTTAAAGCACGTATTCTCATACAGTTAGAGTGTAAATGAGCCAATTGCTTCATAAATTTTAAACTATATAAACGACATTGGACTCCGTCTGAATCATCCGAGCAGAAATCCGGTCGCGCAGCCCGGATTCGGAGAGTTCCCTGATGAGTTTCGCCCCCGGAATTTATAATGATCATCTTCTCTTCCGAATCCGTGGAGGTCCTTTTTGTTTTGGATCATTAACCTCTAACTTGAAGCGGTGGCGGCAAAATTTAAATTGAATTGCTGGTAACGGCTGAGATTTTTTTACTGCTCTGCTTTTCCGTTTTACGAGTATATGCAAAAGTAATATCATAAAACTATACGGGGTGTTTTATGATGATTAATATTTTTTATCTGGAGAGGCGCAAGTAGATTTCAAGTCTAACTACTGACGTATGATAATCGTATTTAGAGGATTGGAGTTTGGGAGAGGAAGGGAAACCCTATGTTCTTCCATAATCTGGAGACTCTAGGTATGAATGAGCGACCGAAATAGAGTGTTTCTGAGTTGTGTAGCTGGACAGTAAAGGGATACATATATGACGCTTTCCTTGTTGTTCTGTTAAAGGTGGAATAATAGAGGATAGTTTTTTTGAGCAAAGTTCATAAAAATATCTGTAGAAGAGAGACAGACCTCATATTGGGGCAGTGAGCGAGAGAAGGAAGCTTTGCTGTGAGATCTGAGTTGTTGATGAATTGAATGGCTCTCTTCTGAATAAAACCAATGATGTTAAGTGTCGATAGTGACGCTGCTCTTCATTTGTGGGATCAATATGATAGGTTAGGTTTTCTTTGGGAGACAACGAGAGCGTGTAGGTAAAAGAGGATTAGACTCGGAATATAAAATCAAGTTTTTGAGCTGCTAATGTGGCTATGGAAGTATCTGTATGTCCACACTGAGATCGTGTTCGAAAGCAATGCCAACAAGGTCGAACGATTCTCTGTTCGGCAGGGCCTGGCAATTAATGTGGATGGGAAAAGTGTAGCTGAATTTCTTGCGTGTCAGGAAGCAAGACTGGGTTTTGGTTAAACTGCACAAGGTTTTTAACCCAGTACTGATGATGAATTGGAGGTCTTGCAAAAGGGATAGGTGCATAGATCTGTGCCTATGATCCAGTTCTATATTGGGGACGTATTTGGGAAGATAAACATTTGAGTGCAGCGTAGAATCGTCAGCATAGCGTCAGGATACTAGTGGAGAAATAATAATAAACATTAATTCAATGGGTCCTATTGTTGGCTGAAATATTATTTCTATTGCTCGCGGATACCTTTTTAGACGTCAGAATTTTTCTTTGTTAGTTGAATAGTCGTGCGCCAAAAATAATAGATCTTTTGCAGGACTGGAGACTGGAGTAACTTATTTCAGTGTTTTATGGTAAGTAAAACAAATCAAAAAGGCTTGGCAGTAATAAGTGTGTTTTCTTATTTGTAAATCTCTCTTGGTTAGACTATTTTATATGACTGTTTAATCAGCCGATACTTATTGCTAGAAAAATATTAACATTAAAATATGATGGCAAGTTTATTGTTGAATTTGTATTTTTTAGACATGGTTTCCACCAAATCTAGCTGCAAATTTAGGAGATTCGAATGCAGTGTCAAATTTGTTCCATCTAGCATCCTGTACCCATACAAGCCAAGCCAAAAGTTTTACAAAGAACCAGATCCTATATTTTTAGTGAAATAAATATAAAAAGTTTACGGTGTTCCCGTCAGTGTGGTGTAATAAAATGTGTTTTTTTTTTATATTTAAATGTTTTCAGAATGTCTAAACAATGTATGTTTAACAATACTAAATAACAATTATTGTAAAATAATAAAGCGTGTTTCATTTGTTTCAAATATAAGTATAATTGGTGTAATAGAAATTCTTCATTATATAAAATAAGAGTAATTGTTCTTCAAAACACGAATATGATTGAATTTAAATAAAAATGTTTTATTTCTATTGGATTAAATTAATTACTGTTGTAATTGAAACAATAATAGTCATTTTTCATCAAATGAGGTGCATATCCTTACAAATAAACTTCAAGTGAAACCAATGATAGTTTGCATTGAACTTAGAACAGGGTATTACTGGCATCAAATAATTGTTATATTTGAACGATCCATTAGAAATCAATGAAACCTCATATTTCAAGCAATTTTATAACCTATTGGTTAACAATGATAAACTAATCATTGAAATAGACCGAATTTGTATTGTGCAATACGGAATAGGGTGTGTCATTGAGTGAATGGGTATCCGATTCAATATACGATAGTGTTTTTTCTGTGTATTTTTAGTTATTGATTATATCCAATTCCTCTCATGTTCTTTCTGGAGTCTCTGAGCTCGGCAAAACGTACATAGTCACGGGAGTTCTTACTCCGCCTCTACTTATTCCGAACTACTATCTTGTTACAATTCAGGAATTTAACACGCATATGCGTGTTAAATTCCATAAGCCTAATGTAAAACCATAATATATTAAAAAAAATACAGAACCTATTCTAGAGTACACTAGTCTAGTCCATAATCACTCGTTAATAAAACGCGCAAAACGTAAAAGATAGACCTCACTGCAAACGTAGGTTTAATTGAGATGTGTTCGAAAACAAGCTCGTTCTATAAGATATCTGTAGTGCTAAAAGGTGGATTTCACTGCGTTAGTTAAAAATCTGTTACAGGGAAATTAACCAGTAACAGACTAGGGCCAGTTTTGTACCTAGCGGTAGAAATTTGACGAGTAAGGGTCTACCACGGCAGATATGAGTCAAAACTATGCGTCCAGATGCAGACCTTGAAAGAAAGACTCTCAGAAACTCAGAAAGAAGTTTGATGGAAAGTGAAACGAGCTATACCTGGGCAACTGTTTGAGGTTTTTTATCACGTCATCATTTTAGAGAAGTTATGAATCTCACTAATGATTTAAAAATTACAATAAATATATTTCTGGTGGCCCGGAGCGTAATGATTACCAATACAAAAATAGTGTTAAAAAACGTAGTTAAAATGTAATTTTAAGTAACAACCCAAAGCCATTTTATAAACCCACTATCGACCAAAAAATTTAAATTGGTTGTTGCGGCATTTTTATTTCCAAAGTGGCTTTTTATAAAACGTTACACGGCGCTTGTGGAAAATATATTAAAATTACGTTGCGAGGCACGAAAACAAATTGCCGTAAAGGCTTTTCGATTGAGGTGTAATGACTTTTATTAAAAATTGACAGGATTAAAACGTGAAGGTTCGAGAGCTTTTTACATTTTGAGGAAAAATGGGCTTCGCTGCATACGTGATGTTCGGAAGGCAGTTCTGTTGCAAATATTTTATGCCCACCTAACAGCTTAACAGGTTCATTTTTATGAGATGTTTAAATCTTAAAGTAAATTTTGATTTTTAAAAGGAAATGAAATATATTTTTTTAGAGAAATATATATGTTTTTCGTACTTCTAATAAAGTATACATAAAACACACAATTTCATTTGGTTATAGTGACAGTTTTGGACTGGGTTCTATTTTCGGATGGGAGTACTTTTGTATTAAATGGTCATGTGAATAACCAAAACTGTCGGTACTGGTCCAATGAGAATTCTCACTGGATTCTAGAAACTAGCACTCAACGTCCACAAAAGCTTAATGTTTGGGTAGGCATAATTGGTGACCGAGTTATTGGGCCAATGTTTTTTTAAGATAATCTAAATCGGCCGTAAGTACTTTATTTCAGCCTTGCTGCTTTATTTCCTCGTCATGCAGATCTTCATGATGATCGAGTATGATTTCAGCAGGATGGTGCACCGCCACACTACGCGCAAAACCGGTGGAAAGGGAGAAGGCGTACAATTGAGTGGCCGGCGAGATCGCCAGATCTTAACCCCCTAATTATTTTCTTTGGGGCTACCTTAAAAGTAAAGCTTACATGACAAATCCAGAAAATTTAGAGGGACATAGGCAACGAATAACACATGAAATTCGACAAATAACTGCAGAAATGGTACATAATGTTACAAATGAATTTTACTTTAGGATAAGGTTCTGCCAAGAACAAAATGGTGAACATTTCCAACAATATTTACAATACAAAAATATTTAGAAAATTAAATTTAAAATAAAGAGTTATCCTGTCTTCCTCCAATATCTGGTTTAGGTTATCAACATTGATATCATGTCTACTATCAAGTCTAAGTATGACTAGATGAACCCTGAAGCCTGGGGATGGGTATTAAACTAGAACCGTGTGGAGCCAATTCAAACTCTACTCCCGCTCCAGAAAAACTTCTCATAACATTTTTTGTAATTACACGAAAAGTTGTAATTATAATTGAGGCTGAAAAAAATCATATGATTTTATTTAACAGTATGTGGTAATTGCTATGGCCAGTCTTGCTCCATTGTTGCTTCGAATACAACAGATGACGATCCTTAAAATATCAATGAAGATATCTGATCCATCTTGTTTCTTAGAGCAATCTACAGAAATCCAGCAACAAGAGGAAGAAGAAGAAGAAAACGAATAAGAAGAAGCGTACCATTTTTTTTAATCAATAGGAATCTGTCCTTGTTTGACCAAAACAAATCCTGTATAATGATTAAACGGGAAAGCTACCTAAAAAAGATGCTCCCAGTATTATACCTCGAGGGTGGTGTGGACAATAGTGCATATTATTCAAAATATGAATTTTCCAAAAAAGTATAAAAACAATTTTTGTACAGAATCGCATAGTCTACAAGCTTTGTAATAACTATTTTCCCGATAACACGAGACACTTATATTTTTGACCTTTGGCCTTGAATACAATTTTTAGCACAAGTGAAATCGATGGGGACTTTTGACAGTTTTTAGCTCTGTGCGAATTTTTCCGAGCATAAATGTCTATTTTTACTGAATAAAAAGTCGTGGCGGGCATTTGTCCGATGTTGTATTTTACACTTAATCGTGATATGTGTACTTTGTTATTATATAGTAGAATATCAGCACTTTTGATAAAATAAATGTTTTATTTACAGATTAAAATGTGCGTTCATTTTGGTACACCCTCTAGAGTAATAGACGCACAAGATCGTCATATAAGTTTTCCCCCCAATTTTTTCTCTGCCTTTTTATTTCGCCGCACGTCGTGAATTTCAGTTTATCGCAAAAAAATTCTATACATACTGAAAAAGAGTTTTCTTTGACAAATTATCATCACAAGCGAGAATCTGCGTGAAACGAAATGGGATGAAATTGGAGAAATAACGATTGTGATAAATAGAGTTCCTATGGGTATAATATAAACGATTCACGCTATCGGCGTTTTGTATCTGGGATATTAATACGTATAGGGGAAAGAAATACGGGCTCGGAATGTCGGTATGTATCATAGAAGTTTACAGATAAAACGGGTATAACTGTCAGTGCAGGAAAAATTTGTTTGTTCGCAATTCTTATAATTTCGTCTTGAATAGGCTGCCAAGAAATAATGTTGATATTGTGAGTTGATTGTACCTATCAGAAACTGTGTCGCCGAGGAATGAGAAGGAAAGAGATAATGGAACTTATCGTTTAATGTTGCTTTTCAGAACAGTTGTCTAATGACAAAGTTGCTTACTACTTTTATAAAAAATGGAATCTCCTTGGCAACACAACTTTGAAACAGGTCAGCTTTACAGGTTTACATGTTTTAACTGTTCCAAAGCTACCGGTAGCTGCTCTATCTCAGGGGAATTTTTATTTATAACTTTTACCTTTTTTTTTAAACATTAATCTTGTTTTGCCAGCACAGTTACTGTTAAAACTACCATACATAAATAACATTTGCAGTAAGTGTCTGGAGCAGTTCTTGTATTCCTAGGAATAAAATAATTTTCCAATTGCGATAGTTTTATAGAATACGTTGCATTTTTACACTTCCTGTATACAAAAATTTTGAACTTTGGACAAATTACAGCTGGGTATTTGTTGTCTAAATTATCGTATTTTATTATTTCTCAAATTTTTAATAATAATAATAACAAATCACCTTTTATATCTTGCACTGCCTTTGACTTTTTCTCACAAAAAAGGCAAATCTTGCACCGGTTCTTTTTATGATCCTCACATCTTTTATAATTCAGAAAGTACATTTACACTAACTTCCAAAAATTTACATCGACTTATTCCCTTTTGCGTCCTGTACCCGATTTCAACCCAAGCAAACCCAACCGCAACGAAACATCCTGTATAACTTAATTTTTTACCGAAGCTAGATGCAGTATTCCTCTCTCAACCCAAAAAATTCAATTTCTCCCCCTTTACAACTAACTTTAGAAGGTTGCAACGCCTTTACATTGCTAGAACTCTATGTTAAATCAGTTTTTTCAATAAAAATATTATTCTGAGCATTTGGCTTTTATTAGCGATTATAAGGTAACGTATTTAGCTTGCTGGTGATGTTGTTCAAAGCTCGAACTCTGGACGAGTCGATTCCATTCCAGCGCTCGCCGCGCCGTCTCTTTAATATTTTCGAAACTATCACGAAGGTTTCTAATAGAAGTTAAACCAGAATTTAACATTGTTTTGGGGATTTCCAAATCTACTTCAACAGATTGTAATAATTTGATGATCAAACCCCGCTATGCAGGGTTTGCGGGAGTGTATTTTACGCCACTGATACTGCCCATAAATAATTTCACCCCTCCGCCCCTAGAGTCTGACTACGCCACTGGTGTTGCTAACTACAGTGTGCAATGTTTTTAGCGCCATTTTCAAACGACACCGTTTTCATTTCATTTTCGTTCACATATCTACCTACATTTTGTCGAACGTTACAATGTTTGTGTTAAGATGTAATATTATTCAATGGCCTTTGAAACTTAAACTCTAGATACCGGAATTTGGAAAAACTCATCCAAAGTCAAATATCCAAAATAATATATCCCTCAGGTCTATCAGATCCTGTAGCCTGGATGAAACTCAAGCAACTAATAAATTTATTATTCCTATCTATAGCTCTAAGCGTGAGTTCAACGTAGGAATATTAAAATTAATTTTAGTGAATCATTTTAAAGTTCAGCCAAATATTAAGCCTCTAAAAGCAATTTGAGTTGTAGCTGGAAGCTTAGAAATTAGATAAAATTAATAATAGTTTAGCAGAGGGTCGTCTGTTTGATGGGTATATAAGATTCGCGAAGGTGGGTTATTTAAAAGGTCATCGAATATAATTAGAAATGTACTCAGCTACTTATTCCTAAGTCTTTTTATCCATGGTGGTCTGAGACTCTGAAGTTGAGTTTATTAGATTTTTCCATTCCTTCCTCTCTTGTGCTAAATTTCTGACTTCATTCCATTAGATCTGTCTCTCCTGTGCCACTTCTCTCACTCCCTCTTGCCATGTTCTTCTAGGTCTTTCTCTTCGATTGACTCCTTGAGTTCTTGCTTTGTATACCTTTTTCGTCAGTCTCTCTTTTGGCGTTCTGTGAATGTGCTCAAGCCATCCTAGTTGTCTGTTCTCAATCTTTGTCAGTATTGATTTTATTCTCAGTTCAGTTCTAAATACCTTGTTTCTAATTATTCTAGTTTTTCCCACTATTTTTCTCAAAAATCGCATTTCCGTTTCATTTATCTTGCTCTTGTCCCTATTTGTGAGAGTCCATGTTCCACTGCCACATACTAATGATGGGCTTATTACCTTTTTGACAACCTCCACCTTTACGTATTTGGATACTTCTTTCCTTCTTAAAAATGTATTTCTTAGTCGCTTATTCAGTTTTCCTATTTTTGCTGTCCTGTCATGAATTTTTTCCGTTTTCCATTTCCTTCTGTTACTGTTCCAAGATACTTAAATTCTTCAACCTGTTCTATGCTCCTTTCCTCTATTCTGATGTCGTGTCGTTTGTTGTTCTGTCCAATAATCATCGAATTCGTTCTTTGGGTAAAGTAAAGTAAATTAAGCACTCCAAAATGTTTCAAGGGAGACCCGCTTTCGATCCCATTTCGGTGTATTCGAGAATTTGTCTACATTCTTTATAGTCTCTGGTATTGCCTATTTAAATTTTTTCCGGTGCTTTTCTATATTTGTTTCGTCTTCCTCTTGAGCTTCTAGGTTTCTCTTAAGGTTTTCTTGGTATTTTGTTTTTTGTGTCGCTTCTTTGAGTTTGTAGCTTTTTTATCTTCTTTAATTTATTTCTCCTTGTGTCTTCCGTTTCTTTTTGTTTTGCTCTCATTTCCATATTTAATAGGTAGTAGTCGTTGCTGAATTCGCCTCTTCTTTAGTTAACCATAATTCCGTAACAGCAGGAGCAAATAAAAAAAAATTATTCACATACGTAGTTTTTTATGTAGATTCGAATTTTATAAACAAAAGTAAATCATTCCATTTAAAACTCCAAAGTTACTCCCCACCCCTTAAAATAGAGAGAAAGGATAAATGTCAAAAATATGTTTAAATATGTCCCCATTTCCTTACCAATTACCAAAATTTCATGAAAATATTTTAAACCAGTTTCGAGATATCGCCTTGTAATACTCAAACCTCACTCAAAACTCACCCTCTATACATTTGTAAACGTATTTCAGTCTCTAATATCCATCACTAATTTTAAAATCTTTAATATAGCCAAGCTACAAGAAAATTAATCAGCTAATCAGTCATTTAAGCTAGAAGCTAATTCCTAATTTCTTAACAGATTAAAAATTATCCTTGCCACTCAGCGTGCTTTCTATATAGCGCCTAAAGAGAAGCTTTAGGCGCTTTTTTCTCAGCGATCGAAGATAAAACAGCCTCAGTTATTAAATAATATCCGATAGCGGATATTGGACAATTTTGACACCATCAACACCAATAATAAAGCACTCGGAGATAAATATAAAGGAAAATGGAATAATATTTGGGGTAGGAAAGGATTTAGGGTTTTTATTAAGGTTGTCATAATGTTTCCAGCACCTTAAGGTGTCCGTTAAACATAATAAATCATTTTTATAGAAAGTGATTATTTTTTAGAATACGAAAAGTTAAAAAACTACCACTAATATTCATCAAAAAAGGTTAAAACTTAGTGTTGGTTAAAATTTAGGTTTTCTAGTTGATCAGTAAGGTTTTGACAAGTTCCGGCCCTGTTACGGTTAAAAAAGCATCATTAAGAACTTAGTAGTTATCTTATTTCCGTAAATCCGAGGTCTGCATCTCAATTCGCTTTTGACCTACAAATAGTGAAAGATAAAAATTGTTTTATTTATTTATCTGTTTTATTCACGCATTCAAAGAGTTCAATAAAGTAGTACCAAAGGAATTATTTTTTTTTTCTACTATAATGTTAAAAGAAGTATGCAAATAACTGGTAAAATAAGGTATTTGAAATTGTATTTTGTTTTCGATTGCATAAATCAATTTCATTCCTCCTTAGGCTTTGCACTCTTTATGCTTAGTTTATATTTGCGTTTTTTAGGCGTTCGATTTGTTTTTCAGTTATTTTTAATTAAAAAGTGGTTCGTTACAACGAAGATACAGTTGAAAGCCATTTAAAATCACATTAAGATACAAATCTCGGGTTTGTGCTAAAATGTTTCTTTTTTAAAAACCTTTGAAACGAGGTTCCACATGGCATAGGGTTACTTTCAAAGTTTTTGACCTCAACTCCCTAGCGTCGCCCCTTATGGATGATTGAAGAAGTTAAATTATATGAAAAAGTAGATTGAAACCTAAAATGTTGTGTCTATATCTCTACTAATAGCACAGACATTTGCCCAGCTTAGGTAAAAACTAAGACTTTTCGGACACCCTGTATGTCCTATAATTCTCCCCTTTTCTTTTATATTGTTACAGATAATGTAATATTTAAAAAGCGAAATTTTTTTTTTTTTATAAAATAATTACAATATTCTGTTATTTACTTTTAATAAATTGTGATTATTATTTTAAAATGGATTCATTTTGTGTTATTGTTTTAGTTACAACATAAACAAAAATAGAAACCCTTTTATAGCGGACAAAACGTTAAACAATTTACGGTGAATATTTTAAAATAATAGTTCGCAGTCCAAATATCGAACCAAATAGGTCAACTGAAAAAGAACAAGCCAGTATTTTCGTGGCATATATCAAATGTCCATTTCTCTCTAATTGCCGGCGGGTATTTTAGTGGGCTGCATTGTGAAGTCAGTGTTTGGAAGAAAAAGTGAATTTTTCAATATTAATTCGATTTACGTCGTATCGAGACATCGTACTAGTTCGATAATTGAAAGACTAACCCAACCCAATCAAACAAAATGCACCAAAAAGACACCAAAGTTTCTTTCACGGTAAAAAGTTTTACAATTTATTTTTAAGAAAACATATTTTAAAAAATATTTTTTTCTTGAAATATCGTTTTTGATTATTTATTTTTCTATTGTTTCAGGTGGCGCTTATAGTCGGCATATCAGGGGCATACCGAAGTGATGAACTGATGAAAATAAGAATGCCAGACGTCAACTTTGTAAAAGAAAAAGTGTTAATTGAGATTGCATATAAGTGATGTAAGTTGGGTCAAGATACTAGAAGAATATCTTAGTCTTCGGGAAAACATTCAAAATAATAGATTTTTTGTCCAATATCGCTACGGAAAGGCAACCAATCAACCTTTTGAGCACAATTCAATCTCAAAATTTACAAAGGCAATCGCCACATTTTTGAAGCTCCCCCATTCTGACTATTAATTTTAATAAATAAACTTCTGATTGTTTTTATGTTTATTTGTTATTTGTCAGTATAGATGTCAAAGTGAAAATACAAAGGTTATTCAAATTTTATCCAACCTTGGGGTAGAAAGAAGAAATATTCTTAAAATTTGGTTTAGAACGAAATCAGTTTAAATTTTATTAATATATTTCCAGAGCCCAGCGTTTCCAATAACAGGCAATTTTAATGGAAAATTATCACAAGCAGCTGTCTATCCAGCAATAACAAATATTATTGAAAATAACAATAATCAACCATACATTGAATACGTGATATTTCAGCAGGATGGATCACCTCCCCACTATGCAATAGCTGTCCGCGATTATTTAAATGAGACATATCCATGTCGATGGATTGGTCGAAGAGGTGATATTGAATGGCCCGCTCGATTATCATATCTTTCACCATTAGATTTTTTCTATGGGGTTTCTTTAAAAGTAAAATATGACTTATTCAATCAGAAAATTCGAAATACCGTTTTGTCAAAGAATTGGAAACATTTGGTAAATGGTAAATGGTAAAATTCCAAAACTAGATAATTTTCCTCGCGCTCGTAGTTTTCCCACTAAAATCAAATAGCTTTACTAGCTTTTCATCGAAAAATAAATAAAAAAGGAAAACGTTTAGCTAATGGTTGTACTATTAAACAACACATTGAGTTTACAGAAGGCACTGATCCTTTATCAGCATATTATCATGACTTCTCTTGAAGATAAGGAAGCAAGTCAAAGGCAGAATAAGATACATATTATAATATGTACATATTCTGGTTTTTGACCCAATTCCTCCTAAGGTCGTTGCACTGTGCGACGCAGGTATATATATTTTTGTAATATTATTTATCCCAAACAACAAAGAAGCAGCTCGCGGAAGTTTCGCCTCCTTCATATTTTATCAATAATCAGCGTCAAAATAATGTTTCCAAAATATTAACGCTAAGAAACGTACTTTATGAAAACCCGCTTATCATTTATCAACGTTATTGAAACGCGAAAACAAGGGTTCGGCGTGTTTTGAACTTTTAATTTAAAAACCGATTGAACGCGAGCTCCGGCACCTCGTCGATAATTCTCTAGAAAATAAGCCTCCAGCACTGTTTGTTTGCGATTATGGGTAAAACTTGTTCCATTATTAAGTAAATTTCTAGAAATTTTGTCTAATAATTTTTAGACAAGTGCAGCAGTTAAGAATGTGCCGTTTCGTCTTGGGAAAACTTTACTAGAACGTAAAGGAACGCATGTACTAGATTGTCAGGGAATACTCATTTCATTCACCAGTACTACAAAATCAACAACAATTTGATCTTGAAGACATCGCTTTCGGAATTATTCTTTGGCCCCCTTTTCCAGCTTTTTTAGGGCTCCCGTTCCTGGTTAATTCTCTTTACAATGCGCACGTTGCTTTTCCTGTTGAACCTTTTTGCTTTAAATCGCTCTGTCCTGTTTCTTCTTAGATATTTTAACAACATTCGTGGTTATCCTTACTTTTTAGCCTTCGCTTCTTACCCTACCCATCAATCTTTCTGTCACATCTAACCTTCTTTCATTGATTTTTTTATTTCATATTTCCGCTTTCTACATCAGAATTGGTCACTGTTTTATACATCAATCGTCTCTTCCTTATACTGGCGTTACAATCAGACAAAACACCGAAGACTTTCTTGCTAGTTCCTTCTGAGTATTATTTCAAAATCCAACGTACCGAGATATTCAAAAGTATTTACTTTAATTAGTTCCTTTCCTTGCATCCTGATTTCTGCTCCATTCTCCATTAAAAACTGAGCAAACCCAGTTGACTTCATACTGATTTTAAGTCTTCATCTTCTAGGCATCTCCTCCAGCTTGCCACATTTCTTTCAGCGCCGTTCCAGCCAGTGCTACACATTACAATATCGCCAGTATCATCCTGAATTTTTCATGGATTTATCTTGTAGAAACTTAAACCATGGTAAAAATATAACGCGTTTGGGTTTACCCCACCTGATGTATTTATTTACCAAACCCGTTGTAGAATTAAATATTATATTTCTTTCACATTTGCAGCATGTTACCGTTGCATTTGATGACATGTTGCTTCCTGACCGGATAACATATTCCCATACCACATTAACTTTTTACGAACTTCCAAATAAAACACGAAATTCTATTACAAATACTCTATTTCAGTTACAGCATTTATCCCGAAGCTAAATTCAAAATTCAGCAAAATAAATTTCGCTCATCCGTATTATATCAAAATGTTTTCCATCCGGACTGATTAATTTTGTTTAATTTCGCAACATGTCTAGATATTTCCGGACGACTATAAATATTAACAATACAATTAATTTCCTGTCAAACGGGTTTATCGATATCTTTTGATATTGAACAGGTTATGTAACAAATTGCCGACTCATTATTTACTATACAAGTAGTTTGTCACGTCAAATTCATTAGTTGAATTTGTCAAAGGGTAATGAAGGTTGCTCTAAATTGATAAAAATGGTAAAGCAAATTTGATTTTCTTTTACTGAGGACCGAAATTTACAGAAAACGTTTTTGGAGCTCGAACAAATACAAGCAACTGACATAGTTGTTGAAGTTTTGTGTTCATGGTGGCTAAGATCATGTCCAAAAACTGTAATAAGATTCCTTGTTTTGTAAGTTTAGATCTTGTAAAACGATTACTATTAAAATTATTAGAAATCCTAGGCATGTTAATCAAAAAGATACGGTAGGTGAAATAAAAACAGTGATGTAATAGTGATAAACTATTTTCATTATTTATAAATCATTTTTACTATTTCGAGTTTAACCATATTTGTTAAGAATTGACTTACGTTTAAGTCACTGTAGCATAGTTGAAAGCTCATCTTAACATTTGAGGATTTTCTGTCTGCAAAACATATGAAAAACATTCAATTTTAGTTTAAGGCGTTTGTACTCCACATTAACTTTATTTCGCTGCTATTTTCCGACGCCAAATATCTTTAAATATTAGGTCCCAGTTACTGTCTGAAATACTAGAATAACTCATAAGTTTATGATGATTTTACTAAATATTCTGACCAAGAATTAGGTTTCTTTGGATAAATAAGACATCAAAGCACTGCACCCCCGCTTTTTCTTCCTAAAAAATAACCGTTGTTATAAAGAGTAATTAATAAGTAGGAATAATTCTTTAGCATCATTAATCTTTAGTATAACAAAGAAAATTAAAGGAAGATGTCCAATGAATAACAGAGATTGTTCGGCAAGAACAACGTTTCCACTGGCAGAATTAAATACCGTTTAGAAACACCTTTTAGTACAAAGATTTATCTGGGAAACAAACAAATTTCCGAAATAATAGAGGACCAATTTTTTTTAATAGATTTCGGCTAGTGATATATCTAAGTATTCTGTATAGAATAGACCCGGCTTGTGATAAATCTACATATTGTGTACTGCATTACACCCGGCTTGTGATATACATACATATTGTGAACAGAATTAGCATCGGCTCATGATACATCCACATATTGTGTACTAAATAAAACTGGGCTGATAGTGAATCTACATATTGTGTACCAAATAACACTCGGTTTGTGAGGCACATACATATTGTGTACAGAACTAGAGTTGGCTCATGATACGTTTACATATTTTCTACAGAATAAGACTCGGCTCATGGTACTTAATAACAGTCGGCTAGTAATGCTCATACATCTTGTGTATACAGTAAGAGTCGACTCATGACACACCTACTGAATAACACTCAGCTTGTGATGCACCAACATATTGAGTAGGAAATAAGACTCGAGTCATGGTATATTTACATATTGTGTCAAGAAAAAGACTTGGCTCGTGATAGATCCAATATACGAATAAGATTCAATCCGTAATGCTCCTATATGTTGTGCATGTAACAGCACCAGGCAGGTCATATTTACGTGTAAAATTGTGGTTAAATATAGCCACGATAACCAGCTTGTTTAACATTGGTTGCAAATATTGACTTAATCAGATATTACTTATTTGTTTAAATGAATCTCACTGACTATTGTTTACTAAGTTAAGATTCGTAATCTCGTCTCTTCCTCTGTGAGCGGTAAAAAGTTTAATGTTACCATAGAAAATTATTTATTATTGGTCTTTCCTAGGACTTAAGACGTATGAAACACTGTTCAACACTGGCCGATAATCGGTTTAAGGTAATTTAAAACAGTAAAACCGTGCAATTTCGCCTGTTTCATTTAATTAATTTTATTTTAGTAGAAACCCGGTCTGCCGGCCCATTAACTTCAGACCGAATTTAAAAGGAATTTATTGCTGCTTTATAGTTTTAGTCGTACTAAAGTAAATTCCGGATTTAGATTAAAACACAGTTTTGCAAAGTTACGTTCTGCAATTTGTTCTGTTTATCATTATCTCTCTTTTTAGATGTGAAAGTAAAGGAATTCTTTAAGATATATTCGTGCCACCTCCTAATAGACGAATGACTTTATTAGAGAGCCAGAGGGCGTGTGCGTCGCTTTAATTTTTTTAAATTTGTCAAAAAATCCCAATAACCTTTCGGAGTTTTTGACTATTCTAACATAACATGTTTCAGAAAACGATGAACCTAAACGCAAAATACGGATATTGTTAATGTGTTGGCCATGTATAATATTGTGTACAGAATAAGGGTCGGCTCATGATAGACCCACATAATTTGTACAAAATAAGACTCGGCTCATGATATACCTACATATTGTGTACCAAATAACACTCGGTTAGTGATGCACATACATATTGTGCACAGAATAAGAATCGGCTAATAATACACCTACATGTTGTGTACAAAATAAGACTCGGTTCATGGTATAACTGAATATTGTAATAATTATTGTAATAACTGTTTTAATAATGAGTTTTAAAATTTATTAAGTAATCGATAGGGGTTTGGCGTTTATTTCGCAGCCAGTATAGATGAAATTAAATAAAATGAAAGTTCTATATTTTTATTTTTTGCTCTTGAAAACAAAATTAAATTAATTTTTTAATTTGATGTGAAAACAAAATATGCTGTTGTCAGTTTATATTAAGCCAATTGAGAGAGTGTTGCATTTTTATTGAGAGTTGGGTGCCACTGCATTTTATTATTTTTTTAAATTTTATTATCGGTCAATTCATAAGCTGTAGTAAACTTTTTCTTAGTTCTCGCAATAAGGTGGTCAAGTCACTGGTTATTTAGGGCACCCTGTTAAAGTCTGGTCTATTTGACGTTTAGAGGTTGGCTAAAAGACAGGACCGGGCTTGTGCTCACCGTTTAACTTATATAATAAACACCAAGAAAATCTAGTTTCTGAAATCTATAAAGTCCAGAAGTAAAATGTTTAAAACACACACTATACAAAAATCACCCACAGAAACACTAACATTATAAACACAAAACACCAAAATCAAATGGAAATAAAACGACGCGACCAGTCCTATCACCTTGATACGGCCCACTACCAACTCACTAGTGATCTAGAGACTTTTTGAAGGAACCAATATTAACTGTTGATGTCATCTGTGATTGTCAAATGTCGAAACGCTGAGTTGTGTCATAAATTGAACTCTATTAATTTTGATATCAATAATTAGTGTCAGATTAAAGTCATATATGATAACTTTATACATTTTTTACTTGACCAGATTTTATTTAAATTTAATTTATTAGCCCAGTCAACCAACCAAAATGATCGTTTTTGTGCACATTTTAATTAAAACTCCGTAATCGCTAACTTCAAGCCCAATATTTGTAAATTATTTTAAACCAATAATTAAAAATTAATTTTCAATAAATTTTACCAAATAGTTTGGCGCTGGCTCAATCAGAAATAAACGAATAAACTTCCTAAAATTATTAATTAGTTAAATTATTATTTAAGGGAAATAAATTTGTAGTTGGCTCTGTTTATATAGTACGCTGAGTTTATTCATCAGTTAACAAAATCAAACGTTAATTAAAGGAAACTAATAATAGTGTTCACTTTGCTAATGAAAATAATTAATAATTATTGATTTAGTGACTGTTTTCTAGTACAGGGTAATTTCTATTTTGCATTCTTACATACAGACTTAGGTTACGTTTAATGTTAGTCAGATCCTTATTCATCTGGGGGAGCTTACGGGGACTTCAAGTCTAAGTACCATCATACCGTGGGCGTCTACGCTATCTATTGATACGGTGCTTAATGTACTATAGATAAAGAGGGGAAGAAAAACCTCTGCAGGCTATTCGTTCCATCATCTGACGACTTTAAATATAAAAGAACGACAGAAGTAGGTTCTTGCTGCTTGACAGTAAAGGGATGCATATATGACGGGCTTCTTGTTGTTCTGTTGGATATACTCAAAGGAGGAATACAATGGCTAGTTCTTAAGAGCTTGGTGACTCGAATGGCTCTCTTTAAAACGAATTTAAGGATTCAAAGTAACGGTCTTTAGATGTTGCAACACCTAGGTTAGGTCTTACTTGAGAAACATGAAGTATCTATAAGTGGAAACAGGAGAGATATCTTTTGACTCGGAAGGAAAAACCAAACTTTTTAGAAGCTGATCTGGCTCTTGAAGTTTTGTGTTTGTGCCAGCTGATATCATGTTAGAAAGAGATGCCAACAAGATCGAGCGTTTCTTTATTTTCTAGAACTAGTCTAGCTATGTGGATGGGAAAAGTATTGCTGTACTGTAGCGAGACGGGGATGGCAAGAGAGATCATAAAAATACTACCAACAGACGTGCCGGAAAGAGCTGACGTAGCAATACTTGTGCCATGTAAGATTCTGCAGAGATTTTAGGCTTCAAATAACTTTTAGGGCATTTTTAGTGTCGAAGAAGATCGAGACCAAATTTATACATGATTTTAAACGTAGTTTTTTATAAACCATTTGTGAGCTAGACCCATTGTTCCGCTACTGGACAAAAGACATTAGTTCACCTAAACAGAAGATGACAGGCAAGATGAAACCACCTGCTCCTCGCAATGGAGTCGAATTAAATATTCAGGGCCTCTCCCGGCAGTGCCATTTGTCTCACACATTGCCTCGATTTTTCACAATTAACTTGGTCGGTTGTGTTTTTTTGTTGTTGGGTGTTTTAGCTTTTACCTCTACGCCAAAAAATATTTCTTTTATAAATATTGTAATTCGGATCCTGATCGATTCACTTACTATTAAATTTCATCATTAAAAGCGGTCCAGTATGGCGTGGGTACTAAAAATTAGTTTCTTTTTCAAATGTAGGATTAAAAAATGTTCTCGAAATAAGCATGTATTTTTTATTGCATAAATCGTTTAAGTAGGTATAGCAGCGCTAAACTCAGCCAGTTTAGAGCTGCTTTACAAATAGAGCTCTAGACATCCATAGACAGAGCTCCAGGAGTTGATGCAAGGGTCGATGACCTGCACACGCAGTAGGTAGACTTTCACTTCACTTTTACAGGGATTTAGATGACGATCTGCTGTAGTCAGTCGATTTAATCTTTATTAAATTGAAAAAAAGTTTTCGGACCGAATGAGTCTTGAACCGCCAACCTTCCGATTAGTACTTCAACGCCGTATCCTACGAGCCACCGAAGTATATTAATAATTTTGCCTTTCAAGTCCGAGTCTTTCGTTATGCGGCGAAACAAACTGGCAGAGTGGGCGACCTGTTTGAGGTTTAAAGCTCAAAGGTAGTATTGTAAAAATAACAAAGTGATGATTTTAAGGACAGGATAAATGTCATAATTTACTAGTTTTTAGAAATCATGAATCTCCACGTAGGTATATCACTCACTTCTATTAAAATCTATAAATTAAAAATTTAATTACATTGTATTTAAGATTAAGTAGATAATGATAAAAATAGGACAGGGTTGATCTATGTATGATGATGTGAATAATATTGTACAGTGTCGCCATCTTAGAATAAAATAAAATATCTTTACCCAGGTCGTATCCGTAAAAGTACTAAGGTGTTAAAAAGAAACACTACAATAAATTCACGGGCATGGAGTCGAAAGTTATGGAAAGATTTAAACGTGCTCGCACTTTGGATAGAGAATTACGAGTAACGTAGTAGAACATTAAAAGAAAAGCGCTCGCTAAGTCGTCAGGACAAAATGACTAAGTACATGTGTTTATGTATTGAGGCTAGAGTGGAGAAGATATTAAAATAGGCTTGGGATGACGAACTTTAAAATAGGTTTTCCGACAAAATGGTGAAAGTGTTAAGAGTAACAAAGAGGGTTCGTAATATGTAGTTATTTGCGATTAAAAAAGAAGATCTAAGAAGTAGTTACAAGGACATGTAAGAACAAGACTATTTTCAATAAACTATTTTACTTTTGCGTACCCTAATATTTTTGTGCAATTTAATTATTTTTAATGTATAGTTCCACAGAGACCGATAAGATGATACATAAAATAGTAAATTAGTATCAACGAAAGAAAAGGCCGTGAATGTTACATTATACGGGTATAATATTTAATTTAATATTTATAATATTTGTTAATCCCATGTATATATCAAGTAAGGAAGAATATATCAAAGTAAGGGAGAATACGGGGAAGAAATGAAAAAGATGTAGAAATTGTAGCCGTAGAAGAATACGATGATGCTAATGAGCTGTTAGTACGTCTGAAGTATTTAGAAAGAAGGAATACTTAGGGTGTTAACACCCAAAGTATTGGTTACTCATATTGAACTTCAAAGCCTGCGTTATAGAATTTATTAGCGCTAATAATTTTTATTTCATTCTGTATGATTTATGTTGAAATCTAAGTATTAGAAAATGCTGCTACTATTTATTTAAGCACCTCTGTAAACCTTAGGTTTAGGAAATATAATAGTTTATTATAAAAATAATAAAATAAAAAATAACCGTACAATTTATGTTTTTATGTATTAATACTAAACTAAAATAAAAAGTGTTAGAAACAGACGTTTGGTATTATTTGTAAAATAACACACAGATATGGTATAAATAATAGTCTAAATATTATGATTAAAATTCCTACGTTATCTAAAATCACATATGCTCCACACCTTATCCTCAATTATTTTGAACAGTGCATTTATATTTAATTTCAGCAGCTAGAGAAATTGTTCTGATATTGTTTTATAGAGATAATATATCGCCCCTTACCGAAATGACTCTCGCGCCATTGATATATTTTCCTTATAACGTAAAGAAATAATTTTTACTTGTGTTAATAAATAGAACAAATGTACGGTGATTTCCGTTTGCACCGTGTATAGTACTTGTTTTAATGCTAAACTAGAATAAAAGTATTAAAACTTTCGTTGATATTTTTGCCTGAAATCATGCGAGCAGATAAAGGGTTTATATTTTAAGCTTATAGTACTCTGTTTGAACTTAAGACATGATACAGATAAATACATGTAGGGGCGTATACCTGTAAAATAATTAAATTTAACACGTTCGTCTTAGTTAAAAAGCTCTGCCACCGCGTCAAGGTGCGAACGTATCGACAGAGGCCCCACCTTCCAACCCCTGTATGTTTACAGGCCTACATAAATTATGTCTTGCTAAACTCCATTTAGTTTTTATTTTTATTTTTAATATTAAGGTTTACATTAAGCGCTATAGACTTTAAAGATTTTAACTAAAAAATAAATACCTATTAGGTGAACAAATAAAACATCAGCTTGTGTTACTATCTTTATTTTAACCATCAGTGTACATCTTACTTAGTAAAAACATTGCATTCATAACTAATACTATTAATAAATCTCAATACCAAGTTGCTTCAGTTCTCTTAAAATACTCATAATTTCAGGTGTATTAATGCCATCCGTATTATTCTCTTCCAAACATCGAAATTGGTCTATCGTGTCGTTGACATCTGTGTACTCTAATATAGGACTCGCCGTCTAACTTCCTGAAGTCCCCCTCCCCATTTTTCTACTTCGTAGCCCCCATCGCAAGTATCTTGGCTGTCTTCGATTAATTTTCTCCTTTGGATTTCTTTTTGAAATTTTAAAAATTTTAAATATTTCGTATTTTTCTTTTTCCCCACTATATTATCCAATTCTTTATAAGTGCTTCGGGGAGGAAATAGCTTTTTAATAATATTTACATACTTCCAGCCAGACGATGAACTAATGCGTTCACTCCGTTTAAAGTTTCTTTTGTGGGCATTTGTTAGAACTAAAATGTTTCTATAATGTAAGAGGTCGCTATCGGTGTACTCTACAGGGTGTTCCTCAGTCAGGAGATTTAGTAGGCCATCTGTTAACTTAAACTCTACCCCACTAATAATTAGAGTATTACCTTTAAAATCAGTTGGCACATTTCCAAGAAACCAATTAGAGCACACCTCCCGAAATCCAAACACGTTTTTATTAGACATTTCCATCAACTTTAAAGTTATTTTGCTGCTAGCCATCTTAGCTCTTTGACGTCTAACTTGATAATGAAGCTTTCTTACTGATGGTAGGATATTTATTAACGCGTAATGGCGTCGTAACATAGACGTAAAATAGACGTAACATAGACGTAAAATACTAGTAGCATACATTATATTATATATAACCTTCACGTATAAAAATAGTCGTAAAATAGACGTAACATAGACGTAACATAGGCGTAACATAGACGTAACATAGACGTAAAATAGACGTAACATAGTCGTAACATAGACGTAACATATACGTGTAGATTATATATAATATAATGTATGTTACTGATTTAAATGTTCAACTTTTTAATAGATTTTTAAAAATCAGGTAATATTTATTGACAAATTTTTTAAAAATTTCACAAGCCTATTTTCAGTTATTATTATTATTATTATTATTATTATTATTATTATTATAGTGTCTAATTATTAAAATCAAAATTAAAACAGATACTAATTTTTTACGTTTTCTGCTTTTTAAAACCGTAGGGGACTGAATCAAAACCTCTAAATTTACGTTTTAAGGAGTTGGGCTTATATTCTTTTGTCACCAAGAAATTCCAGCTCCTTCCGGAATGGTAACAAGGGCTACCTCCAATAAAGTTTTAGTCATCTCTGTTTGAATTTTTCCAACATCTCTTCTAATTTTAGCTAATTTAGGATCCTTGTCAACACAAGCCATTGCAACAACTAATGCCCTTGGCAAACACATATTTTCCGTGTTCTTGATGGTGGATAATTCCTTGTCTCATGCCACATTCCTCTTCAAACTGTTGTAGTTTTTTCCTCTACCTTGACCAGACGGCAATCGTACACTTGTTACTTTAAGACAAAAGGATTCCGTATTCAGACCCAACGTATTCGACTGATAAATGTTGCTTATCACATTCCAAACATCCTCATAATTTACTTCTCCGGCTGGTTTAAAGCGAAGCCCTCCTTCACCACGACTAAAGTCCTTGGAGCAAAAACTAAATCCAACATAATCCGATGGTTGTAGGCCCTCTGTAGATCTCTGAATAACTTGGTGAATCGCTTCTCGCACCCAACCAACCGGTTCAACTCCGTCGGGCACAGGTTTCAGCCTAAACTCCAATGCACGACCAGTAACATTGTATCTTCCAACTTTCTGAACGGTATCCTTAATAACAAGAAACTTTTCCATTTTAACTAGACGCGTCCGTAAACTTCAGGAGTCAGGAGACTAATGCGAAATGCTGTTTGCCACACCTCTATTTATAACTTCGGTTTGGCAGAAAAGAAGAGTGTTCAGAAAACAGGAGGGCGTTGCGAAAACCAACTGAAGTCCTGCAAAAGAGTTTAAGGTTAGTATGCAGTATAATTAAATTATCGAGTACTTACTAACAATATTAATAAATACGAAAACAAGACCAAGCGTTCGAGAAGAATATTCTCTGTAATAAATGTTTACGGTTTTACTATGCAGCAGAATAATATTGAAATGTGTCTGTTCTCACACCTTAAAATATTTTAGTTACCAGGAAAAACTTAATTACAGCAATACATGTATGTAACAATTAAACAATTTACCTCACCCTGTAAAAGAAAGAGAATTTTACCCCCACTACTTCGAAATTTAATATTTTACTTATCAGTTGAATATTCTAAGCACCTGCGACAAAAACAGTTATCGCTTTACCTATTACCACTTTTCTGTACTTTTAGGAGGTTAGATAGAAATATTTTTATACTTACCAAACGAAAATAAATTTCAAAGTTTCTAGTGCTTGAGCCTCGGGCACACACTCGCTGTTAAATAAGCAGGAACAGGACGGGGATATCTGCAACAAATAACACAACTTTTACATCTTAGCTGTTAATATTTCGTCTAATTAAAATATTGACAAGCCATAAAAGTGTAAATAGCTTCAATATGTATCTGAAAATGTTAGATTTGAACAGTCTGTTTTGTCTTACCATAAGAACGAAAATACTAATAGTCTTCTTCTTTTTATCTTTTATTATCTTTGTCTTTTAAAACACTCGAACCGCAGTGGTCCTTGGATGATACGGCAAAGCTGCTTGGCACTTTGACTATCTCGGTCAACGGTGGCGAAACAACTGTAAAAGGAAATATCAACTAAGAAGAAACACAATATAACGCAACGACTTAACACCCCCAGCGAGTATATCAGCTGGGTCTCCTGTGCGGGTTATACACGATTAGCATACCTATTTAAATGAAAATTTCCTGCTCTGGTATGGGAATACGTACAAAAACAATAGTCATTTAAGCTTGTATTAAACGAATGTGCATCTCCAAAGCAGCACGCTTTATCAAAATAAATGAAAACTTACCCCTTCCCCAACTCTATTCTTCTAGACCACTCTTTAATCGTCATTTTAAACCCTCTACCTCCACCCCATTTAACCCCATGTGAGCGTGCTATATCTTAGCAAATTCAAAAGTTTTTGTTCATCTAGACACCAGGCACTACATCACACCCTACATTACTACTTACTTATGAACCGAAAAATCAAAATCACTCCTAGCACCCGCTTAAAATACCAAAAATATTCCTCTCTAGATATCGAATGTCACAATATTACTGTCCTTACTTATTTTTACAGATTTATCTTTTAGCCAAAAAATTTGAAACCCGAGTTTATCAAAATAAATAAAAAATTGTCTTTCCTCTACTCTGTTTTTCTAGACCGCTTTTCTAAGTGTCAGTTATATAAGCCCTTTGCCCACACTGCCTCCAACCCCAAATGAACGCACTAAATCTGAGCATAAGCATTCACTACCAGATTAACTCGAAGTGTTTTCTAAGACTAGATACTATCACTAATCACTTAGGTACTAAAAACTCGCTCCTAGCACCCTTTTTTGTTGTTGTAAATACTGTTGCGCTTTCATCAAAAAGGTGCCTTTTTACCAAAAAACAGAGCAAGAATTACCTACTCTCCTCTATCTTTTCGTTACAGCTCGCCCTCTATACCGATAATGGAAGTTTGAACCCTTCCCTCCTACCCTCTAACCCCCACAGAGACGTGCTAAAGTATGTTCAGCGACCTCCAGACTAGACACTATGCGACACAACGACACAACACCTTCCACACATACTGAAGAAAATTCTCACCCTGCGACCTTATATAGTAAAAAAAACCAACTGACGACGTACTAAATAGTTTAAAAGAGAGGGGGGCACTTTAAAGTGAATCCTTGTACAATATGGGTCGGGTTGGATTACATACTAGGGTATGTAATTCCACAAGAATTTTTCTAAGTCCAAAAGGGATAAAAAACAAGCAAATATCTCAAAAACAGAGCCTTTTATCAAAAAAATAAACGCAATTTTACCCCCAGACCCCCTGTCGACTTTGGCAACGCTTTAACACTTCAGTCACGTTTCAACCACCTATGCCCAAGGGTTCCATCCCTCCACACCACAAACCCCGCAGGGTATACCTGTAAACTCACATGCCCGCACTGCCTCCAAGCCCAAATGAACGCACTACATCTGAGCATAAGCATTCACTACCAGAATAACTCGAAGTGTTTTATAAGACTAGATACTATCACTAATCACTTAGGTACTAAAAACTCGCTCCTAGCACCCTTTTTTGTTGTAAATACTGTTGCGCTTTTCATCAAAAAGGTGCTTTTTTACCAAAAAACAGAGCAAGAATTACCTACTCTCCTCTATCTTTTCGTTACAGCTCGCCCTCTATACCGATAATAGAAGTTTGAGCCCTTCCATCCTACCCTCTAACCCCCACAGAGACGTGCTAAAGTATGTTCAGCTCCTTGCATGCTCTCAGCACAAACTCATACTAAAAAAGTCCGCTCCTAGAAGCCTTTATAACCTGTAACAACGCACGCGCATCTCATTATGTCCACATTATTTTTTAAAAAATTACTTTAAATCTCAAAACTACAAAAAATATTTTCTAGCATAGGTTTAGCAAAAAAATCAAGTCAAAAGAAGTAAAAATTAACATAATAATATGTACATTATCTGCAATTATGGAATAATTGAATAAAAAAAAAATCAATCTCTGATTAGATGTCCTATGTAAAATATGTACCTAGCTTTTAAATTCTCTTCTTCTGTATCCAACGCCCTTTAATTCTACAGGGTAACATTTATATTAGAAAGTGTCGGAAATTCTAAGTTTTAAAAAGCTGATAAATATGTTTAGGCAGGCCTACGTAATAGACAAATGTCAATTCTAGCTGTACTGTGTAATATACGCAAGCCACCCACCTTCTGATTTAAAAACGCTTCTTATTTACCTAATAACAGTAAAAATGTAATATCCTAAAACGATAATTTAAAAAATAAATGAAATAATTCATATATCATTTCTTATACCCTGTAGTGAATGGCACAATAATTAAAAGCGCACCCCCTAATTAAATTTTGAAATGTTCATATACAAAAATCATTTTGAATAGCTAAAACAAGTAATAGATAACAATGAAGAAAATTAGAGTCTTTCCTTTCTCGACAGGTTTTGACAAGTCCGGACAAGTTTAGCGAACTACGAAAAACTACACTAGTTAAAATCAAAATACTGTATATTTAAAAAAGGTATTGTTGAGGACTGTTCGCTTTTATTATCTTTCCCTAATTGCACTGTGCTTCTTGGATATACATACATACGAGTACTAGGGTTTGTAATTCCACAAGAATTTTTCTAAGTCCAAAAAGGATAAAAAACAAGCAAATATCTCAAAAACTGTGCCTTTTATCAAAAAAATAAACGCAATTTTACCCCCAAACCCCCTGTCGACTCTGGCAACGCTTTAACACTTCAGGTACGTTTCAACCCCCTACGCCCAAGGGTTCCATCCCTCCACACCACATATCCCCTCAGGGTATACCCGTAAACTGACATAAAGTAGACCGAGCTATTAAAACTTAAGCCACTTACCTCATAAATCCCGCCCGTTTATAGACCTCCAGACTAGACACTATGCTACACAACACCTTCCACACATACTGAAGAAAATTCTCACCCTGCGACCTTATATAGTAAAAAACCAACTGACGACGTACGAAATAGTTTAAAAGAGAGGGGGGGCACTTTAAAGTGAATCCTTGTACAATATGGGTCGGGTTGGATTACATACTAGGGTATGTAATTCCACAAGAATTTTTCTAAGTCCAAAAGGGATAAAAAACAAGCAAATATCTCAAAACAGTACAGAAAATCACAAACCATAAATTGAGATATTTGCTTGTTTTTTATCCCTTTTGGACTTAGAAAAATTCTTGTGGAATTACATACCCTAGTATGTAATCCAACCCGACCCATATTGTACAAGGATTCACTTTAAAGTGCCCCCCCTCTCTTTTAAACTATTTCGTACGTCGTCAGTTGGTTTTTTACTATATAAGGTCGCAGGGTGAGAATTTTCTTCAGTATGTGTGGAAGGTGTTGTGTAGCATAGTGTCTAGTCTGGAGGTCTATAAACGGGCGGGATTTATGAGGTAAGTGGCTTAAGTTTTAATAGCTCGGTCTACTTTATGTCAGTTTACGGGTATACCCTGAGGGGATATGTGGTGTGGAGGGATGGAACCCTTGGGCGTAGGGGGTTGAAACGTACCTGAAGTGTTAAAGCGTTGCCAGAGTCGACAGGGGGTTTGGGGGTAAAATTGCGTTTATTTTTTTGATAAAAGGCACAGTTTTTGAGATATTTGCTTGTTTTTTATCCTTTTTGGACTTAGAAAAATTCTTGTGGAATTACAAACCCTAGTACTCGTATGTATGTATATCCAAGAAGCACAGTGCAATTAGGGAAAGATAATAAAAGCGAACAGTCCTCAACAATACCTTTTTTAAATATACAGTATTTTGATTTTAACTAGTGTAGTTTTTCGTAGTTCGCTAAACTTGTCCGGACTTGTCAAAACCTGTCGAGAAAGGAAAGACTCTAATTTTCTTCATTGTTATCTATTACTTGTTTTAGCTATTCAAAATGATTTTTGTATATGAACATTTCAAAATTTAATTAGGGGGTGCGCTTTTAATTATTGTGCCATTCACTACAGGGTATAAGAAATGATATATGAATTATTTCATTTATTTTTTAAATTATCGTTTTAGGATATTACATTTTTACTGTTATTAGGTAAATAAGAAGCGTTTTTAAATCAGAAGGTGGGTGGCTTGCGTATATTACACAGTACAGCTAGAATTGACATTTGTCTATTACGTAGGCCTGCCTAAACATATTTATCAGCTTTTTAAAACTTAGAATTTCCGACACTTTCTAATATAAATGTTACCCTGTAGAATTAAAGGGCGTTGGATACAGAAGAAGAGAATTTAAAAGCTAGGTACATATTTTACATAGGACATCTAATCAGAGATTGATTTTTTTTTTATTCAATTATTCCATAATTGCAGATAATGTACATATTATTATGTTAATTTTTACTTCTTTTGACTTGATTTTTTTGCTAAACCTATGCTAGAAAATATTTTTTGTAGTTTTGAGATTTAAAGTAATTTTTTAAAAAATAATGTGGACATAATGAGATGCGCGTGCGTTGTTACAGGTTATAAAGGCTTCTAGGAGCGGACTTTTTTAGTATGAGTTTGTGCTGAGAGCATGCAAGGAGCTGAACATACTTTAGCACGTCTCTGTGGGGGTTAGAGGGTAGGATGGAAGGGCTCAAACTTCTATTATCGGTATAGAGGGCGAGCTGTAACGAAAAGATAGAGGAGAGTAGGTAATTCTTGCTCTGTTTTTTGGTAAAAAAGCACCTTTTTGATGAAAAGCGCAACAGTATTTACAACAAAAAAGGGTGCTAGGAGCGAGTTTTTAGTACCTAAGTGATTAGTGATAGTATCTAGTCTTATAAAACACTTCGAGTTATTCTGGTAGTGAATGCTTATGCTCAGATGTAGTGCGTTCATTTGGGCTTGGAGGCAGTGCGGGCATGTGAGTTTACAGGTATACCCTGCGGGGTTTGTGGTGTGGAGGGATGGAACCCTTGGGCATAGGTGGTTGAAACGTGACTGAAGTGTTAAAGCGTTGCCAAAGTCGACAGGGGGTCTGGGGGTAAAATTGCGTTTATTTTTTTGATAAAAGGCTCTGTTTTTGAGATATTTGCTTGTTTTTTATCCCTTTTGGACTTAGAAAAATTCTTGTGGAATTACATACCCTAGTATGTAATCCAACCCGACCCATATTGTACAAGGATTCACTTTAAAGTGCCCCCCTCTCTTTTAAACTATTTAGTACGTCGTCAGTTGGTTTTTTTTACTATATAAGGTCGCAGGGTGAGAATTTTCTTCAGTATGTGTGGAAGGTGTTGTGTCGTTGTGTCGCATAGTGTCTAGTCTGGAGGTCGCTGAACATACTTTAGCACGTCTCTGTGGGGGTTAGAGGGTAGGAGGGAAGGGTTCAAACTTCCATTATCGGTATAGAGGGCGAGCTGTAACGAAAAGATAGAGGAGAGTAGGTAATTCTTGCTCTGTTTTTTGGTAAAAAGGCACCTTTTTGATGAAAGCGCAACAGTATTTACAACAACAAAAAAGGGTGCTAGGAGCGAGTTTTTAGTACCTAAGTGATTAGTGATAGTATCTAGTCTTAGAAAACACTTCGAGTTAATCTGGTAGTGAATGCTTATGCTCAGATTTAGTGCGTTCATTTGGGGTTGGAGGCAGTGTGGGCAAAGGGCTTATATAACTGACACTTAGAAAAGCGGTCTAGAAAAACAGAGTAGAGGAAAGACAATTTTTTATTTATTTTGATAAACTCGGGTTTCAAATTTTTTGGCTAAAAGATAAATCTGTAAAAATAAGTAAGGACAGTAATATTGTGACATTCGATATCTAGAGAGGAATATTTTTGGTATTTTAAGCGGGTGCTAGGAGTGATTTTGATTTTTCGGTTCATAAGTAAGTAGTAATGTAGGGTGTGATGTAGTGCCTGGTGTCTAGATGAACAAAAACTTTTGAATTTGCTAAGATATAGCACGCTCACATGGGGTTAAATGGGGTGGAGGTAGAGGGTTTAAAATGACGATTAAAGAGTGGTCTAGAAGAATAGAGTTGGGGAAGGGGTAAGTTTTCATTTATTTTGATAAAGCGTGCTGCTTTGGAGATGCACATTCGTTTAATACAAGCTTAAATGACTATTGTTTTTGTACGTATTCCCATACCAGAGCAGGAAATTTTCATTTAAATAGGTATGCTAATCGTGTATAACCCGCACAGGAGACCCAGCTGATATACTCGCTGGGGGTGTTAAGTCGTTGCGTTATATTGTGTTTCTTCTTAGTTGATATTTCCTTTTACAGTTGTTTCGCCACCGTTGACCGAGATAGTCAAAGTGCCAAGCAGCTTTGCCGTATCATCCAAGGACCACTGCGGTTCGAGTGTTTTAAAAGACAAAGATAATAAAAGATAAAAAGAAGAAGACTATTAGTATTTTCGTTCTTATGGTAAGACAAAACAGACTGTTCAAATCTAACATTTTCAGATACATATTGAAGCTATTTACACTTTTATGGCTTGTCAATATTTTAATTAGACGAAATATTAACAGCTAAGATGTAAAAGTTGTGTTATTTGTTGCAGATATCCCCGTCCTGTTCCTGCTTATTTAACAGCGAGTGTGTGCCCGAGGCTCAAGCACTAGAAACTTTGAAATTTATTTTCGTTTGGTAAGTATAAAAATATTTCTATCTAACCTCCTAAAAGTACAGAAAAGTGGTAATAGGTAAAGCGATAACTGTTTTTGTCGCAGGTGCTTAGAATATTCAACTGATAAGTAAAATATTAAATTTCGAAGTAGTGGGGGTAAAATTCTCTTTCTTTTACAGGGTGAGGTAAATTGTTTAATTGTTACATACATGTATTGCTGTAATTAAGTTTTTCCTGGTAACTAAAATATTTTAAGGTGTGAGAACAGACACATTTCAATATTATTCTGCTGCATAGTAAAACCGTAAACATTTATTACAGAGAATATTCTTCTCGAACGCTTGGTCTTGTTTTCGTATTTATTAATATTGTTAGTAAGTACTCGATAATTTAATTATACTGCATACTAACCTTAAACTCTTTTGCAGGACTTCAGTTGGTTTTCGCAACGCCCTCCTGTTTTCTGAACACTCTTCTTTTCTGCCAAACCGAAGTTATAAATAGAGGTGTGGCAAACAGCATTTCGCATTAGTCTCCTGACTCCTGAAGTTTACGGACGCGTCTAGTTAAAATGGAAAAGTTTCTTGTTATTAAGGATACCGTTCAGAAAGTTGGAAGATACAATGTTACTGGTCGTGCATTGGAGTTTAGGCTGAAACCTGTGCCCGACGGAGTTGAACCGGTTGGTTGGGTGCGAGAAGCGATTCACCAAGTTATTCAGAGATCTACAGAGGGCCTACAACCATCGGATTATGTTGGATTTAGTTTTTGCTCCAAGGACTTTAGTCGTGGTGAAGGAGGGCTTCGCTTTAAACCAGCCGGAGAAGTAAATTATGAGGATGTTTGGAATGTGATAAGCAACATTTATCAGTCGAATACGTTGGGTCTGAATACGGAATCCTTTTGTCTTAAAGTAACAAGTGTACGATTGCCGTCTGGTCAAGGTAGAGGAAAAAACTACAACAGTTTGAAGAGGAATGTGGCATGAGACAAGGAATTATCCACCATCAAGAACACGGAAAATATGTGTTTGCCAAGGGCATTAGTTGTTGCAATGGCTTGTGTTGACAAGGATCCTAAATTAGCTAAAATTAGAAGAGATGTTGGAAAAATTCAAACAGAGATGACTAAAACTTTATTGGAGGTAGCCCTTGTTACCATTCCGGAAGGAGCTGGAATTTCTTGGTGACAAAAGAATATAAGCCCAACTCCTTAAAACGTAAATTTAGAGGTTTTGATTCAGTCCCCTACGGTTTTAAAAAGCAGAAAACGTAAAAAATTAGTATCTGTTTTAATTTTGATTTTAATAATTAGACACTATAATAATAATAATAATAATAATAATAATAATAATAATAACTGAAAATAGGCTTGTGAAATTTTTAAAAAATTTGTCAATAAATATTACCTGATTTTTAAAAATCTATTAAAAAGTTGAACATTTAAATCAGTAACATACATTATATTATATATAATCTACACGTATATGTTACGTCTATGTTACGACTATGTTACGTCTATTTTACGTCTATGTTACGTCTATGTTACGCCTATGTTACGTCTATGTTACGTCTATTTTACGACTATTTTTATACGTGAAGGTTATATATAATATAATGTATGCTACTAGTATTTTACGTCTATGTTACGTCTATTTTACGTCTATGTTACGACGCCATTACGCGTTAATAAATATCCTACCATCAGTAAGAAAGCTTCATTATCAAGTTAGACGTCAAAGAGCTAAGATGGCTAGCAGCAAAATAACTTTAAAGTTGATGGAAATGTCTAATAAAAACGTGTTTGGATTTCGGGAGGTGTGCTCTAATTGGTTTCTTGGAAATGTGCCAACTGATTTTAAAGGTAATACTCTAATTATTAGTGGGGTAGAGTTTAAGTTAACAGATGGCCTACTAAATCTCCTGACTGAGGAACACCCTGTAGAGTACACCGATAGCGACCTCTTACATTATAGAAACATTTTAGTTCTAACAAATGCCCACAAAAGAAACTTTAAACGGAGTGAACGCATTAGTTCATCGTCTGGCTGGAAGTATGTAAATATTATTAAAAAGCTATTTCCTCCCCGAAGCACTTATAAAGAATTGGATAATATAGTGGGGAAAAAGAAAAATACGAAATATTTAAAATTTTTAAAATTTCAAAAAGAAATCCAAAGGAGAAAATTAATCGAAGACAGCCAAGATACTTGCGATGGGGGCTACGAAGTAGAAAAATGGGGAGGGGGACTTCAGGAAGTTAGACGGCGAGTCCTATATTAGAGTACACAGATGTCAACGACACGATAGACCAATTTCGATGTTTGGAAGAGAATAATACGGATGGCATTAATACACCTGAAATTATGAGTATTTTAAGAGAACTGAAGCAACTTGGTATTGAGATTTATTAATAGTATTAGTTATGAATGCAATGTTTTTACTAAGTAAGATGTACACTGATGGTTAAAATAAAGATAGTAACACAAGCTGATGTTTTATTTGTTCACCTAATAGGTATTTATTTTTTAGTTAAAATCTTTAAAGTCTATAGCGCTTAATGTAAACCTTAATATTAAAAATAAAAATAAAAACTAAATGGAGTTTAGCAAGACATAATTTATGTAGGCCTGTAAACATACAGGGGTTGGAAGGTGGGGCCTCTGTCGATACGTTCGCACCTTGACGCGGTGGCAGAGCTTTTTAACTAAGACGAACGTGTTAAATTTAATTATTTTACAGGTATACGCCCCTACATGTATTTATCTGTATCATGTCTTAAGTTCAAACAGAGTACTATAAGCTTAAAATATAAACCCTTTATCTGCTCGCATGATTTCAGGCAAAAATATCAACGAAAGTTTTAATACTTTTATTCTAGTTTAGCATTAAAACAAGTACTATACACGGTGCAAACGGAAATCACCGTACATTTGTTCTATTTATTAACACAAGTAAAAATTATTTCTTTACGTTATAAGGAAAATATATCAATGGCGCGAGAGTCATTTCGGTAAGGGGCGATATATTATCTCTATAAAACAATATCAGAACAATTTCTCTAGCTGCTGAAATTAAATATAAATGCACTGTTCAAAATAATTGAGGATAAGGTGTGGAGCATATGTGATTTTAGATAACGTAGGAATTTTAATCATAATATTTAGACTATTATTTATACCATATCTGTGTGTTATTTTACAAATAATACCAAACGTCTGTTTCTAACACTTTTTATTTTAGTTTAGTATTAATACATAAAAACATAAATTGTACGGTTATTTTTTATTTTATTATTTTTATAATAAACTATTATATTTCCTAAACCTAAGGTTTACAGAGGTGCTTAAATAAATAGTAGCAGCATTTTCTAATACTTAGATTTCAACATAAATCATACAGAATGAAATAAAAATTATTAGCGCTAATAAATTCTATAACGCAGGCTTTGAAGTTCAATATGAGTAACCAATACTTTGGGTGTTAACACCCTAAGTATTCCTTCTTTCTAAATACTTCAGACGTACTAACAGCTCATTAGCATCATCGTATTCTTCTACGGCTACAATTTCTACATCTTTTTCATTTCTTCCCCGTATTCTCCCTTACTTTGATATATTCTTCCTTACTTGATATATACATGGGATTAACAAATATTATAAATATTAAATTAAATATTATACCCGTATAATGTAACATTCACGGCCTTTTCTTTCGTTGATACTAATTTACTATTTTATGTATCATCTTATCGGTCTCTGTGGAACTATACATTAAAAATAATTAAATTGCACAAAAATATTAGGGTACGCAAAAGTAAAATAGTTTATTGAAAATAGTCTTGTTCTTACATGTCCTTGTAACTACTTCTTAGATCTTCTTTTTTAATCGCAAATAACTACATATTACGAACCCTCTTTGTTACTCTTAACACTTTCACCATTTTGTCGGAAAACCTATTTTAAAGTTCGTCATCCCAAGCCTATTTTAATATCTTCTCCACTCTAGCCTCAATACATAAACACATGTACTTAGTCATTTTGTCCTGACGACTTAGCGAGCGCTTTTCTTTTAATGTTCTACTACGTTACTCGTAATTCTCTATCCAAAGTGCGAGCACGTTTAAATCTTTCCATAACTTTCGACTCCATGCCCGTGAATTTATTGTAGTGTTTCTTTTTAACACCTTAGTACTTTTACGGATACGACCTGGGTAAAGATATTTTATTTTATTCTAAGATGGCGACACTGTACAATATTATTCACATCATCATACATAGATCAACCCTGTCCTATTTTTATCATTATCTACTTAATCTTAAATACAATGTAATTAAATTTTTAATTTATAGATTTTAATAGAAGTGAGTGATATACCTACGTGGAGATTCATGATTTCTAAAAACTAGTAAATTATGACATTTATCCTGTCCTTAAAATCATCACTTTGTTATTTTTACAATACTACCTTTGAGCTTTAAACCTCAAACAGGTCGCCCACTCTGCCAGTTTGTTTCGCCGCATAACGAAAGACTCGGACTTGAAAGGCAAAATTATTAATATACTTCGGTGGCTCGTAGGATACGGCGTTGAAGTACTAATCGGAAGGTTGGCGGTTCAAGACTCATTCGGTCCGAAAACTTTTTTTCAATTTAATAAAGATTAAATCGACTGACTACAGCAGATCGTCATCTAAATCCCTGTAAAAGTGAAGTGAAAGTCTACCTACTGCGTGTGCAGGTCATCGACCCTTGCATCAACTCCTGGAGCTCTGTCTATGGATGTCTAGAGCTCTATTTGTAAAGCAGCTCTAAACTGGCTGAGTTTAGCGCTGCTATACCTACTCGTTTAAAAGTCATTACAAACGCAAAAATATTATTTTGAAGAAAATTTGCTAGGATAATTTAACTAAAACCATTTTTTTACTTATCGGTGTAATTTATCACAATTTAAAAAGCAGCCATTTGCATTTAGCATCAAGTGACGTCAGGAGATAAGCACTAGTCCGCAGCTTTCGACGGGGTCACTTGTATGGCCTGAAGGGCTGGCGCTACCGGTGTTGCTAGCGCGTTACTAGTAGTACTGCCTTACTATAATTTAGCTACCCCTACGACCCGTACGTAACAATATATTGATTTACCAAGCTGATTGTTATTATTTGTAATATTGTATGCTTAAGAGTGGCAAAATGTCAGTCTACAAGACCTAAAATTGAACAGGTATGCTATTCCATACAAAAACTATCCACATTTCCTAGAGCCACATACTCATGCATGCGTGCATTTCGACGAGTAGCATGTGGAGAAAGCCTTGTTTGCTCAGACAGTAATTGTTGTTTGTGTTACGTTTTTTTTTGTTATTACAGTGTAATTTGTGTATAATTCTTTTTATTAAACAATGAAATCTATTAAAAAACTACCCTATAAATACTGCATTGTACCAATGAGCAAAAATGCCATTGCAAGTACCCAAGCAAACATAATTTCCTAGTAGGAATCATTAAAGGTTACTTATCAGAAAATATTGAAGAAGTTTCTTTAAAATTTTTTAAAACTAACCGTAGCCAGAAAGAGGGCGACAGCGAGAACAATACCATAGTTTATGCCTGAAAACATTTAGGAGATCTTTATATTTCATCACAACTATTCCTTGTAAAGAGATGTGCTGGAATCAAAAAGCCTTATGATGTGGTACCAATGAGCTTTAGAGACTTTTTGGATTTTAGATAATTTTCCAGAGATTTAAGAATTTTGTCTGTTAGAGAAAGCTAGTCCAATAATGAACCTATTAATTTTATGGTTAAAAAAGTGGAACCAATGTAAATTTTATTTAAATAGTCATAATGACAATATTTATAACAAAATCGTTCTGAAACAACGTGTTTTTACGCTCTTTTTACTCTCAAACCCTTAAGCGCTGCAATTTCAAAAATAAATGTGACGGTTTAACATCTCTTTGTAAGGGAAAAACTCCTGTTGTTCGCAAATAAGTTTTAACTATGGTTTTTGTTTTAGTTTGTAAGATATTTTTTCAAATTTTGTTCATTCTTATTATATTTTTGTATTATGTTTTTTTAATTATGAGTGGGAATTGTTACTTTCCAAATAAAAGGAATGGTTTTGGATCACATGACTGCGTTTTTTAAAATTATTTTTAAGAAAACTGTTTTGGCGTAACAGAAAATCTCCAAACGAGGCGTAACTGAATAAAGCATTTTTTTCTGAAAAACATGAAAAATTACACATTCATAAGGTGCCTATATAAAAGTTAACAATTGAGCAATTAACTACAAAAAGATCATTAGCACAACTGAAATATATATATATATATATATATATATATATATATATATATATATATATATATATATATATATATATATATATATATATATACACGTTTTAATATCAAGTGGAGATCCAACTATATTAAAGGCAACCCGAGATCCATCACTGCGAAACATTTTTTAGGAGTATATTTTTACCATTACATTTCCTAGTACGGTCCATAATACAAAATCTTAGAGAGGGGTAAAGATTTTATGTCATAAATTCATTTATATAAAATTTTAACCAATCGAGATCTGGTATATGAAGTACACAAGGTCTTTTATGAAAACCGTCAATCACAGATCCGGAAATGTATATGTGGGTATAAATAGTCTAAGATGAGATCCTGCAGTGTTGTCATATTATGTTGAACTTAAATGCAAGAGAACAACATAAGTCACAGAGGTACAAGATTTTGCTTAGTTGCGAAATCTTTTTATATCTTTTTATGGTGTAATATTATCCTCAGTTATTTAAATATTTTTAATGTTTTAGACTCAATTTGGCGATACCTAAGTAAAATAATAAGTCATCTTGTAGTTATTTTAATAATTAGGCTGTGCCATAATGCAAGTATTTTTCGTGTTTTCTGCAGTGAAATATGTCCAAGAGGAATAATTAATATTTATTAACAGAAAAATATGTATTTAAATCAAAATGTAATCACCATAAATCTCTTTCACTTGGTATCTGTATCAGCACAATTATTTAATTAAACATACATCTTTAAAATAAAATAGGATGATAAGAATATCATCCGTTATTATACAGGGTGATTACAAACTCGAACTCGAAAAAGAGCATAATTTTTTTCATAAGTCTTAATATTAAATCCGTTATTTTTCAACATCCTGTATAACCATGTTCAAAATAATTTATTATTATCTTTCTAGATATCTCCTCTAATCATTTAAAATACTAGAACACGAATTTACCCGATCAGAGTGGTATTTTATAAACCGCAAGTTAAATAGGTCCTAATTTTTAAAAATTACACGTACGCCTATGAGTCCTTGTAGCGCAGAAACCATCCAATCGACCCCTCATTTTTTTCTTGAAAATCAAACTAGGAATCAAGAGGTACAATATACCAAAAATTCGGGCAATTTCGCCGAATGTATTTTGTGCGTGGTCCTTTATAAACTCACTAGTTTCAAAATCTTACTAAAACACAATCCCCATAAGAATATAATACAAGCCCACATAATTCTGCTTTATTATATTATTTTTCTGTATTTATTAATTTTTATTTGTATTTTTGTTGTTTCTTATATAGGATTACATGTTAGTGCCTCAATTCTCAGTATAAAAATATTTTTCTGGAAATTAGAAAACGATTTATATTTTCACTTCATTTGATTGTATTATTACCTAAAAATGATGTCATAATATTTAATATATTTTATTTAATATAAATGAATATGTTTATTCAAAGAACTCATCACCTACCGCTCAGCGGGCAGAACCCTATCCCCTATCCCACCATCCCTCCTAAATCCTGCAACTCGAGGAGTGCTCACTCTAATTCAGTTTTCTGTACACGCATGTGTATACACGAAAAATGGATCTATGTTCAGTTTTTTAGTATTTTTGGTTACGAATTTTTCAAGTTTAACAATAGGTCATCATTTGGTTAATGGTTGGCTTATAATCAAATAATTTGTATTTTATGATAAAAATGCAAAATAAGCAATAGTAACATATAAAACATTTTTATTAATATTTCTTTGTATCATTTTCATTCATACAGGAGACGCTTAAAAATACTTAAGTTATTATTAACTAAAATATTATTATTTTAAAACAATGATTTATTTCAACAACTGAGCTAAGCAGAAAGTGGCATATAATAGGTTTAGGTAGAAATAATATTTTAGTGAATATTAACTTAAATATTTTTGATCGCACCTGTATATATCACTTTCCGGCTGCCAGTTTTTTATTTTTTGATCGGTCGTAATGAAACTCTGCAAGCTTTATAGACCCATAAAATGACACTTTTTAACATCCCAGTCGAATTTTAGTGACTTTCGGTTTAACCAGAAGTGACACTAACTTTTGATTTTTAAATGCAACACCCTGTATATTTTTTATGTTTACAATTTAGACATCATTCGACTTAGGATTGTGACATTTTTGTCAGTTTTGAAGTAAATTTGTCAATTTTACCGTCAATTTTATTTACAGTGCCGTGAAAACAACTATATCGTGGGTATCAAAAAATGTACAAAGACTGCCTGAAAAAATAATTGAGTAAGGACATCTCAAGCTAATAACATCACTGATAATTAATTAGTTATTATTATTATTATATATTAATTGTTTTTGATTTCTTTAAAAATTTTATGATTTTCACATCTTGCAATAGAAAAACGGCAATTTTAAAGTATAAATTGTGATAAAATGTGTGTTGTGATATTTACATCGTTGTGTTCGTTATGAAAAACTACATCTCATTTTGTTATGAAAGCGAGGTAGTGCTCTTTGAAATTTTCGAGAAATTTCCAAAAAAACTGATTTAGGGAACTTTAAAAGCCTCTGGAAAACAAATGATCCACTAAGAAATCATGTACGTAGATATTTTTCTGCAGTCCTGAACATCGCTTAGAACGATTTTAGCTGTCATGGCACTCTAGATTGCAAAATAAAATAGGCTTGAAAATTGACTTAAAAACTGACAAAAATGTCACAGTCGTATGTAGAATGATGTCTAAATTGCAAAAATAAATATACAGGATGTTGCATTTAAAAATTAAAAGTTAGTGTCACTTTTGGTTAAACCGGAAGTCACTAAAATTCGACTACGATGTTAAAAAGTGTCATTTTATGAGTATATAAGGCTTGCCGAGTTTCATTACGATCAATCAAAAGCGATCTCGTTCACCCGGTATAATAAAGTTTTTCGATATGTCATTTTTGTTTATTTTGCATTTTGTGCAATAAAACATGTTATTTAACTACAAGTCACCCTTACTCATTCTCACTAACTATATGATGGCATATCATAAATTAATTGTGACATGCCTCAAGTGCTGCTCAAGGTCTTAGTTCGTGGTTTAGATCCTTACATTGATTATACACAGAAAAATCAAGGTTCCTACTGATCCGAGAAATTAGAAAAATAAACTGCTGGCCACTCGAACTTACACATAGAGCTTTTTAGGCAAAATTTAAAGTTCAATATTTTCAACAGGAATGCAAATTTTTGAACGCGTCTTGCATATTTTAAGAGCTAGTTTTTTTCGGACTCAGCTGCATGACGTATATTTATCGTAGGACCTTAGGTTTATTATATACGGGGTAATCAATGAAGTCATGCAAAAAATCAAAAAGTTTGTATGAGTGAAATTTCCGCAAAAAATTTTTTTAGTCGTTGCAATATGGTTCGTTACTAAGGTAACATCAATATCTCTAGACGTTTTTGTCAGTTTTTGGATTAAGGCCCTTAGGTCTTGTACATGCTACTAAACATAAAATTTGGGTAGCAAAATTTTTAAAATGCTGTAACTTGACATTGGATTGACGGTTCTTGATGATTTTTACGGGTTTGGAATCCTTATTTCACGTAGATTTTCTATCATCTAGGCATTTTATTTGGGGGTTGAAATATACAGGTTGAAATTTACACATTATACCGGGTCGATAATAGACAAAATCTGCAAGACGCGTTCAAAAATTTGCATTCGTGTTGAAAATATTGAACTTTAAATTTTGCCTAAAAATCTCTATGTGTAAGTTCGAGTGGCCAGCAGTTTATATTTTCGAATGGAAGTACCTTTATTGCCAATTTAACCTAAATATAATGCCCAAAATTTTTAAATTTTTATTATAGCAGTTGAAAAGATTTTTAAAATTGAATGCATATTTTACTATACTATAAGGGCAGTATTTTAAGCAATAATAAATTACTTAATATAATATATATTTTTATATTAATTTCGAAAAAAAAAACATTTTGTTATTCATTCAAATATAATTATTATCAACGATAATTAACTTGTATACAATAGTATCATGTTACAACTAACAAATAATAAAAAGACGATAAAGAATGCCCACTTAAACAAAAAAGCGAAGAATGCGGTATTGCCACTTTTATCGGATCTCATCTTAAACGTATAACCCATGTCGCATAACACTGACGGCGGCTCCCTCTACATATGCTTTTTCGAACTGAAATTGTATAACAAGTGACAAAAAAGTGAAAAACGAGATCCTGAGACTTTTTAAAATTTAAGCAGTTTTGCTTTGACCTCGAACCAAGGAACGGATATACACATAAAAAAAGATGAGATCCAAAATCGGATCTCGTCTTTCCAAACGGATCTCAGGATGACCATATATCACCAAAAAATGATCTCGTTTGGCCACTTTACGTGTATATATATATATATATATATATATATATATATATATATTACTGCACAGCTAATTATTTTGGTAACATTTTTGTTTTTCCGCTCTCCTGAATAACTTCTAAAATGCTGGTTTTGCCACTACGCGCGGAGACCGATGTTTTATTAACATGACATTGCAGCCAATAGTATCGTGTTTTGCAAGTTTTGAATTTTTTATAAAAATTTCAGATTTATTAACCAAAAGGGTTAGTACAGGTTTAAATTTGGATCTTTCTGTGAATTAGCCAGGTTATGATAAGTTTTTGTAGTGCTAATAAGTTGTCATTAAAAACTTACGAGTTACTCATTATTTCTGCTATATCCGTCGTTTCCAAATTTTTTTTATTTCTTAACTTGTATTTTTTTATAGAAAATCTTCAGCCTGACCACGCCGCGTCCCTTTCTCAAGCCGATGAAACGCAGGCCATTAAAATAAGAAAAAACACCGCAAGAAAAATTCGCCGTCGTGCAACGATAAATCTTTCGATAAACGTGGGCTCGTTTTTTAATTTGATTTTTTCAACAACAAAGGAACCAATAAAAATGAAAAATAAGAGGCCATTATGCATAATTTATCACATAAACCCTTAAAATAAAAACGCCCTAAATCAACGCCGAGACATAATTTTCATAAACAAACAAAAAGTGGGCCAGTAAGTTTTTTATTAGACAGAAACTTATAGGAAGTAGTTTATTAGTAATGCAAAACAGCCATATTGTTCCTGTAACGTAGAATCTGTGCTTTAAAAGTCTCATATTTTCAGAGATTCACAAAATAGGTTTAAGACTACTAGTACTGGTTTAAATTTTTCTAGATATGTTTTGACGAGTCATTGTTAATAAGTCGTCATTACAAACTTATGAGTAATTAATTCTGTATTTCAGTTGCTTGGTTTCCAAATGGTTTTCTTCTGTGAAAGTAAAGGAGTTCTTTAAGATATACTCGCGCCACCTCCTAATAGACTAAAGGCTTCATCAGAGAGCCAGATGGCCTGTGCGTCACTTTAATTTATTTTTAAATTGTCAAAAAAAAACACAATAACTTTCGGATTTTTTGGCTATAATCTAACATATTATCTAACATATTATGTTACCCAACCTACTCATCAGAAAACGATGAAACTAAACACAAAATACGAATGCTGTTAATGTGTTGGCCATGTACAAAATTGTCTACAGAATAAGAGTCAGCTCATGATAGACCCACATATTTTGTACAAAATGAGACTCGGCTCATGATATTCCTACATATTGTGTACCGTATAACACTCGGTTAGTGATGCACATACATATTGTGTACAGAATAAGAGTCGGCTAATAATACACCTACATATTGTGTACAAAATAAGACTCGGTTCATGGTATACCTAAATATTGTAATAACTGTTTTAATAATGGATTCTAAAATTGATGAAGTAATTGATAGGGGTTTGGCGTTTATTTCGCAGCCAGTATCGATGAAATTAAATAAAATGAAAAGTGCTATAGTATTTTATTTTTATTTTTTGCCCTTGAAAACAAAACTAAATTAATTTTTTAATTTGAGGCAAAAACAAAATATGCTGTTGTCAGTTTATATTAAGCCAATTGAGAGAGTGTTTCATTTGTATTGAGAGCTGGTTGCCACTGCATTTTATTTTTTGTTGATTACTTAGTTTTTCTCCTATAATATTAATCGTGTTGCACGTTACAAAAGCGACAGACAGCCTGACTCTTGGTTTAGTGTTGTCCGTATCATGTTTCGAAGGCAAAAATGATCTGAAGAACCTAAGAAGTGGCTGGAGGAAGGAGCTGGATTTATAACCCCCTGATTGAGTTACAAGAGATCATACTAGAGCCACAGTTGAGGGATGCATGTTTACTATTGTTTACCCATCCCCAGTAGATCAAACCAAACCTTCTAGAGCGAGATGGTATCATTGTATGCTGATTAACTGGAAGATACAACAGGTTGAAGTAAATGATACTCTAGTCACAGTTGGGGGATGCATGTTGTACCATTACCAATAGATTGTTGAACTGAAACTATTTAAAATGGTTTGTCACCCTCATAAGGTTAAATAATCCCTTAACTAGTTGTCTCGTGGAGGTCTCCCGCCGAGTACCCATCCCTTAGGTAGTCTGTCAATTTTCAATGAGTTAGTGGGGTGCATTTATATTTGATATGAGAGACGAGTCTTCATTACATCACCTGTACAGAGGTTCATCTTGATACACATACATACAAGTATGCGCAAACGTTTTTCTTGGGTGTAGTCACAAGCTTTAGTTTTATAGTTTATTACTTCTTTTCAAAGTTCGTGTTCTTCCAAATTTCAATCAACAGAAGGTTTTCTTACACAAAATTTCTACTAGCGACAACTTATCGCTTTAATAATTGATGACAGGAGGCAGAAGGGCAACACGAACACGATCTTATTTTTCCGAAAAAGGTTAAACAAAACAAATGCCATCCAATTTATTTTGCTTATTTTAACTCTGAGGTACACGAAAGTAATTTGTTTCAATATAATGCTCGCTAATTAAAGGTATTTTTTAATGCCGTCGAGGCAGAGGTGCATTTATCTTATTTTGTTTAGCACATAGTAGAATTTTGTATTTTTTTTTGCGATAGACCTCAAGCTTAAATAGGTATAGAGGTATCGTAGGTGAATAAAAGGAAGGATTATGTAATCTACTGAAATGGAACAGACCAATATAAAATTAGAGATGAAACAGAGCCAGTAAGATAACAATAAAAAAAAAATTTTTGAATTATATGAAGATTTAAGAATTTTAAAGTAGTTGTCCCTAACTTAAAGGTTTATTTCTCTTTGCTGTATGTTTCTCAAAGCTATTTTGAGGTCATTACTAGTTTTACGGTATCCAGAAAGGCTTTGCCAGTATATTTCTCTTCAGTTCGGGAACTCTACGCTTGTAATTAATTACTGAAGTGAGCAAGGTGCAAAGGGAATAACGTAGACTATTTATTTTCACTGAAAGGGTTAGACAAAATAATACATCTCTCATGCTTTCCTTTGTTTGTCAGCACAATAAGGTAAAATAAATAATTCATTAGGAGTACTAAATTACTTGTAAAATATCTCTTTCATTCTTGTGAACATTTGATAAAGGGATATATGTCATTACAGACTTGCTGATAGTTATTATATTTATCAAACAGTATTTTTTGGTGTTAAACCAGCTTAGTGCGTTTGATTTTATGGTGACCTGTAACACTAAGGGTAAGCTGTAGTAGCCTATACAATGATCGCAGTGGGTTAAGTAAAGGTTAGGTGTAAGTGTAATGTGAGTAGGACAAGATGCATCGCTTTACTGCGACCACTATATATATCACCAGGTAGTCTGTGGAAAAGCTTCATTGAAGCCATGACTTCCCAATTGATACTGATCTCATCAGCTTCAACTTTTACGCTTTTACAGCCTCATCCTGACTATCGAGATTGGAAATGTCTTTAATACATATATTCTTTTTCTGATACAACTTCAGTTTCCCTGAAACTGATTTCTCTCATATCCCTCTTTGTTGCCACTAAACAAATTCCATGAAAATCAAGGGTGTGTCCTTTAGTGTATTTAATAGTTTGCCATAATATTACCACTACTATCATGGTAAGGCTACTTACCCTGAGAGGTTGGTTGGTAATCCCAAGGCACCATTCGTCGTACTTTATCAAATCAACTCCAAGTTGGTTTGGGACTGCCTTCAGTGTCTTCGGACCTTGACCATTCACAATCGAGTCATACTAAGGTTGGTGCGAGGACACAAAACAGTTATTATTAGAATATAATATTATATAATTATAATAATTATTAGAGCAATGAAAACGCAGATACTTATCAAAATTATAATCTTCAGGGGTCGCAATAAGTCCCGCGGCGAAGAAGATGTACCTACACCTGTTGTACCTTACAGTCAATTAATCAATCCATCCCTTACATTTCATTAAGGTATCAAGTATCGACCATTCCTCATCATCACGTGTAATATCTTGCATCAAGCCTTGTGACTCTCTTGGTTTCAGGCTTTCACTCTCAGTTTACTTTCTTCGACCAGCGAGTAAGCACAAGAAGATGCCAAATAAGATTTTGGCGAAACGTCTGCAAGTTAAGCACCTCTTAATTATAAGGAAAAATAAAATTTCTTTGAAGTAAACTGTTTCACCTAAAAAATTTGACAACGTCGCACCCTTGACAAAGCAGCCGGTAGAAGCTTCTGAGCCGCGCTGACCTACAATCTCCATGTCGTTTTAAAAAATTACCTAGTCACTAGTCAGTGTCAGACGTTCCCATTACTTGGTAGAGTATGCTGCGCCGACTGCGTGATAGTGGTGTAGGTATGTGTGTACGTGGTAAGTCTGCGTGATCATACGGGTGTGATGCACTTTAAATTTAAACAAATCCTTACTGTGCCGCACTATCACGACATGGTATTAGCTTATGGTTAAGCTCGGGGAAATTCTGCTGTGGCAGCATGTTTGTACAGCAATGATTTTCAAATAGACGACGGCCGAACCCAATAACGTTTCCCAACGTTTGTCAGATGTTGTTCTCCATGCTGAAAACAGACAAGACACTGTCCAAGATGAGGAGAACATTTTGTCCATCCTAGAACGAGATGCAGGTGTAAGTACCTACCAGGGCCATTGCAAGGCAAGTTGGATGGTCTCAGATTTAGTTTTTGCTGGCAGCTTGTTTTTAAAAAGTATTTTTTACAAGATTTTATTTCCATAATAAGTAACGGTAATATGTAAGTTTGGCAATGCCTCGGCTGATTCATTTGTTTTTTTTATAATACTAGAGCCTGTGACGCCAGGCTCTTTAGAAGCGTCAGATAAGGGCCGGTATTTGGGAATTTTTTAAAATAAAAAAAAGTGTGCGATTTAAGGGAACCTAAGCTAAGTTTTAATATCGAGACCTTGGGTAACTTCACACTTTACTGTTCGAGCAGAGTTTATAGTTGAACCATTTGCAAGACAAGATTTTAAAAGTTGCCCGCTCACCGTCCGTGCTGTATATACATATATAAATATAAAATTATTTTTCTTATATCATCCAGTATACGACTACACCTTCTTCAGCCCTCGAATAAAAAATATAAGAATAATTTTATAAGGTTGATGTCGTCGGCTGCTGCATCGTCAGGCGGGAAATTTAAAATTTAAATTCGCGTAGTTATATATCAATCCGTCAGCGAAAGCTTTGACACGCCCCGCCCCGCAAGGTTTCCTCGCGCTTTCGATGGTGGTATATTTTGATTTCGTTTCTGTAGTGGCGGTAACGCAGCAGTTTTTGTCGAGTTATGAAGGAATTGCTTTTTTATCGGTGAAATAGAATTATGTTCGCATAAGGGTTGTAAGTGGATGGAATGTAAAGGGTGGCCCAATAAATATTTGGCGATTTACTTTTAAATTTGATACTTATAATCTCCAGTTCTCTCCTGTCTCTAATATAAATAATAGTATTCCATTGAGTATAACAGCCCCATAGATCCTTGCCGAAATCAATTTCATCAAGACTTACAAATGGAAAACCGTTTAACTACGGATGATAACGTTGTACGCGGTCTCCTTTGCTATTGCTATAGGAGAAATTTTGGGTTGGAATAGGATTTTCCGGACGCATTATTGGGAGAAGCCAGAAATGCAGTCAAGCCGCAGGAATCTAGCAGGAATTCGCACCTTGGATTTGCATAAAGGTGTTTGGGTTACGTGGTTTAGCTTTAGAAGTGGTAGTTTAGTTTAAGAGGTTTCGGGTTTTTAATTTAATTGCGAATAGCATTATCATTGTAAGAATGTATTAAATTGAATTATTTTTGATAAAGGTAATATGGTAGCTATTATTTTTTTTTTTAGTTAAAATGAGCGTTTGAAACTATTGATAGAGAAACATTATTAGAAAAGTTAAAAATTATGGCTTATGTGGAAAAGTATATAAATGGTTTAAAGATTACATAATAAATAGGGGGCAGGTAGTAAAGTGTAATGAGTATGTTTAAAGAAAAATGTTGGTGTGCTTTAAGGTAGCTTGCTCCTACTTTTTATAATTTATATAAATGATTTAATTCATATTTTAAGAGATTTTAAATTTAATTGTTTTGCAGATGATCCGGTAATTTACTTGTCTGATAAAGATTTTGGCTTGATGACACAGAAAATGAATATCAAATTAATTAAATAGTATATATACCTTTTTGTGATACAAAAATAAAGGTCTTGGTAAAAGCAAATATGGCTGTATATACATATATATATATATATATATATATATATATATATATATATATATATATATATATATATATATAAGTGTGTACATATATATATATATATATATATATATATATATATATATATATATATATATATATATATATATATATATATATATATATATATATATATATATATATATATACAGTGACCGGCAAAAAGTTCGCAACATATGGGAAAAATTTTTATTAGGTGAGTATTGGAAAAACTTTTCCGGGGGATCGGTTCTGCATGTCCGATAACCTAAAAATCGATTTTGACATACGTCACGTGACCACTGGTATAGCGTCAAATTAAAAAAAAAATTGTTAATTTACAAAAAGTGAGGTTAGTTGACGAGATATCAAAAAAAGTTATTTGAAAAAATTGCTTAGAATTAAATTCTAGGTCCTAGTGCAAAATTTTAAGATTTTATTTAAAAAAATTGGAAAACTCAATTTTTTTTAAATATTTTTTTATCGATTTACAAATTTCCAGTTTTTGTCGTTTAGATAGCTTGGCTAATGTAAAGCCCATGTATCTGGATGAAAATAAAAGAATGTAGTAGTTTTTTCTACAATTGACAGGACAAAATTAAAAAAAACAGGGTTTCGCCGGACGCTAGCTGTTGCAATGATTTGTATCTAGCAGCAGTGTCAAAATTTTAGAGACATTTCAATGAGATTACATTGAGAAAACCTTAATCGTCTTAAATATATCTGAAGTTCTACTTTTTGTAAAGTTAAGGGGAGTAAAATAGATAATAAACAAAAAATTACCTGTTTATTTAATCGAAATTTTATAAACGAAAACCAATGTAAGAAAAACTTAAAAGTAGTCAAATTCTGTACTAACAACATAAAAAATCATTGTTTTTCCTTGGGTTCACAAAATTTAAAACTCAGTATGACCACCATTTCTCTCCATACATACTATTGTTCTCGAGCGCAACTCTCGATTAACATTTCGGAGCATTTTACGATTTATTTGCAATACACAATTTCTAATGACATTCTCTAAATTTTGTATATTCCTAAAGGGTCGATGTTTGTACACAGAGTTCTTTAGGTATCCCCACATAAAGAAATCTAACGGAGTCAGATCTGGTGATCTCGCAGGCCACGGATTTTCAGAAAACCGTCCTATCCACTGGTTTCCAAATTCTTGATCCAGCCATCTCTTCACCTCATTTGTGGAATGAATGCTAGCTCCGTCTTGTTGAAAGTATAAATTTCTTCTTTCGGCTAATGACAAATTGTCTAAAAAGTCAGATATCTCAGTTTGTAGAAATTCTAAATATCGTTCTGAATTTAAATTGTCTCTAAAGAAAAAAGGTCCCACTATTCTGAGGTTGAAAATTCCGCACCACACATTAACCTTAAAACTATATTGGTCTTTACTCTGAATTACAAAGTCTGGGTTTTCGGTGGCCCACCATCTGCTACAGTTTTGTGAACTGACGGTTCCGTTAGAGGTAAATGTAGCTTCATCCGAGAAAAGAACGTTCTTTGGGAAATTAAAATCTTCCTCAATCATACCCTGGAACCAGGCACAAAAATCGAAGCGGGCGTCATAATCCCTATCTTTTAATACTTGTACAAATTTAGGTTTGTACGGATGAAATTTGTTTCTTTTTAATATCCTCCGCACAGATCTTTCGTGAATGTTAGTGATCTCCGATATTTGACTAACTGCTAATTGGGGTGTTTCTGTGATCGACAAACACACATCCAGAGAACCTTCGTCACCTGTTACCGGTTTTTCATGGGAAACTTTATACTGATTTTCTACCGATCCCGTTTCTTTAAATTTATTGACTAGACGAGATACTGTGGAATAATGGAGGGATTTATCGGGGTGCCTCTCATTAAAAATTGCTGCTGTTTCTCTATGGCTTTTGTAATTATCTCCAGAAATTAAAATAATTTCTATCTTTTCCTGAAGAAGTAGTGTGGGTGCCATTTTAAGGAATAAAATATTAATAAACTTATGTAAAATATCAAACTTAGTAAGATGCGAGACATAAACCAATGACATAGGTTGAAATCAAACAAATTATAATTTGTTTGACATTTTTCTGTTGTTTTTAACCTACTAGATTATTTGGTTGTTTTAATTTCAGAGCCTGCTTTGGTAGTTTTAAGTACAACTAAATAGACCTGGTTGTTAAATTTATGTGCGAAAAATCTTAATAAAATCTTGATACAGTCATTTCATTAGATTCAAACCATTGCAACAGCGAGCGTCCGGCGAACACCTATTTTTTCGATTTTGTCCTGTCAATTGTAGAATTGTAGATCTGACTCCGTTAGATTTTTTTATGTGGGGATACCTAAAGAACCCTGTGTACAAACATCGACCCTTTAGGAATATACAAAAATTAGAGAATGTCATTATAAATTGTGTATTGCAAATAAATCGTAAAATGCTCCGAAATGTTAATCGAGAGTTGCGCTCGAGAACAACAGTATGTATGGAGAGAAATGGTGGTCATACTGAGTTTTAAATTTTGTGCACCCAAGGAAAAACAATGATTTTTTGTGTTGTTAGTACAGAATTTGACTACTTTTAAGTTTTTCTTACATTGGTTTTCGTTTATAAAATTTCGATTAAATAAACAGGTAATTTTTTGTTTATTATCTATTTTAATCCCCTTAACTTTACAAAAAGTCGAACTTCAGATATATTTAAGACGATTAAGGTTTTCTCAATGTAATCTCATTGAAATGTCTCTAAAATTTTGACACTGCTGCTAGATACAAATCATTGCAACAGCTAGCGTCCGGCGAAACCCTGTTTTTTTAAATTTTGTCCTGTCAATTGTAGAAAAAACTACTACATTCGTTTATTTTCATCCAGATACATGGGCTTTACATTAGCCAAGCTATCTAAACGAAAAAAACCGGAAATTTGTAAATCGATAAAAAAATATTTAAAAAAAATTGAGCTTTCCAATTTTTTTAAATAAAATCTTAAAATTTTGCACAAGGACCTAGAATTTAATTCTAAGCAATTTTTTCAAATAACTTTTTTTGATATCTCGTCAACTAACCTCACTTTTTGTAAATTAACAATTTTTTTTTAATTTGACGCTATACCAGTGGTCACGTGACGTATGTCAAAATCGATTTTTAGGTTATCGGACATGCAGAACCGATCCCCTGGGAAAGTTTTTCCGATACTCTCCTAATAAAAATTTTTCCCATATGTTGCGAACTTTTTGCCGGTCACTGTATATATATATATATATATATATATATATATATATATATATATATATATATATATATATATATATGTCTATACAGCCATATTTGCTTTTACCAAGACCTTTATTTTTGTATCACAAAAAGGTGTTAAGAAATTTTAAGGGCAGATTCTACACCTAAAAATATGAAGATAAGTTTATTTAAACATCTTTAAACGCTTCTTTTTCGAGATATAGGGTGTTTAATATTTTCTTTTTTAAATGTTTCGTTTTAGTTTCTCAAAAATGCGTTAAGATATTGACATGCATTTTGGTACACGCCAGCATGTAATCAAAGGGTACATTTACGGGTAAAAATTTATTTTCTAAAGTACTGACATCAGTGGCGTAGGTGCCGGTAAGTCATTATTTTTAGCGAGAATAATGGCACGCCACTGATTTTTTGCAACATTGATATCGTTTCCTTTAAACCCAATTAATTCTGCGTGAAAAGTGTCTCCTGAGCTTTTTTGTTCTGACGCACCGTTTTCGTGATAAAAATTAATTTATTCCTTACAATAAAGACAATTAATGAAAAGGATTTTTTTTACATACTTTGTGTTCAGAAAAAGGTGCTTTTTGATTTAAGTTTATGGTAAATTCTAGAAATGGCCTTTCCGTGCTTCAACACATGCTCTAAATCGTCTTCGCATATTTCTCCTAACTCTTAGGAATACTTGAGGTGTGAAAATATTAAACACCCTGTATCTCGATTTATTACTAGGTTCTGAAAAACAATATAATGAATTTAAAGAACAAAATTTGGATTTCAAAATAAATGATGAAATTATTGAAATTGCATATGAAATTAAATACTTAGAAGTAATTATTGATAAAAATTTCAATTTTAATGATCACGTAAATTTTAATGATCGTGTTTGTAAAAAAAATATCAAAAGAGTTTTAAGGAGATTGAGAGAGTATTTAAGTATTTATAGTAATAACTTAGTATTTAATTAAATTGTTCTACCTCATTTTATTTTCTGCACAGAACAGAATAAAAATAGATTACAAATACTGCAGAATAGAGCCATGAGAATAATACTGGGGAGTGATAAATACACTAAAATATCCGATATGTTGACAAGTTTAAAACTGATGAATATGGAAAACTTTTTACTTTACCGCACATTTATTTTCATTCATAAAATAAATTTAAATTAATCACCACCTTATTATAAGATTTTTTTGACTAAATTGGATAAAATTGATGAACACAATACCAGAGGAAGAAAAAATTTCATGGAAATTTAAAGCAAACAAAAAATTTTTTAAAGGTATTTTTAAATACCCGTATGATAGATCTGGAGAATTCTGAAACAGTTTCAAAGATACAAGGAAAACCGTGCCATTTATTTTTAAATAAGTTCTTCATTGGTTAAGTCAATCATGGTTAGTCTAAAATTCCCCTTTCCAACGATTCACCATTCATGAAAACACAGCAAACTTGTATACATCCCGACAGCAAAACACCTTTATGCAAATAATGGGGCGAAAATTCCTGCAGGAATCCTGCGGTCAACATTTATCCCTGCTAGCTTTCTTACTAACCCCCTTATAATGCATACCGTGGGACTACTATTATCAACTGCAAACCCTTTTTGAATGACTGGGGTTAGTAAAGTCAATAATTTACATAATAATTAAGTACTTACTAATAAATGAACTTATAGTTGAACAAGGGGTAGCTTTTAGAATACATTATACAGGGTGAAGAAATTAAAGTAATACAATTAGACATTATACCCTACGTGTTTCGTTTTTAACATTTTGCAAACTACCACTTGAGAAATTAAACAACTACGCAGAAGTAACGTGAGATATTTTTTAATCAAAATTTTACTTTATACATCTCAGAATAAATTTTATATCCATAATATGTTCCCGAAACAACATATACGCTCCTCCATTTTAAGCACAACTAAAAGGTATCGTGACAGTTTTATTTTTTCCCAGAATGAGCGTGTTGTCGACTTGCCGGGAAATTTTATGCAGAAACATGGCGGGTAATTTTTTTCACATACAGATTTATTACTTGTTTCATAAATTCTTTCGGTTTTTTTGCCAAATTTAATATCGCTTTACATGCTGTCCCTTGTGATGATTTATAGGAGAACATGATAGTTATATTTGAAAGCGTGCTTAGTAACAATTTTATACAGGAAAAGCGATACGTCGACCGAGTTGCTCAGGTTTTTATCCAAATCATCTCTCTACTGCCTTGAGATCTTAATCGTCGTTAGTAGAAATCTACCCTGATAATAACTATCTTACATCTTTTTCTTCTTCCTTTTTTTCTTGCCCTTCTTCTTTGATTCGGTCGTTTCTTCTCCTGTTTTCACATGTTTTCCTTAAATCGTTTTCGACTTTATCCACACATCCCTCCTTTGATCTTCCTTTATCTCGCCGTCCATAGACTTCTGTTAACATCACACATCTGCCATCATGAAAACTTTTGCAAACCTGAGCAAGTTTTGCATGAGATCTCGTTTGTCGTGGGTTAAAACCTCCCACGAAAATTGTAACATTTTCGGAATAATTTTAGGTTTCTTCTTTTGCTTCGTCTTCGTTGGCTCCATCTTTTGTCAAATTTGTATAGAGCGAAAGTTTATTATCTTCTGTTACTAAGTTACTTCTGTTTAACCTTTCTTCTTTAAACAGTTCTTGACTTTGCTTTGATCTTTTTCCATACTTATATTACCATTATGTCTACAAGATCACCATCTTTTATTCTCAGTTACCAGTACCGCTATAGTTTCTTCTGTATGTATCTTAGTAGATTCTTTGATAACCTTGGGGTTTCCCTGATTTTTTTACGTTAGATGTATTACTAGGCCCAGATTGGTCAAATACACTTCATTCACGCCAGTGCCCAGGCCAGATAACATCGAGTGTCTGGTGATGTATTGTCAGGGTGTCAAAAAAGTTATGAACAAACCTGAGCAAACTAATGTTATGATAATTTTTTGATAAACTTTCCAGTTCATGGATTCCACAATAATGACTTGGGACAGCACCAAATCAAAGGTTGATAATTCAAGTAAAGTTGAACAAACCTAAGCAAATCAGGTGTTTGACAACCTCTTGGTTGTGTCGACTGGGGTTAGTGTTTGACTTTTTTTTATCTTCTGAGAGACCACGAACACCGAAGTCTAAGTACTAATTGGGGGACAGGTTTGGGTTGTCGAGTGGCTGGGGACCGTGGTTGAAAACACACGATAAGCTTTAAGTATGGTTGAGGAAACCTAAGCTATAGTTGATAACTCGACCAGACTTGAACCGAGCTGAACAAACTGAGGGTTTGAAAACCTTTTGGTTGTGCAGGATGGGGTTGTCGTGTGACTAAGCACCGCTGTTGATTATCCACGTTAAGCTTTAAGTACCCGGGTTGAGGAACCTTAAACTGTAAGTTAATATTCGGAGCAAACTTAAACAAACCTGAGCAATCCAAATGTTTGGCCACCTTTTTTCGAAGTCTCTTGCGTGTCCTTATCGAGCATAAAGAGTTTTTCGATCCCCCTTTCCGTATACATATTTTATTTATAATTTTTCCTCTAATATCCGCCTTATAAAAACCGAAAAACTTTCCCTGCCGCCGTATTTCTACGTATTTTTATGAAGTCGCTAAAAAGGCCCTGCGGAACCTGCATTTGATGTTTTCGATAAATCACTGTGTGTTGTGGGAGGTGGAAGGCATAAAATTTGTTGGATAAGCGAAAAAATTTACATGCTGGGTGTATTATAATATATAGGGGTGGAAGAAATAATCGCTTTTTTATCGATACTTTTCGCGAGGAAGCTAATGTGCGCTTATTTTGTGTAGAAACAGGGTCGACGTTAATAGCTTGTCGATAAAAATATTTTTTAAGCGACTGTATAGGCACCTTTATAAAACTCCCCCCAAAAAACGTTGTTCTAAAACTGCTCTGAAAATACCTAAAAAACAGACTACTAACTACCACTACGTACGCTACCCAATCAAACCCAATCAAAGCCAACCAATCATTTGCCAGACCTATCTTCCATACAATCTTGAACAATAGTTTCGAAATCTAGTAGGCTGCAGTTTTGGCAGCAGTCATAATTTGAAAGCTCCCTCCTAGCAACCAATTTCATTTGTTTACTTATTGATGGGGTTGTCCCAACTTCCACCCAGATAATCGACAATATTTAGCTATATAGAATAAAAGTGAAATTGCGTAAAAATAATGATAAAAATCATCTGTGAAAACCATTACTTTTTGTTAATCTACTCCTCCAGAGATAGCAGAAAAAGCAGTAGGTATCCCAAAATATCCTTGCTTTAGTTTCAAGAGAGATATGGTAAATACATAAAAATTTAGCAATGCAGAAAATATCCCTGCCACAGTTGTAATAAAAATATAGTGTACAACACTTTTCAAAATACATTTTTATAACTTTGATATATAAAGTGAAATCTTTCAAAACCGATGCAAGTTTTGAAAGGTCTAACTTTCCCTAACTAGTTACGAAAATTAAAATATTGCCTAACTGGTGATGAAATATTAATATCAAAACTAGTTATGGACCCATAAGTTGTTATTGCAGGGTAAAAATATACCTAAAAAGTTTATATAAAGTGTTAGCAGCTTAAATTTGTGTGTTCTATAAACTGCGACTGATTATCTAGGTGCTGAAATATTACGCAAGGTACATATTTGTCCTTTTTTTGCAGTACTTGGACCGGGCGTTATGGGAATGATTAACAGGAACGCCGATCCGATATAAAATTGAGAACAGAGGGCATCACAGAAGATTTCTTAAGTTATTGAGTAAGGAGTGACAATTGACTTAGTTGTAGTTTAAAGCTGAAGTCGCATTGTCAGTACAAAATGTATCTATCCTTCTGGAACAAGACCTTCAACAATTACAGTTAAAAATTGTGAAACTACTAACTTGGTATATTCGATTAAACAATTTTTATCGCGTCTTTACAGAGTTTCACAAACGTCACTGTTCGCAGGTAGGCTGTATTATAGATCCATTTTTATTGTATAATATATCGGAGAATGGGGAATATTTTTATAACATTATTATAAATTATTTATTTTAATAAAAATATTTACTCATTTTTGCGGTTTTTTCTTTAATTATTTAAATAAAATCCTTTTATTGCAAATTATTGGTTAGAGGGAGCATTGTTTCTTAGAGGGGTAGGAAACAATTTTAAGTAGTATAAAATAAGAAGGTTAATGTGGCCATGCTGACACTCTTTTTGCTTAATAAAAACCAGATTTTTGCAAATGCCGTTTGTGTTCAGTAAAAACATGAGGTCTTTTGCTATAAAATCATAAAACTTACATTTTGCCATATTCTGAAGTTATTTTTTATGACAATTCCGATAAAACTTTCGACGTAGCCAACCAGAAATACTTGCACAAACTAAGGCGTTTGTGATAAAATGTTTGAACATATTCTTTTTTATGGGCAACAGCATCGATTTTATTTGTCTTTTACTAATGCCCGTTTTCTAACAAGGATAGAAATAAATCGGATCCCATTGGGAATTTTATTTTATCAGGAAAGAAAAAAGTTTGCTATGACTAATCTTTCAAAGTAGATAACCAGCAATACTTCCACTAGCGATGAAGGTACGATAAAAATTTGAATATATTATTTTTTTATTTGTCTTTTTCTAATGCAGTTTCGCCAACACGGATAGAAAGAAATCTGATTCCTCCGTGATTATCACGAAAGAAAAGATGAATATTGTGATCACTAAAATATGTTCCGGTGTAAACTGTCCATGGAACCGACCAATAGTGTGAATTCCTGTTCAATTGTTTTTCTGTCATCATTCTCACATAAAATTGGATACAATATAGATGAAATAAAAATGTCTTCGTCTGATGCCTACTTAGATGTTTTGATACAATAATTAAAATTAATAATTTTATTAACATATTTTTGTCAATGTAATTGTAATTGTAATTGGGCACATAAATAGGTATTTCAAAACCTGTTGTAAAATATACTATCTTTAATTGCATACAGTAAGGTAAATGTTTCCATTATGTTAATAAAACCTCTATACAACTAGTCATAATTTGTTTTGATTAAACTGCTTTTTTAGTTGCATTCAAGTCACCTTTATAAATTTTTAATGTTGCTGCTTCGTTAATAAAACCAGTTTATCATCTTTATTGGTTACATTATTTCATGTAAGTATTACAAAACCTACCATAGCCTTTCATAGAGATTTGTTATCGTGGTATGATACTTTATTAAGCACCTAATACCAACAATTATATATTTTTGGAAAGCTTATGAAACAAAGAATCGAATGAAAACCAAATATACATGGTGTCCCATTTAAAACAATGCAACTTTGGTTTTTATCTTCAAATTCGTTCCTTCTAGAAAGATACTGACTACCCTACTGGATTCTACGCAAAACACTATATAATAATCTGTTTTTACCTCACCAATAAGTTGAAAGGCAACTGAGATACGAGGGGTGCTTGAAAATGACAGATTTTCAAAATCGCCCTGTATCTCAGAAACAAAGGGGGCTATGAAAATTCTGTTTGTAACATCATACGTTTCACGGAAAAGTAGCATAGTATTGCGAAAACCGCAGCTCTCTATCTTTAAAGATAACCAAGATACCCAGCAGGAGTGTCGAAAATTGGACACCTATATGGGTATGTATGTATAAGTTTAATGCTACTGGAACTTAGCCAGCAACATATAATAATTATGTAGCATTGTATGATAATCTATTATACAACTATAACATTGTATAAGAAAAATCGTAGCGTCCATTTATATAACCTAATGGAAATTGTTACTCTGATGTACTATGTGAGTATTATGTCAGTGCGCGAAAGGGGGGAGTGAATTATGAAACCTCAGGTTTGATGTATGCAGGTAACTCAACCGATGAAAAAGGTCCTGTTGGCATCGCTTTCGAACATGATCTCAGCTGGCATAAATACATTACTCAATAGCCACATCAGTCAAATTAAAAAAAAAGAAGAAATTAAGAAAAAGCAGGGGGAAAGGAAAAAGAAGAATGGAACCTGTATAGAATTTAGTACCGTTACTTTACCCTACAACTAATTACTAGCAAAGCAATCCTGCTACGGATAGAACTTTTGTTTAATATTACGCAGTAAAGGAGTGCAGTAAATTTTTTATTGCACAGCGTGCAGTAAAGGTTAACTTTGTCAACGAAAATCAATTAAAAAAGTACTAACTTTTTTCACGATCGTAGATAAATGCTTTTATATCCCCCAACACTCTAATACATACCTGTTTTGACCTCATAAAATCCCAACAAATCTTTAAGTCAATACAACAACCAACAATAAGAAGAATAAAAATCCTTCTCTCACACATTTCACGTGTTTTGTGATCTCGATAAAAATTTGCCGCGGAACTGCATCTAATGTTTTCCAATAAATCACCGCTTTTTAGGGACGAAAATGGAGAAAGGAAAAATGCAAAAATTTTGCATGTTACATATATAATAAATCCGGGGTGAAGGAAATTATCGCCCATTTCTGCTGGAATTTCGCGAGAAAGTCGGTATAACGGTCGTTTCAGGCAGAATAAAGACCTAATCGATATATTTCAGACGTGAAAGAAATGAGAAATCATATATTTTGTTTTGAGGGAAACGGGGATGTTCACGAGAGGCATGCTGTTTTAATGGAGAGTAGTTTGAGTTCTTTTTTATCAATATGATAAAATTTATAGTGGTTTCATTTTCGATTTAAAAAACGATCATTTAAAATGTATTTTTGATCATGATTATGTAGCGTAAAATCAGGAAAAAACGTCCTCAAAGTATGCCGTGGAATCAATCACGTATCCTACGAAACCTGCAGATAATCCGGAAATGTGACCTTCATACGCACGCTTATCGTTTAAGCTCAGTCCAAGAATTGTTACAAAATGACAAGCCGCAGCAAATGTAATTTTCAAATTGGTTTATGGGTAATTTGCATAATAATAAATTTATTTGAAAAAACCTTCTTTACTGACGAGGCATGGTTTTACCTCTCCGGTTATAAAAATTCTCAACAAACAACAATGTGAAGTTCTGAAAATCCTTTATACACAATTTATATGTTGTGTATGTTAACGAGCTCTTGAATAACCGAAATGTTGTGTGCCCATGGCTTTATCATCGGTTACAAAGAAAATGTTTTAGAGTGGATAACTTCTCCGAAACTGTACCATAAGTTTTCCCGAAATATAAGCCCGTTCAGTCCCTCCTTCCGTAAGGGATGTTGCGTGACCATCCAAGAGTAAAATTTTCGTGAGGGGCTCAACTTTCGAGAGTGATTCTTTTAAATGGGCATACTCTTGAGCTACTCTTTCTATACTGGATTTTGATTCACCCTCAGCTGTTAATAAAATGAATAAAAATAGATAGGTACCTACTCTATGACTATATTTTGCTCTTCATTCAAATTTCTTTAAAAGCACTTGGACAAATATTTCCCATAAAGTTAAAATAGAGATATCGTAATAATTAATAAAAAGAATTGGATTGGTCCAGTCATCAGGCAGTAACAGCGTTATTCCATAAATATTTTCCGTGAAGTTGTGTTTCAGTTGTAGTTTAAAACAAAATGTACTTCTGTTTCTATATTACATCCATTAAGTAGGTATCAAAATATACATAAACCTGTACACACATGAATAATGTAGACATAAATTTAAAGCATTCAGTAAGATTGTTTTGCTCTTACCAATTCCAGATCAGTAATTCCTTTCAGTTTATGAAGTGTAGCCATGTTGCTCTATGTGGGTTAAACTATTTACCAAGTAACATTAAGATCAAATAGTGGATATAACTATTTTAGTAACAAGAAAAGAGGAAATTCCGGTTGCGACTGGTCTAGCCAAGCCGGTTTTGTTTTATGATTTACGTATTTTCCCGTTTGTATGTTTTGGGTGGAAATTGTACTGGAGTGCAAACTTTAAACACTGGATAGTAATTTAGTCGTGTTTGAATTTATCTTTTAAGTGATAAAAACATTAAGTGACAAACAGAGCTGTGCCGAGATTGTGGACTTGCAAGTCCTTTCAGTGCTTGCAAGAGTTAAATTACAAGTCCTTTGTTAAATGTGTAATTTGGACTTGCAGTTAAATTACTTTATACAACTGCTTGGTAATTGGTATTTAAAAAAGGGCTTGGTGGTCTACTTCAAGCCTTATATATATATATATATATATATATATATATATATATATATATATATATATTATATATATATATATATATATATATATATATATATATATATATATATATATATATATATATATATACTTGGTAGAAACTCTTGGGGAGTTGGCCATATACTAAAGGGCTAGGAGAAAAACTCTCAAAAATGCATTTCGAACAAAAATAAACCTTAATAATAAATTAAATATGTATTGTTCTTAAATGCTTACCATTTTTTATGTGATGATGGTTTTATATTAACTCTCACTTTGCACGTTAGTTAGTTTCACATTATAGTATCACATTATAAAGCTCTATACTTTTTTTTAGTCTTGAAAAAGGTAATAAAAAATTACCGAAAGCTCGGCAGTAGTGAAAAAAGAGACTTTTTTCTCCTAGCCCTTTAGTATATGGCCAACTCCCCAAGAGTTTCTACCAAGTTTGATATTTTGGCCAAGATCATATAGAATAATTATATATATATATATATATATATATATATATATATATATATATATATATATATATATATATATATATATATTAATAGAAATTGTTTTCTTGGATCTTGTTTATATATTTTTTTATAGATATATTTTCTTGGGATTTAAAGATCCTTAATAATTACTACTTTTAATGGTTTTAGGCTTTTATTAACGTTTCGGTCATTATTGTGACCTTCTTCAGAATAATGACCGAAACGTTAATAAAAGCCTAAAACCATTAAAAGTAGTAATTGTTAAGGATCTTTAAATCCCAAGAAAATATATCTATAAATATATATATATATATATATATATATATATATATATATATATATATATATATATATATATATATGTATATATATATATATTTGTTAATTTTTTCTTTTTCGTTTTTTTTTCTTGCTCAATAATGACCTTACGTTTTGCAACTACATAATTTCTCTACGCCAATACCGCGTTATTTACAAACTCAGCCGTATAAACCAGACATATCTTTATGCAAATCTTAGGGCTTGAAATCCTTGCCAAATTTTACCGGCTTAGGATTCTTACTGGCTTTTCCTTTGCCTGCTCCATAATGCGGAACTGGAAAACACAATTTTAACCGAATACACGCCTTGAGAGACTGTATAGTACGAATAACAAAATAAACTCGATAAATATGCATGCAACGAGATATTCTGAAATAATTTATTAAATTTTAGAATTTAGGATGTTATTTCACATACCTAATATTTTTATAGATTAGCCATGAAAAATACTGCAATCAAAAACATCGTCTGTTCTCAGATATGTTTATTTTCTGCTAGAACTATTCGAAATAAGGGGCACTCTTCTGGGGATTTAGGTTTTTTGCTCCGCTTTGTTCTTCGCATTAAGATGTATTTGTGGGTAAAGCCTATAAAGTTCACGGTTAACCTGCCTTTGTTCAAAAAACAATCCTTATGCCAACACAATGTGTCTTTCTATTGATATTGGACAGAATACATTGATGGGATAGCCTACACTTGTCAAAACATGGAGACAAAAAATGTTACAAAAATCGTCAGGTCTTCTGTTGTTTCAGTTTTTTGTGTTTAAAAACTTTGATTTAGGAAAATGTGCATATGACAGTTAATAGATCTGTACTAAACGCTAAAATGAACAAGTGTTAAAGGAGACCACGCCAAATCCAAATTGTTCGAGTATAATGATATAGTACGTGGTAATATATAGGGTGATTGGTAGCAAATGGTCCATACATTAGCAGTGGCTTTCCTAGCACAATTTAGGTCGATTTAAACTAACTTATCTTGGAACAAAAGTTTATAATATCGGAGATACAGGGTGTTAAATTTAAAATTATATTTTACCTTCTTATCGATATGTTTTAATAGATACTAAATAAACCCACCAAAGTTGGTAGAAAGGGGTCTTTATGATGGGAACGGCAAATTCGTTCTCAATTTTGCTATATTTACATCATTTTAAAATGTCCCAACTTTAACTTTGATACTACTTTTACTAGGATCCACCCACGCTAACTACGCCCACTTATAAATATCATTCAGCATTGCCACAATGAAAAACTATACTAATTTTTATCGTTCCAGTACAGCTACATAATAAAAAAGCTAAAGCTTTCAATTTGTGGTTGGGCAAATGGTAATGTTTAGCTCTCGAGCGGCTTCCAAAGCGTTTTCCCTTATTTGTGGTAGATATATCGGAATATCTTTAGTTATTACTTTACAAAACCAACCATTCACTACAGAATCGATAGCACTACATTCAGTTTTAATTACCTTATTTGCTGCAGATTACCATTTTTACTATACAACTTTTTCAGTTCTGGTTTCTTCTTTAAAATGTCACTCACTTGACTCTTTCCACTGTAGTTATTCTCTTCAGATCGCTGATAATTTCTCCTCCAAACTCAATTTTTTTTTATTTTAGACATTGTTACTCTTTGAGTACACAAATAAAACTAAATTCACAAAATGCCTATTAAATTACACGTAGGTTATTTCAGAGTCGACAATTAAGATTTTCTGGATCTGGATTTAAAAGTATAGTTCCTAGCTCTTAAAGAAATACCGGTAATATGAAGGTACCACTAATACCTACCATAAGTCCTGAGAAATTCGGTATCTACCCAATTTCTGGTCGGGGGTTTTTTCCAACAAAATTATGTTTAGTATGTATGTGTGTATATTTTTTTTTTGGACACTTAGTGTCCATTATTGGAAGGTAAATGTTAAAAGTTAAACATGGACAAATCATAAAAATATTTGCCCGTTGTAACCGTTGTTAAGAGGTATTTTCTATAGGTAGGGGAGACCGGTGACAATTGTAACAAAAAACACATGTGATTTTTTACAACCTTACCTGTCAGTTCTAATTTATTGATTTTTTTTTTTGAGGATGTACCCGAGCTTTGTAAGTAACCTAATAAATTTAGAATGTAGAAAAAATATCAAGTTTCTTGTTTAGAACATATAATTCAAGTCAATGACAAGTGTTTCAATTGACACCCGACTGGTGGCAATTGTAACGGACACAGGTGTCAGTAGTAACAGTACGTACAAACATATTATATTTTATTTTAAATATCCTATTTGAATACAAATAATGACATTAAAAAATAAACAAAGAGTTACACAAATAAAAAAGTAGTTTTTTCTGTTGTTAAAGTCGACAAAAATATACCAAAAAAAAACACGACAAATTCGTAACAACCTGTATTAGTAACTTCTATTAAAATATAAATATCAATATTTGAAAATACACAAATGCAAAGTAAAATATTCTTTTAAAATGAAAAATGTTAGATAAGAAACGTGGGTATGTTAACATTACTAAAATACCTTACTCTTCAACTGAGTTAAATATATCGTTCGCGCGGAAGAAGACTGTTTTAACTCAAAATTTTTGGCTTAGACTCTTATGGGAAAAATTTACAAATTATTAATTTTAAGTTAATATACCAGTATTTTTTCTTCCGTACGCACGGTATGAGGTCTCCACAAATGTTTGGTTTCATATTGTAAAGCGTTCTATAAAGAAATACATTATGATGATACACACTTTTTACAATGGTTTCACTTGTAACATGTTACAATCGTCACCTTTATTCATGTTACAATTGACACCAAATGACATATATGATTTGTTTACATTATTAAACTATGTAATCTAATTCCTAAAGTGTTCTTATTATAAGATTATATAGTCAATATTATCCATATTTCAGTGGTATATTTTAAATATGTATTGAAAATATGGTTACGAAATTATTTACAAAAGAAAATAAAAATAAATACTTACTTTTCGTGTTGAAAGTCACGTTTCAGCTCGTAACAACAGTATTCATCAGAATTCTTAAAGCAACTAACACTCTAAAGAAAGATCTGTCAACAACCGTTGATCATGTGTAACTCGGTTCGCGATAATCCAGCGGAGGGCGGAGGTATACTGAATGTTACAATTGACATTTGTTACAATTGTCACCGGTCTCCCCTACCTGCCTAAGGAATGTTTGGTGTCCGTTTAGTAAAAGGCTCCGTTGTCTAGATGTGTCCGATAATTTTCTAATAGAAGTTCCACCTTCTGTACTAAGATAGGTTGAATCGACCTAGATCGAACCAGGGAAGCCACTGCTAAGGTATGACCCATTTTTATCCATAATCCTGTATAATGTCAAATATGAATTAAAGTTTTTTTTTAGGAATGCTTATACTAATTTACTAAGCTTAAAAGAACAACAGTTTTATCGGAACCAAATGCTGTATTGTAGTTTAAATATAAAAAAGTTTCTTAATGGCTTTTAGTGACAACAAGGGAGTACCATTTTATTTGTTTTGCAAACTTGCTATAATCAACCTGGCTGCAGCCTTCTCCCAGCTCGCGGATTAAAACTTTGTTTTAAGTATTTACTGTTTAACTTTCTTTTTCGGCAACAATCTCCAAGAAATTTATAAGCCGAGAAGAACGTAAATTAGCAAGAGAAAGCCATTTAGAATAATGTTGTTTTAATCTTTCTTAGTCCAAGCGAAATGGCATTTTGAAAATTAGATCAAATACTTAGACAAAAAGACTTTCCCATGTCAAACATCTCTTGATATGTCGTAAGGATCCACTTACTTCATACAAGCAAAAATACTTTAAACAGTAGTAAATTTGTACTGACACTTCTCTTTTCTTAAAAATAACGATTTAGTTGAAGTATATCAACCTTGTGGTAAATTGGCTCTTTTTATTAACAAAGATATTTTACAAACTTATACAGCAATAATTTTTATTCTTAAGCAAATTTATAAAGGTATCTTAACCTAAGAACAATCACAGGAGGCAAAAGACAGACCCTGGGTTGTCCATTAGATCTTATATATATATATATATATATATATATATATATATATATATATATATATATATATATATATATATATATATAGTAGAAAAATGGAAGATTTCTTGGCCTATAGGTAATATAATAAATGTAAATGCGAAGATTTACTTCTTCGCTAGTGCAGCGAAAAGGCCGTGAATGAAAAATAAAAATAATGAGGACTGTCTTTGATTCTGGTCTGGGTGACCTCCTGCTATCGATTTCTGGGCCCTTACCCATCAGCGGGCAGGCTTACACCCAGGGTGGCTGAAGAACAGACCACGATTTGACCAGAATCAAAGAGAGTCCTTATATCCAAAATGTTCGGAAAGGATAGGTAAGATGTAGTGGCTCGCGCCAACTAGTTCACCCAGTGTTGCTCCAAAAATGTTTGGCTGCTAACACAATAATACTCGAAAGTATGTCGAATGTCGATTTTCTCGACGTCGACGGTACAAATGCACCATTGTACAACCATAGTAGAAAAATGGAAGATTTCTTGGCCTATAGGTAATATAATAAACCAGAATCAAAGATAGTCCTCATTATTTTTATTTTTCATTCACGGCCTTTTCGCTGCACTAGCGAAGAAGTAAATCTTCGCATTTACATTTATTATATTACCTATAGGCCAAGAAATCTTCCATTTTTCTACTATTGTTGTACAATGGTGCATTTGTACCGTCGACGTCGAGAAAATCGACATTCGACATACTTTCGAGTATTAATGTGTTAGCAGCCAAACATTTTTGGAGCAACATTGGGTGAACTAGTTGGCGCGAGCCACTACATCTTACCCATCCTTTCCGAACATTTTGGATATAAGGACTCTCTTTGATTCTGGTCAAATCGTGGTCTGTTCTTCAGCCACCCTGGGTGTAAGCCTGCCCGCTGATGGGTAAGGGCCCAGAAATCGATAGCAGGAGGTCACCCAGACCAGAATCAAAGATAGTCCTCATTATTTTTATTTTTCATTCACGGCCTTTTCGCTGCACTAGCGAAGAAGTAAATCTTCGCATTTACATTTATTATATTACCTATAGGCCAAGAAATCTTCCATTTTTCTACTATATATATATATATATATATATATATATATATATATATATATATATATATATATATATATATATATATGTATATATATATATATATATATATATATATATATATATATATATATATATATATATATATATATACAATGAAGAATTTTAGATAACTACCAAAAAGATATTTGGAGAAAAATGCATTTTTGAAATAGATTTTCGCGAAGTACAAATTAAAAAAATTTTGTAACGTTGTCTTCATAGCTTTTAGGAACTGTACTACATAAACTCGTAGCATCGTTAAAACTTTTAATGACCCAAAGCTCCAGTGGGATGTAATTTTCGCAAATATTTATAAACACGAAAGAACGTAAATCATGGAACAAAAGCTCCCGGCCTCAACCATGCACCCAGTATTTCCTATATTACTGTTGCTAAAATAGTTATGTTCAGTTTAATGTTAGTTATTGAATAGTTTATCCGCACAGTCCGCCTCACCTGTTTGTTTCGAATTGAGCGGGGATTACGGCAGCAAAATTATTAAACACGGCAACCCTAAACAATAATTGAAGAGATGATGCTTTATATAAAACGGAGTTGTTGCTTGGAGCGATTTACGTTAGAACACAACATTGGATAAAGTTTAGAGAGAATTACAATGCGTTTGAAAAATATTTTCGATATTTTCTAAAGTTGCAATGTTGCAAATTAGTTTGTTAATTTAATCTTTGTCTGTCTTAGGCATACGATTTTATTTGTTTGGGACAGTCCACGTAGACTTCAAGCCTAAGTACTAACGACGATCATTAGGGGAAGGGCCAACTTCAGCAGGAAATTTGGGTCTTGATTGGCCGACCCAAATATAGCGGAATTCCTGCTTCTTGTTCTGTTAGGAATAATCAAAGAAGAAATGATATAGACTTGATCTTTTAGGATATGGTCTAGTCAAAAAGTGCTTGCTAGCTCCCGATCTAGGTACTATTAAGCAAACAAATATTACAAAAACTACTTACATATAGTGTTGTTGATCCTTTTCACCGTTGGACACACCCGCCACAGTCCAATCCTAAAACTAATCGTAGTCTTTAAAGCCACTTTCTCAAGGGGTAAAGGTTCTTTGGTATATAACCACGATCCACTCACAAATGCAACTAAGAGGGTCCCAAGGGCCAGTAGACCCAAAAGAAAACCTAGTCTGGATAACCCACTTCGTTGTTGGCAACACATTACCAAGTCAATTATTTAGCCTTTTTTTCTGAAATTTAAAGTTTTGAGGGATCTAAATGCTGCGCCTCGAAAGTGACCAGTTAAATAGACGTGCTCTTTTGGTTTTTACATATGTAGTATGTTGTCTACTGTGTTGATCTAAATACGTAGTACTTCTTATAAATTTAGACACCAGACAGGTTTTTAGAGACCTGTCATAAATTATTATTCGTGTCATTCTTCTCTCCCAAAAAATCCACAAATTGTTAATTTCACCTTACGCTCAGCCAAGGTACCATCTTTAACGTTTATCATGATTATTATATAAAGTTATTTTTGTCCAGGAAAAAGTGTTTCCTCGTTGTCTTATTTTTATATATCATTTTAATCTCCACGTAGAGACTGTTTATCTTCTGTCACAATAGTTTCTTTTTCACATTTTATTTAAGATGTATCTCCGAGATCCGCAGTTTCTCATTTCTATTGTTGTCGACCCTGGAAAAAATAAAGAATTAGTGGGGGTGATCGGGAGTAATGGAGACATTAAGTAATAAAAATAGCCTAAGGTTATGTTGCAAAAATAAGTTTAAATGCTTGAATAGTTTAGTACGTCTAGAAATTATCTGGAAAATGTATTTTTTTAGCTTTTTAAAAATAACATAGATTTATTAAATTACTTGGTTAGGGAAATTAGAGATACCTCCTTTTTTTAGTTTTTTCTTACAGTGGACAAACCTGAAACCCTCTCAAATTTCTAAACTTTCTGGTTAGTTTTCGAAATACTACTAGACGATTTCGAAGTGCAAGAGCTGGGAAAGCCCTTATTTGCGTTCCGCGAATTTTTTTCGGCCTTCCGGAAACAGACCTGTGTTCCGTCCACTGCACTGCACTCCTTCCTTGGCCTGCTAACAGCACAAGTTTTTTCGCTTCATGAACTCCATTTCGGTACAAACTTTCTACTAAACGTTTTTTTGCTAGTTGCGACATTGTTACACCGATTATAGTCACTAACGTCTAGCTAATACCAGGAATATGCATCCCGAATTTTGCCGAACGATTGTTAAATTTTTTTCGCACCGATCCCTCTTCGCTTGTGAGGAAAGAGACTGGTCAGGGCCCCTAACCAGGTGCTAACCCTGTTCCGACCTTAGGGTGCCCTCCGATCCGATTTTAAGTGACAAAAATTAAAAAAAGATCCGGCCGAGCCCGGATTCGAACCAAGACGTCTGGGTCTCTTTTTCTTTTTAAAGACTTTTATTATTACTATTTTTTCTCCTCTTTGCCTGGTTACAATTATGTGTATATATATATATATATATATATATATATATATATATATATATATATATATATATATATATATATATATATATATATATATATATATATAAACAAAAAATGCATACATGTATATAGACAAAAATAAAAGTGCGTGTCGTCCGTTGGTGCCATGCACCTGTCGACACGAAGAACCGGTGGGACCGGGAGCTGTTGGAGGCTCTTGGCAACCATTGGCAAAGCGTGGCATCTGGTCAATAAGCGAATGCTTTACCCACTGGAATACGTGGCTCATGCTAGGAAATCGGTAAACTTACAAACACTATACAGATATTGAATGACTCGGATCGGAAATTATCGACATGCATATTCCTGGTATCAGCCAGACGTAAATATTATAACCTTCTTGGAAATAAACAATATTTGACATATAGGATTGTTCTTTGTTTTATCCATGACCTACTACCCCTACAATATGCACATAAAATTTTAGAGGCCCACTTTCTGAAAGGAGGTTTCATGAAATTTCTTAAAACTATAAAATTCCGGATACTTTCTAGACGTACTATACAGGATGTTCTCAGAGATGAGCCATTTAATTTAATAGGTTGTAGAACTCGTAAAATAAGCCATTTAACCAAAAACCGCCTATATAAAAGTTGCAAAATGATGGAGATATTCATAAATTTTAAAGTTAAGAACTTAAATACAGTCCTGCCTCTTGTTGTTTTAAATAGTTATTGACAGTAAAATAAATTTACTTGTTCACAATAAAAATAATTTGAAATCGAAATGCATATCCACATCTCAATGTATTAATTTTGTTTAGTTTGTTTACTGCTGATAAGTTAAGTACGGTATCGTTCGCATATCCGTGGGATTTTAGATTCTACCGCCATTTGTGACTGCTTGAGTAGTGCGTGTGTCCAAATATTTTTGTATTTCTTTGTTGTGTGGTTGAAAAATTATTATGGACCTGCAAAAGAATGTAGGGCAAGACATGGGGACTGAAACCCGGAATGATGCACTGGCTATATATCCAGGTGGTCATACCTACAGTCACCATGCTACTACGGTATAGTGGCATAGAACTAAAAGCTTGACAGATATAAATAAACTGATAAAAATACAGGGGCTAATGCATAATGGAACGACACCCACTGCAGTCATGGAGTTGCCCCTGGGACTTCCACCACTGCATCTAGTAGTAGAGTCAAAGGCTCTGTCGGCATCTTACCGACCTGAAATCAACAATTTTTTAACAAGCATAGGAAAGCATTTGAAGTATGCATTCCGACAGAAAAATAACAGTTTACAACTTTGGCAAACCTTTCAGAATTGTAATTCCAGAAGGAGAAGGGCCATAAAGAGAACTGGAAAATAAAAAACATCAAAGATCTGGTACACAGATGGATCAAAAACCAAGGTTGGAAAATGTAATTTCGTTGATCAGACATGACTCATCAGTTCGCCTGTATAACTAAAAAAATATTGTAGAAATCTGTTTTCGAATGATTTGTACTTACAGCCAGATCATTATTTTTTACCCTTATTACACCACTTCCCCCATCATAGAAAGCATTTTTGTGTTTTTACTGAACCAGACACTTATGGATTTTAGCAAGAAGTAGAATTTTAATGGAATTTTTATGTTTTATTCCTTGACTGGAGGAAACAATCCCGTAATAGGATTTTAAGCGATTATTGAAAACGAAACTTGAAGAGAGAAGAATAAAAAAATTGGAGACGTTTTAATTAATATTTTTATTAGCTTTTATTCACCATTTAAATATAACCCAACCAAACAAAACTGTGTTAATGAGTTTGTTCAGTTATTTTATGTTTACAATAAATATGTTAATGTTATTGTACAATCAAGGAAGGTGGTAGAGGAATTCTACCTCGACCGAGGGGGTACCACCCCACACATCCTCATAAAGGGCTGGTGAAATCCCTACGGATGTTTCCAGCTCTGGATGTGTGAGTCGATTCCCCAGTACACCCACGGTACATAGTACTTAGACTTCGGTCTTCGTGGGTTGTCAGAAGATAAAAAAAATTGAATCACGTACACAAAAAATTATGTCGGTTGGACGGATAATAACAAAAATATTAAGATTTAGAATTCATCCAAATTCAAAACATTCAGTTTCCCGCTTGACGTTATCCTACGAAAAAGAATTGAACGTAGTGGGAAATGTGGAGAATCAAATTAAGGATACGGCAACACCGCCATGCACCCCTTCGGGCGTTTTAGTACTAACAGGGAACGTTTATATTTTGCGTTACATTTGAAGTACTTAAATGTATTTAAATAGGCCACAATAGAAAATAATAATATTACAATATTATTTATTTCCATTTTTAAACGACGACAGTTAATCACAACACACAACTAATAGATAATAACCATATTTTTCCACCTGTTGTTATTTCGACCTTTTGCAATTTCCATTCGACTATCTTTATTTTCGATCTTTTTTAATTTCGATTTGTCATCTGCCGCCCCTTATTAACAATGACAGGACAAAATCTTGTAAGAAATAATCGAAATATGTATATGTTAAAAATATTAACATTTCTGATTCTTGTTACATGGGTACTACCTTTATTTTATCACATAGAACCACCTATCCAAGTATCCTGACGTATTTTCCGAGCACCTTGTATACTTGGTAAAATGTTACATTTACTTGTAGCCTTCAAAACGCAAAAACACCTTGTTTATCTTTAAAATATTTAGACGCACCGATTCCATATCACGGCTGTCACTGGCATTACAATATCTTCTTTTCAAAATTTATTATTTTTTATCATCATTAGAGGGTGTTACCTACATTTGGTATAGTAATTATATTGAACAACCAGAAAACTTTAAGAAAGATTGGAAGGAAGTCTCCCAGGAGAGGAAGCCTGTTTCGTTATTGCGTTAAAGGTACGCCAGAAATAATAGATCTTTTGCAATTCTGGGGACTGAAGCCACTCATTACAGTGTTTTATGGTATGTATGTAAGTAAAACAAATCTTTGGATCTTTGGTGACGAGATCTGTAGAGTCTGTCATGGACGATTTTGTGTTTTTCTAGATATTGTCACGGGATCTTTATTAAAACACTGGTTTCATCATTAATTACTGCAACATTTATTTCTAAGTTAAAATAAATATTTATATTTTATACAATTTATAAGTACCCAAAAGAGTCCTACCTCTTAACTCCTAATTCACCGCCGAGGCGAGGAAAGTGGTTCTGGGACGTGCTCTGGCTTCGCAGCGGTCTCGCTTGGCTCGAGATGTAGACTACCGTTTACCGCTGATCTCACCTCCCAAGTCGACCCCTTCCGCCCCGCCTCCGGCCCGATATGCCGACGCGCGTCGAACGACGCGCGTCGTCCCTACCGGACTCCGCTTATTAAGCAGGAAGTGTGACCCGGCAGGGGTGAGGGAAAAATGATGTGGTGACAATATTTTAGAATTTGCGACTTGGTGACTTTCTTCATAACTTGAAAACAGAGAGAAGAGGGATAAGTCTATAATTGGATGGAAGGGACTTTCTTTGGGACAGGCTGCACACGAGCAGTCTTCGAGCTGTCTGGGAAGATACCCTTGTCATATGATATGATGATATGCTGTAATTCGGAAAATATTAAGATTTATAACTTTTGTTACATGGGTTAGTACCTTTATTTTATCACATATAATCACCTGTCCAAGTATCCTGACGTATTTTCCGAACAACCTGTATACTTGGCAAAATGTTGCATTTACTTTTAGCCTTCAAAACGCAAAAATGCCTTGTTTATCTTTAAAATATTTAGACGCACGACGATTCCATATCACGGCTGTCACTGGCGTCACCATATTTTCTTTTTCCATTTAGTTCGGGCTGAATTTCAGGAGGTGCATTTTCTCATTTTCCTTATTGTGTCGTGCGAAAAAGAATATGAAGAATGTTTACATAAGGGTGACATATTGCTATTAAGGCAAGCGGCTCCGTAAACTAATATTCTGCGAGTAGTTTTTCGAGCTACATCAAGAATATGAAGACAAAGTGTAAATTAAAAAAGTTTTTATAGTGCCTCGGAGATGCTACATTGACTATATTAGCTCAAGTTATTGGAGTAAGGTCCTACTTTAAATGACTGGTAAGGATTCAGTTCACATAAACGTATTTTTTTTTCATGCGTTGTTTTTTTCTCTGAGAGAGCCCACGCAAACTTCAAGCCTAAGTACTAAAGTATCGTGGGCGTCTGGAGAGAAGGACAATGTAATGTATTGATACAGGATTTAAAGGAGTGTAGTTTAGGAGGGGAAGGAAAAATAACCACAGAAAATTTGTTCCATAATAGGGAGACCTGAAGTATGAATGAGCGAGAGGAGTGGGATATTCTAGGCTTTTGTAGCCAGTAAAAGGATGCGTAACGCGCCTTTTATTGTTCTGTTACGAACAGAGAACCAATGAAAGGAGGAGGAGGAGTTACCAAAGGAATTCTTTTTTTTCTATTCTAGTGCTAAAAAAGTATGCAAATAGCTGATAAAATGAGGTATTTGAAATTGTTTTTTGTATAAATAAATTTCATTCTTCCTTAGATCTTGCACTGTTTATGCTTAGTTTGCATTTGCGTTCTTTAAGCGTTCAATTTGTTTATCATTTATTTTTAATTTAAAAAAAAGGTTCGTAACAATGAGGACATAGTTGAAATAATTTTTTTCTATGGATAGGCCGGTTTTTCCTAGTTATTTAAGAAGTCTTGTGTCTAAATTTGTTAGCAACTTGGCCGTGAAAGGTGCCCCACGAAGCGGTCGTCCATCCGTTAAAACCGAGGAGCTTCAAGTTCTTGGAACAACTATGATTGAACCACAACACTAAGTTTGGAAAATTGCCATCCATGTAGGTGTGAGAAATATCCACGAAATTTAAAAATAACTCAAGTTTCATCCATAAAAGGTACATCTTGTGCAAGAACTAAACGAAGATGATGAAGACCGTAGGTTACAGTTCGGTGAGCAGATCCTAAGTCTTATAGCAATAGTACCGAACTTGCTTTACCGGATACAGTTTAACGACGAATCAAGTTTTCTTTAATGGTACTGCGAGTAGACACAACTGCAGATATTGACCTGAAAGTAATCCATATTATTTTAAAAAACCCACACTCAGCAGTATATTTATAGTAAGTATATTTGGGTGATTAAAAAGCAGTGAGAACAAAACCGCGTGCGATAATATACAACTTACCACATGCAAAATGAGTGGAATAATATGAGATTTCACGGCCGTAGATAAAAAAACAAAATATTATTGGTGGGAGTTGATTGCCACTGTCAATTCTTGTCGATGTTATTAATTTCAGTCCGGTAAGTATGTTACTACAGATCAAAGTCTGTAAAGGGTTGCATTCAGCAAACTGTAGATAGCTTTAACAAGTCACCTACCCACTTAGTGACGTAGATAATTTAAAAATTCTACATACGTATCTTTTTACTTATGTTTTCATGCATTTTTAAAAGCTATAATAACATATTATTTCCGGTTTTCCATAAAAGCTTATTTTGTGTTTATGTTTTATAAAGAAAATATAATATGTTGTTATCGAAGTCTGATACAAGCGTACGCTTCCTTTTGATCGTTACATTTTAAAAACAAAAACACAAAAAGCTTTTTGGTACGCAGACAGTAAATAAGTAGGTATGTAACATAACAAATTCAAATCTTTTTTAGACCATTTACCAGTGATTTGAAGCATGATGCGATTTTTAGTTATTTTGCTAAAGGTGGCTTTGCGTTTAGACAGTGATATGATTATTTGTGATATTTACGTTTGATTTAAATTATATGTGTATTCACAAAGTTTAAAAAGCAAAGTAGTTTTGTCATTTTTGCAGTTATTTGAACATAAATTAATATTGTTTTTTTTTTCGGGGAACTGTCTTTTGATTGCTATACAATGATGTTCGCGGAATATGATATAATTTCTTGTTGTATTTTGACATTTATCAGCGGTACGAGTTTTGAAGAAACCCTGTTGCCGGATTGAATGTTCTGCAGTGACAATGTTTAGCGAAGCTCAAACATTTTTTTATCGTCAAAAGTTTTTTTCGAAATGGAACCAAATATACCATGTGTGGACTTTCTATTCTATTCATGACTGCTTTGATGAATTTCAAAACAAGTTTTCTGATGTTGCTGTAATTTTCGCACCGGGTCGCAGTACTTGATAAATAAATTTCTTGAAACTGGTTCTGTTCGCCATAAAAAATAGGCTGGAAGACCAACGAAATGTTCAAATGAGGTTACTGAAGGAGCGCGGCAAATTATGGAAAATAATTCTTTAACTTCAATTAGACTCCTTTCTCAGAAAATCCAGCAAACAAATCTATGCTACAGTACGTGTCAGAAACTTCTAGAAAAGGGCCTTCATATATGCCCTTATCGAGTGACGGCTATTCTTAAACTCCTTTCTAATGATGTTCCCCAAAGACTAAATATTTGTGAATGGTTTTTAAATAATTTCCAAGATGAAAATAGCAGTTGTTTCCAAAACGCTTCATTCGCAAAAAGTTCGTGAATGGGCAGCAATTACAACTGAGAGATATTGGACAGACATTTAAACATTACTTATCCATGATCTGCATGATAAGGAATTGCGGAGAGGTTACTTCCAACAGGATGGCGCGCACCTCATGTAACCAGAAAACGTTGAAACTTCTTAAGTGAATTTTCTGAAAACAGAATTCGAAACACACACCAAATATGGCCACCTCGTTCATGTGATTTGACACCCTGCGATTTCTTTCTGCGGTCTTTTATAGAAAATAATCCATTTACCCCACTTCAATTGAGGATATAAATGCTCCCATACGAAGAATTTCGGAAAAAAATACCGAAATTAACAATTCTCCAAACTTACTAGTTAATATCTTTTGTGGGTAAGAAGAATAATCAGAAGGTGTGTAGAAGAAGAAGGCGGTCATATAAAGCAGGCTGTTAAAATAAGGTATATCATGATTTCATTTTAGATTCCTTAGAGAAACACTATTACAAATTTTCAACGTGACAACGCCGCTTTTCGCAAACCCGATATGGTCTAATCTACGCGGTACTCTTACACCATGTGTTCGCGAGTACAGTCGCCCTTGAGCAAAACAATTAAAAATCACTCGTTACTTTTAGGAATTTTCTGGCATATCAAAGATAGGCCTAATACTTAATTAGAAACTTTATTAACTAATAAAAATGCTTTGCTTCGAAGCCTTTTAGAAACTTTCCTCAGATTAGCCCGGATTTATAAAGCTTTTATACCAGACGGCCTTGTAATGAGCTTTGCTTTTTCCTTGAAAGTAATTGGTTTTTACAGTTTGAAAGGCGTAGTCGTAATTAACATAAAAAATCGGTATATTTTTGTTTGGGTAGTATGATTTTTCAAAAATTGTCAAACAATGTTGCCTTTTTTATCCTCGTATAGTAATAATATATTACTGTATGTACCGTAAGACGGAACCAAGTTATCGTGATTGTTTGGCCGTAAAAGTAATGAGATCTGATATAGAGTCAAGCTCAACATCATTATTTCTTGCGGGGTGACAAGATACTGACACTGATGGACTCCTAGTCTATTCTTCATGTGACAGTGTCAATCACTTTGGCTGTCATCGTCTGGATGTGCTACCTAAGTTTCCTACGTTGTATTTACTGCATGCTCTATTAAAGTTTGGTACAATTTTATGTCAGATTTTGATAGCTTTTTATTGTATTTTGCCCGTTTTAATCTGTCTGTTCTGTGATCAGAAATCAAAGAAATAACTGTTTTTATCGGATATTTATTTGTAGAACAATTATCAATTTCAATTTCAAGATAACCATAAAATATTTATTGCAGCTCACAATCTAATCTACAAACATAGGCATTTGCCTGTCTCCCGTAATTTTTACCCTTTTTGTCACCTGTTTATGTTTACGACACTGCAGGTGATTTTCTTGTCTACACTTTACTTTTGACATGTACGTATAATTTTTATCTAAGCTTTAACACTCAGCATCACCCCAAATTACCTACACGCTTGACATAATGCTACAACGTAGTGTGAAAAGCCATTCAGCGGAATCCCACTGTTTAATAATCCGTAAGAAGCCAGAATAGGACCTCGGTTCTATTTTGTTGGATTTCGGACTCCAACACCCAACCTGAGCAGTGGAACCCCACTGTTAAATTAATTAACTGTAATGAGCCGATTACAATCGGCATTCAACACCCAAACAAAGTATAAAAGTGCACCGTTCTTCGCATGTGTCACTTCTCTTCTCGAGCAGGTGTTGTTTCCTTGTTACTTAGGCACCGAAAACCTCGATAGCCCACTATCATAGATTATACCCCATTCTTAAGGAAACCCATTGCACCGTTTTATATACACCACATGTTAACGTTCTAGTGGTAGCCAATATATACACCCTTTCCTTACTTTATTGTAATCTTGATAATACATTAGTGAAATGCGAAAATGCATATTTGCTCCAACCAAGCCCTTTTTAATATTTCTCTTTACTAATACAGATTACGTTTACTTTCTTAAAATATTCTTTTATACGAGTATCTATCCTGTCCGTTCACTAACTTTTGTTTCTTTCTTTGTAATGCCAAATAGTCCCCGGAAGAAAAACTGACCATCTGTATTGACCAAGAAGGGTGCTCTTTTACCTGCCCTGTAATTCTGACCCTAATCTCGAAAGCAAATGTTTATTGACACCATTATCTGTTACCGTTAGAAACTAGGTCTCATTTTCATTCATAATTTATTTAAAATAATATTTGATAAACTTATTTTATACTTTCATTTTAAGTTCTCCCCCTAATGTTGCCTCCTTCCTAAGGTTTTAGTTTAATATTTTTAAATACTTAATTTATATTGTTTATAAGACTAAACTGTGATGAACGACTGTTATTGTTTTGATTTACATAATATGTTAAATTAAATTATAGTAATGGATTTAACTTCGTTACTCAAGATACCTAAATCCACCAGTTAAATAAGCCTCGCCGTTTTCACACCGTCAGCTTAAATCGGCGTACGAGGTACCCCACTAAGTAAAAATAAATCCAATGTCGTTCCTTGTTTAATAATGCAAAACAAATTGACATAAATATACTTTGGACCAAGAGTAGAGAACTAACTCGCAATTTCAAAACCCAAAGGAAGAATCACTGAAAGGAGAAACCCCACTGGCTTAACGTCTACCTGACATCTGAACCCGAGTCTGAATCTGAATGCGAATGCCTTTCTACGGTCGCGTAGCGCGCTTAAGTATCCGCGTCTCCCCTCGGCGGGGGAGGTTAGCGTGCCTTGGTGGTGTGACAACGTCGCTTGGCCATCCGTTTCTACGTTATCTAAATGATTTGACCTAGAAGGCCCTTTTAATGCAAACTTTTACATTTTTTGACGTTTTACACTATTTTAATGCAGATACAACGACTGATATAACGACCCGGGTACGGGCCGTTTGAATACTAAAGCTTATTGTTTAATCTGGTTATTAAAGTTTGGTTACTGAGTCGCTATTTTATGCACTCAGTATTTTTGAGAGTATTAAGACGAGCAAACTGAAGTGTCACTACCGAATGCATACAGGGTGTCCGAAAAGTCTTAGTATGGGCAAATATCTTTGCTATTAGTACAGATAGAGACGCCAAATTTTAGCAATACCTGCCGTTCTCGGAAATGTGAACAACTTTTAAAGTAATAAGAGCTTTGAAAACCTTCAAAATGAGGTGCCGCACGGCATAGGGTAGCATTTAAAATTTTTGACCTCAACTCCCTAGTGTCACCCCTCAAGGGTGTTGAAAAAGTTAAATTACATTCAAAAGCAGATTTATTAATCAATAGGATACTCCTACAATTTGTTGTATCTGTCTTTACTAATAGGGAAGATATTTGCCCACATTAATATTTTTCGGACACCCTGTACATGAGGGAAAATTTTTGAGCCGTACTACAAAAACCAACTAACGCATTTAACATTCGCGTTTATTTCCCGCACAATTTTTAAATGTTTACAAGGTTGTATCGAGCTCGTTTTTTTGCATTTTATTACCCAGCCACGAACCTCTTAGTTTTATCGCTGGGGTTGTTTTATTTATACCCTCTCTGCCACTTTATTTCTTTTGGTAATTATTTTTCCAACAAATTAAAAAAGGGGCCGTTTGGAGCCTTAACAGAAGCATTAAGAGCTCTTTTATAATACCTAATTAACTGTAATGTTTAAAATTTAATAAGGAGAAGGTAGGAGAGGATTAAGAAGCAATTTCTTTATTTAAAACTGGAGAATGTGAAGTAGAACAACTTGAGCATACACATTTTAGAAAACTCTCGTTATATTAGGCTCTAAGACTTGCCATATTTTCCTTGGGTTCTCTAAATGCTATCAAAAATTTATTTTTTAGCTTCAGTGGAAGAGGGCAGCATGTAATTTGTAAAGTTCAGTACCTTCATCAATCCCTTGTTACTACTTTGACTGTTACCAGGAAAACAACAGGAAAGGCGTCACAAATGCACCTCTTTACTGTTCAGCTACAAAAACCCTGAACGTCCGACTTTTCTCCCTCAATTATTCCCAGGGTGGCCAGATTAAGTAACAAATTTCTAGTAGAGGTTTTTCCTTTCCCTTCTAACCTCTAGCCCATTAAATCCTCTATAGATGCTCCCGTGAGAACCATGTGGGAGATTTAGCTTGAAGTCCCAGATAAAAAAGATTACACTATTTACAAAATTAGAGAGCAAAAATCTGAAATGGATTCCGAAATGCTGCTCATAGAAAATGGAATTTAAAACTGTTTTAGTCTAGCTCTGGAAAGTAATTACGGGGAAAAGACTCTGTAAATGAACCACGCTTCGTATCCTAAAAGGCTTATTAGTTTTTAAAGTGTATTAACCAGAGCACAAACTTAATTAACTTCTGGCCAAGTTAAAATTGCCGCATAAATGCAGTGGCAGAATTATAAATCGTGGTATTAAAAAAACGCTTTCAATTCAGTCAGGTTTTAGTAAAGGGTCTGTTTACTAAAACAAATCTGAAAAATAATAGAATGACTTATTAACAGTGACCTAGCAAAGACTTGCTGAACCTAACTGATCAATTGGAAGATCCAGACTTAAACCAGAATTTCAATCTTTTTAGTGAATCCCCCTATTTTGTGTCTTAAAAACCACTAGAGAACGCTGAAGAAAAATTATAAGTTTCAATGCAATCAATACTTATCATAATATTTCCGTTCTTGTGCATTTTAAACTCATTTTGATCACAGCATCACTTTGCATTTAGCTCTATGTTCGATATAGCAACAGCAATCATGTAATGCCCATGCCAAGACCTGATATTGGTAAACATACCTCCGCACGCACGCATGTATTTTTAGACAGTGTTTTGCTAGTGCAGGGAATCTAAACGAAATTTTTCACAATTTTCTCAACAAATGAGAATGCGGAGTTCTGAAAATCCTTATTTCTTTATAGAAAAGCCTCTGCATTCAGAGAAACTTGGCGTGTGGGACGCCATATCGAAAAGAAAGTTAATTGGACCGATTTTTTAAGGGATTCTTAATTCGGCGCGATAACGTAATGAAATTTTAGAAAATTTTGTAAACTCATTAGACGATCACGAGATGTTGATGCTACTTTCAACAGGATGGTGCACCAATTCACGTAACTCTCAATAATTTAAATGTTTTGGAAGAATTTTTTAAAGACCGAATCATTAGTCGTAATATGCCAGTTAGGTGGCCACCAGGGTCCTGCGATCTCACGCCGTGCGACTGTTTTTTATGGCCATACATTTAAAACACTCGGTTCTCAAACAAAAGAAGGATGAAAACAAGTTTGGAAAGTAGAAGGTAGACACTTCTCTCGTTTAGTTTAAATTTATAATTTGTAGGTTCTTTGTTGTATATGTTTTTTTTTTAAATTCTGTATTATGGAGTGATGTAATTTCCTCGAAAATAAAAACTTCAGAACTTGACAGTTTTATTTTTCAGTCACCTATTCCTTTTACATTTCAAGAGTAATAATTCAAGGCATACGTGATTGATTGGCATACTTTGAGGAAGTTTTCTTTTTGATCTTACGTTAGTTAACTTCAACGGTAAAGTGTAAATGCGGCAGGAGTATAGCACCCTAATCTTACAAAACGTTCGTTCCAAATATTTTAGTAATGTTTGCTATTTGTTATAATATGTTTTATAAAGTGCTAGTCGTGTCTTAAAGAGAAATGAAATCTTTTAAAATATGTAAATCATATCATTAGACGCGAAGTCCGCAAAAACTTGTGAATTATATCTTAAAGAAGTGTGAATTATGTAAATAAGTGTGAATCGTACAACAAGAAATTAACAAGTTCCACATTTCATAAATAAAAGGGAACAGTTTAACTGTTCATTATTTTTAATACAATGCAATGTGATTAATATTAATACAAATAATATCAATTAAATATATTACATAACAAGTGGCGAAAATTACTTTCACACGAGTAATGTACAATATTTTTCCTACGATCACAACAATATTTACCAAAAAAACCCAATTTCTGGTTTTATTTAATACTCTCAAATGGCATGTTGACAAGTACTTTTCAACACATGTGCTGAAAAGTACTTTTCAACACGCGTGTAATATAAGGCACTTTGTAGCCAAGTTAACCGTGCTTTTTTTTCTCATTTTCATAGGTGGTCGTAGGAAAAATTTATTTCTCATATGGTTTAAGCAGGCTTAACCCTGAGCAAACCCAAGCAAAGTTGTAGGACTTGGGGAAGATCCTCGAATGATTGAAGGAAAACCTTGACATCCTCTTCGAGTAACCATGTGGTGTGCATTGTGGTCAGGCGGTGATATAGGCATAGGTGATATATGATAAAGGCAAACACTACCGCAACATGTTAAGAAACTTTTTATGGCATCATTATTATGCACCTTAATAACGTCTCATATGGCGAGGGAAACTTTGAATCTGTTACGGGCTCGTTTTCCTGGCATCGTCATTTCTCGAAATGGTGATATTCAGTGGCCTGCAAGATTATGCGATTTACACCTATTTATAAATGATTTACTGTAAATTTGGGGATTAATACTGAATTGTAATAAGAAAACAACAAAGCTATTGTTAACTTAGGAAAAGAAACCCTTAATAACGCGTCCCTTTCCATTCCCTAAGAACTTTAACTTCTGTTCTTAATTTAAGTGTAATAAAGTTGTTTTCATGGTGTCGGTAAGGCCTTAAAATGACCTTATGATTTTAATTTGTGGGCTAAAATTACAAAAAGAACTGGAGCAGCAAAACGAACAGAATAATAAGTCCTTTTAAAGTGGAAATGACGAAAGTCCTTTTAGAAAACAGGTCTTTGATAATAGACTACATTTTAATTTCAATTAAAGCAATAGTTTTATTTTCTAACGAAGTCAGTCACGCAGAAACCTTTTTTAGAAAAGCCGTAGTTAAAAGCGTATTCTTTAAACGTTTTTATAATGTTTTTTTAGTAAGGAATTAAAAGGAAAGGAGTTTTAAGAACTTCTAAGAGAGGAGTTGCAAAAGTGAAAAACAAAAATTTTGTCAGTGGGGTTCACTAAAAGGTTAAGGATTTAGAACTGGTTTAAATTAGAATCTTTTAGTTGACCAGTAGGGCGGAGCAATTTTTTTTAAACCCCTGTAGTTAAAACAGGTGCCTTTGGGTGTCAATATAAACCACACAAAAACTTAGCTATGTGCGACTTCATCTTCAGGTTCCTAGACGAGAACAAAACAAATAATAATTAAATGGTTAACGCCTGGTGTGAAAATTAATACCTCTTAGAATCAATATAAACTACGCAAGATCTCAGAAATATGTGACGTGTGAGTTCCTAGACAGGAACCAATTATTTGTTTTCCAAATAATTTAAAAGATTTTTACATTATTGCATAAAAATTCGGTTTGTACTGTTCGAAAAATGGTGTGATTAAACAAATTGAAATATCTCTGGGAAAATCAGTTCAAATTTTTATATGCTTGCTTCATGCCAAGGCTTATAATTAGTTTTAAAAAAAACCCCTATTACATTGTTCCGCCCTGTTGACCGTTATGTCAAGTTTTTTGTTAGGTCATTGTTAATGAGGTGTCATTAAAAATCTATGAGTTTCTATAATACTTTAGCTTCGATATTTTAAGATTCTGTTTTAACTCTTTGCTCAGTTTTGCTCACCCGCCACCCGCTACTTCCAAACATATTACTATACCTATTCTCGTGTTATCTTCTCTCTGTAAGATTTTATCTATATCAGATCACAAATGTCCCAAAACTCTTCGTAAATCAGGGATTTGCAATTTAATACTTCACTGGCTTTACAGCATTATCGAGCAGTGCTTAAATATTTTTAAATTTATTATAATGTCGGTAAAATTTGCTGAAATTTCGTGATTCAGCATCTTAATTAATACGGCGCGGCGGTAAAACTATTAAACTTTTTAGGACAAAAAAGGGCTGCTCATTTACAAAGCCATTTTCTCATAATTACTCTTTATAGCGGGGCTTAAGGTATTTCACCCAGAGCTTAATGATTTTACGACAAATGGTAGCTTTAGAACAATTTTAAAATGCTTTATTTAATTTAAGACGATACTTTCAATAAAACATTATAAAACAGTTGTGAATTATGATACCCCCGTACTATAATATTCAAATTAAATATCTTCGATATGTTTCATAATAATGTTCATTACGATACAAATTTTCATAATGAAACCGCGTCATTAGCCAATTTGAAACCCATACTCTACACATTGTCCTCACTGTATATTCCAAATGACCTCATGAATCTCCAATATTTAAGGCGTGTCTACATGTATGTTAATGAACATTTTAGGTTACAAAAATCCGTGACAACATTCGTGCAAAATCGGAATAATTCGTGTAGACGTGTGGGTGCATCTAACTAATTGACTGTATAATTTATATTTGACCCTCCATTTTGGCGAAGAGATTAATAGTGGCACATCACACAGGATCCCAAGATTTATGTCAAAGGTTGTTAATCGTTAGATATTAAACTAAAAGTTTCTGTTTAAAATAAACCTATTTTTTAGTTGTCACCAATTATGAAGTAACAAATTCAATAATTATTGAGAAGTTGGATAGGTCCCAAGAAAATACCATGTGTGTGGCGTCGCAAAAGTGCCAAGTATGACAGTAAAAGAAATAGTTTATTACGTATCAAGGAATTCGACTGTTGTGTTTGTGGCAGAGAATTCAGTTCGGAAAACCGACGCTTATCTAGTATCAGAGTTTCTTAAACTTACGAGAAAACGAAAATAACTTGTATTTCTCAGTGCGTACAGCATTTTTTGTACTAATAGGGAAAGAAAATAATATATTAAATACAAGGATGGTTCAAATATTACCAGGGTTTTTACTCTCAACGCCAGAATATTTCCACAATATCGAAACGGGGTTATACACCACTGCAATATATAATCTAGAAGGCTTATGATCTGTCATAAGGGTGACAGTTGGTTCTGTTTATTGTTTACAAGATGTCTGAACAACCGGTGCATAATTCTGTTAAGTAATGCATTGTTATTAAATTTCTTTGTAAAGAAAACACTAAATTAATTGAAATTTTGGCAAGACTTCGTCAACAGTTTGCGGAAAATACCTTTTCAAGAACTCAAGTGCTTTACCGGTGTAAAAGTTTCCGGAAAGGACGAGAACGCATTGCAAGTATGGCATACCCAAGGTGTCCACGAATATCAGTCACTCCAGAGAATATTCAGCCCTTAGTGGAAAATATTACTCTCCCTTTTTGAACAAAACGATGGAATCTATCCATGAGAAGTATGTTTTTCCTCCATGACAACACTCGACCCCATATTGCTCAATTAACCCAAAAAACTCTGACCAAAATGCATTGGAAAACCCTTCGCCATCCTCCTTATTGCCCAGACTTGTAGCCTTGCGATTTCCATTTCTTTTGAAAGAAGCTTTAGGTCGCATCAGATTTCATGACATTGATAAAGTTGAAATTTTTGAACAAAACTGGCTGCACAAGCAACTAAAAGTCTTTTATTCTGAAGACATTCTAAAGCTTTAGAGAAAATGGTAACAGTGCATCGACAAAATTAAAGTTGTTCTAGTTTTAAAATTTTATTTTAATAAACAGTTATAATTAACAGTGCGGGTCATATTATAACCATCCTTGTACATGGATTTTAAACACTGACAACAGGTATATCATGTTGGCTTACAGTCCATGGGTTGTAAGTAAAGAGTAGAGCCCTGCTGTAGCCATAGAAGCTAGCGCATCTGCGATAAATTTTAAAAAATATTTTAAAATAACACGTGTTTTACAGTTTCTAATAAACCAAACCCTAAGGGCGTGAAATGGGGGCTTAAAATTTGTAATAGAGTAAAACTGTTATACCGCGAACGAAGTCCCGAGCGGAAGCTAGTATTCTATAGATGCCCAACTTTCTTAAACTACTAAGGAAAAATACATTGTTTTGGCTTATAAAATATATTAACTTAATTTTAACGTTATTTTAGACATAATTGTACATAAATTCAAGTAAATAAATCTTCAAACATGTATGGAAGTTAAATTAATGTAAAGCAAGTTTTAAAGTTCTGACAAGCCAACATTCGTTGCGTAATTTTATTTATGTAAAGCCAAAGCCAAATACCGGGACCTCCTAATTAAAGTTATTACATCTAAAACTTTCATAACTCGACTTTTACGAAGTTACGTGAGGTGTGTTAGACGTTAAGTTCTAAAATTAACCCATAAAATTAATCTTAGGGTTTCGCTTTTTACCTTTAATTACGTAACGTATATTTATGTCAACAATTTTTATCAAAGTTTAATACAGCTTAAGTTTCACGTTTGCATTAAGCTCTTATAAAACTGGCAATCTCTTCCCGGCTCTAATCGGGTTGTGTTTCTTTTTCCGAAATTTTTCTATTTGGCCACATAGACTATGTAAAAGGTGCCCCAGTAGGTACAGTTATGGCAAATGAAATTCTGACCCCAATTTGACATTTTATGATATTTATGCAAATTTTGGCAAATTAGGGTTTTACCTTAATTTTTGTCCACCGTTACTAATTAAACTATTATTTAAAAGGGAATTTTTTAGATAACTTTTACGATGATTTTACTCTGTAGTCGCATTGTAAGTGTATCGTAGTTGGGCCGAACTCAAAAGTGACTGAATCGTCATTAATAGCAGATTTGTCAATGGAAATGCTATAAAAAATAGTCGAAAATGTATTTCAAAGTGAAGATAATGCTTTATCATTTCCTTGTCGCACTCAAGCTGTCGAACGTTGCATCGTAGACTAAATAATACCTAGACGAACACTGCCGTGCAACGAAAAACTCGTCCCTTGTCTCCCTTGAGACATTTAGTGGGTTTACTGGTTGGAAATTGACATGGTTATGATCATGAAGCAGTTCAAGCGACAAATGATCTCCATAGCCGCCTAGATAAAATTAGAAAGATTGAAATTTGGAATGCATCTAAATTTTTAGCTGGCCATATCTCAAGAACTATCAACTTTAGACCTGGGATGGTGTATACAAAAATTATAGACAAAAGGCATATAAATTAGAATTTAGAGTTTAAAGTAGGTCGTTCAATTGAAATTATTGAAGTAATTTGTGCCTGAATGTCATAGTTTGTAGCACTTCCGGTTGCACCGAAAGTGAGATTATCATGACACAAGCATACAAGGCCCCTAAAAAGAAGTAAGAATAATATATTAAACTTTTCGCATATTCATTTGTTTTATGTTAAAACAGTATAGTTTGCGGCTCTTTCGATATTTTCAATCGCCATTTTCTTGAAAACTGTTAAAGATAGGTATGGGGTATGATACATATTTTATAATTAGAATTTCACGTAGAATCCAAATTTAAAAAATATACAGGGTGTTTCGTTTAAAATAACAAAGTTGACTGTATTTCCGGTTGAACCGGAAACGATAGTCAGATGTTCGAGCACTCAAAATCTGCATCTAGAGCAGCGGTTCCCAACCTTTTTAAGGCTATTACCCATAAAGCAGGTTAGATATTAGCAAATACCCCCAAAAAAGTTTAGTGTAAAAAAAACAAATTAGCTATTGTATTTTTTTCTTTAAATTACGAAAAGTAAGTAATATTTTTGATTAGTTTTAATCAGTTAAAGAAAACACTTTTAGCAATTTTGTTTTAAATTAAGAAGTAAGTCAGTGAGACGAGCGAGCCGATAGACGCGCCATCCAGCGGCGCTGCGTCGCAGGCTTGTATTCGTATTTTAGATAATAAAATTTATTACCTAAAATTTTCAAATATCTGTAATCTCACTAACTAGTCACTAATAAAATTAGTGATTAGGTAGTTAGATTTAATGAAGATGATTTTGTTAATAATTTTGTTTTATGTCTGAATGATGATCCAATCCTTGTCTTTACCCATCAGAAAATCCCAATTTACCCCTTAGGGGGTAATTACCCCCAGGTTGGGAACCACTGATCTAGAGCAACCATACGAGTTCCCATAATTTCAAATCGAAATATTATTTCTTAACAAAATAACGAGCTGGCAAGTAAACTCGTGGGCACCCGGTACATAATGGTGGACAAACAAACTTTTAAACCATAAACCAGTAAACCTACCAAATGTCTCAAGGGAGACCGGCTTTTCGGTGTATTCGAGTGTCCGTCTATATTCTTTAGTCTCTGGTTATATGCATATTGCCTATTGTTAGGCCTCCTACCTATCTTCATAACATCTGCGACATTCAGAGACGAGTATACATTTTTTCCTAATGGAAATATTCACAGACAAAATTGTCAGTACTGGAGTGATATTAATCCACATGTGTCCCGAGAGATGCATACGCAGTACCCTCAGAAAATAAACATTTGGGCTGAAATTTTTTGTGAAACCACTTTGTATATATTGAGCAAAATTTGACTGAAGAGTTGCATCCTCACATTCTGGAAGCTGTTATTGAGCCACGTATTGTTGAAAATCTTGAGGAAAACACTTGTGCACCGAAACATAATATTTTTGTACTGATTACCGTGTACCAACTTTTAATTTCTTAAATGTAACGGTTCAAAAATTAAGGGCGGGCATTACACAGCCGCACTGTATAGGGTTTGCTCAAACAAAAATTACACCTCCCTTTTCCCCGTTAGGGTGAGAATTTTAGAAAAACGCATGTGCAACTCCTTTAGGTGTTGATTTTAAAAAAACGAACAGCCACCTGTTCACTTATTCTTTGTGAGGAGTTTATATGCGCAATTTTCTGTACTTATGTATTAAATTGTGTACATTTGTCATTTTCAACCCCCTGCCGTCCAAATAAATCGGTCCAAATTTAAACCCTCTAATGAATACAAATGTTAAAGTACACCAAACCCCTTTTTTGTCGAAGTTAATGCGAATTTTAAATTAAATATCAAATTCTGCTTGAAAAGAAACTTTTGAACGAAAATTAAATTATTTAAAAATTAATTTAAAAGTTTCAATCAAACTCCTTTTGAGGCTTAAAACAATTTTGTTTGCAAAAAGCAAAAACAACGCAGAAAAAGCTTTTAATTTATATTATTATAGTTGAGAATTTAACGCCTTTGGCTATTAAAAAATTAATATTTTTATTTTGTTGTCGTTTTGATGTATTTTAATTAAATATTTTTCCGCTGGCGTTAGCATAGATTTAAAGGCAGTTTAAAACTCTAAATTGGCCTTAAACAAGACCTACATTCATTACAGTTTATCTTAAACAGAAAGCGACTTCATCATCTACAAAACAGTTTACGACAGTAGTTTCAGTTAGTCCAAACTTAATAGAATCGGTAAATAAGATTACTGTGTTTTTTCTGCTTTTAGTTCTAACCAAGCTTATAAAGTAGTAGTGAAATAAGATAAGATTACACTTTTGTATCATAAAAATGCTTCCCTGACCTCCCAAGTATGTTATCCTTGAGAAAAAATGTACTAGCCCTTGCGTTAGCAGACCAACTCACTCACTCCCGGACCATTTAACTTTACAAATAGGAACAGGATCAAAATGGACAATCATTATCTCCTTTAATAGTTCTTTGGTTCATTTATTTAAATAACTTAAAATTTGGAAGATCTTTTTAAAAATCAGGATGGGTCCGTGAAGAATATAAAAGACTTGAGTCAGTGCCTAATTTTAAGAAAGTACATATAATAGCCCGCTTAAGCATATTCAGAGGGCAGTACGAATATTTCGGGTTTTTGGTTCACGACGCACTGGTCTAGAAATCATAGTTAACGCGAAAAAATTGTAAACTTATAAATATGAAGTAATATTGATATAGGTTACATTCTGTACTAATCCAAGGATGAATTATAATAAAACAATATACAGGGTGTCCGAAAAGTCTTAGTATGGGCAAAGATCGTAGATTGTTATTAGTACAGATAAAGACGCCAAATTTTAGGTGTATCTTATTGATACATAAATGATTGGTAAATCTACTTTTCATGTAATTTTACTTTTTCAAAACCCTTGAGGGGTGACGCTAGGGTGCTGAGGACAAAAATTTTAAACGCCGTGTTATGCCGTGTGGTTCCTCATTTTAAAGGTGTTCAGAAGAGAAACATTTTAACGCAAACTTGAGGTCCGTACCCTAATTCTTTTTTAAATGGCAAGCATGTAAAATTAAAAATCGCGAAAAAAAGTAAAAATTTAAGTACCTTTATTTCTCTCACTTTAAAAGTTATTCAAATTGACCACCGTGAACTTCTTGGCAGTAATAAAGTCGATTTTGGAACTCCGTCAAGAAGTACCACCTGCCATTCTCGAAAAAGTGAGAAGTGAGTTCCAAAATCGACTAAATTACTGCCAAGAAGTTCAAGGTGGTCATTTTGAACAACTTTTAAAGTAATAACAGAAATAAAGGTATTTAAATTTTTAATTTTTTTCCACAATTTTTAATTTTTAAATTTAAAAGTGAATTAAGATACGGTCCTTGCGGTAAAATGTTTCTTTTTTGAATGAGTTGAGTTACCACCCGGCGTAAGGCTGCAATTAAAATTTTTGTTCTCAACTCCCTAGCGCCACCCCTTAAGGGAATTGCAAAAGTTAAATTTAATTAAAAAGGTAGATTTTTTAACCAATAAGACACCTAAAATTTGGTGTCTCTACTTTTACTAATAGCAAAGGTATTTGCCTATACTAAGACTTTTCTGACAGCCTGTATATATATATATATATATATATATATATATATATATATATATATATATATATATATATATATATATATATATATATATATATATATATATATATATATATATATATATATATATATATATATATATATATATATATATATATATATATATATATATATATATATATATATATATACATATATATATATATATATATATACAGTGACCGGCAAAAAGTTGGACACATATGGGAAAAATTTTTATTATTGGAATATTGAAAAAACTTTTTATGCCGATTGTCTCTGCATGATGGGTAACCTAAAAATTCATTTTGACATTTGTTACGTGATTACTCGTTTGGGGGCAAAATTGAAAATATATATTGTCATGGAAAACTGGTATTAGGTGACAAGATATTGAAAAAAGTTATTAGAAAAAAGTGTTTAGATTTTAATTTTATACTCCTTGGCAAAGTCTGGAGCCAAAATTAAAAAAAAAATATTTTACATTTTTTGAAAAAAAATGCACAATATTAGTTTCATATTCCCATGAATTTAATAAAAATGTGTTAAATGATCGAAAACCAAGGTAATAACCTATTATCTCAACATTTTTGTTATTACTTAAAAGTTTTATTTGATAAAATTTAAAATTTAGCTTTTTTCCATGTACTTGGGTGTGGCCAGGCCCTGTATCTGGCAACCATTTTGGTAGACACGTTAAAATTTCTTCAGAATTAGAGCAAACGGTCTTTCGTAAGCATATTGTTCCAGAAGAAACTATAAATGGTAAGTATGGTTGCCAGATACAGGGCCTGGCCACACCCAAGTACATGGAAAAAAGCTAAATTTTAAATTTTGTCAAATAAAACTTTTAAGTAATAACAAAAATGTTGAGATAATAGGTTATTACCTTGGTTTTCGATCATTTAACACATTTTTATTAAATTCATGGGAATATGAAACTAATATTGTACATTTTTTTTTAAAAAATGTAAAATATTTTTTTTTAATTTTGGCTCCAGACTTTGCCAAGGAGTATAAAATTAAAATCTAAACACTTTTTTCTAATAACTTTTTTCAATATCTTGTCACCTAATACCAGTTTTCCATGACAATATATATTTTTTTCAATTTTGCCGCCAAACGAGTAATCACGTAACAAATGTCAAAATGAATTTTTAGGTTACCCATCATGCAGAGACAATCGGCATAAAAAGTTTTTTCAATATTCCAATAATAAAAATTTTTCCCATATGTGTCCAACTTTTTGCCGGTCACTGTATATATATACAGTGACCGGCAAAAAGTTGGAAACATATGGGAAACATTTTTATTATTGGAATATTGAAAAAACTTTTTATGCCGATTGTCTCTGCATGATGGGTAACCAAAAAATTGATTTTGACATTTGTTATGTGATTACTCGTTTGCCGGCAAAATGGAAAAAAATATATATTGTCATGGAAAACTGGTATTAGGTGACAAGATATTGAAAAAAGTTATTAGAAAATAGTGTTTAGATTTTAATTTTATACTCCTTGGCAAAGTCTGGAGCCAAAATTAAAAAAAAAATATTTTACATTTTTTGAAAAAAAAATGTACAATATTAGTTTCATATTCCCATGAATTTAATAAAAATGTGTTAAATGATCGAAAACCAAGGTAATAACCTATTATCTCAACATTTTTGTTATTACTTAAAAGTTTTATTTGATAAAATTTAAAATTTAGCTTTTTTCCATGTACTTGGGTGTGGCCAGGCCCTGTATCTGGTAACCATTTTGGTAGACACGTTAAAATTTCTTCAAAATTAGAGCAAACGGTCTTTCGTAAGCATATTGTTCCAGAAGTAACTATAAATGGTAAATATGGTTGCCAGATACAGGGCCTGGCCACACCCAAGTACATGGAAAAAAGCTAAATTTTAAATTTTATCAAATAAAACTTTTAAGTAATAACAAAACTGTTGAGATAATAGGTTATTACCTTGGTTTTCTATCATTTAACACATTTTTATTAAATTCATGGGAATATTAAACTAATATTGTACATTTTTTTTCAAAAAATGTAAAATATTTTTTTTTTTAATTTTGGCTCCAGACTTTGCCAAGAAGTATAAAAGTAAAATCTAAACACTTTTTCTAATAACTTTTTTCAATATCTTGTCACCTAATACCAGTTTTCCATGACAATATACATTTTTTTCAATTTTGCCGGCGAACGAGTAATCACGTAACAAATGTCAAAATGAATTTTTAGGTTACCCATCATGCAGAGACAATCGGCATAAAAAGTTTTTTCAATATTCCAATAATAAAAATTTTTCCCATATTATGTGTCCAACTTTTTGCCGGTCACTGTATATATATATATATATATATATATATATATATATATATATATATATATATATATATACATATATATATCAAGAAAATACTAATAATAACAAAGAATTTTGTATATATTGGTATAGAAATATAGAGTAAATTGGAAATGCTCCAATTTTGTTAACCTAGGTAGCAAGTACCTAAAAAATTAACAATTTTTGAAGCTGGGCCCGAGTGCAATTATATTTTTTTGTTTCATTATCTGCACTAATTGTTTTTGTCGCTACGCTGTATACTATGGGTCTTTTTAGATTTTTTCCATAAAGATTCTTAGTTTATTAAAATGCAGAACTTTTCTACACCAAAGTGATTTTTTTTTCACGTGGGACACGCCGCACAGGTACGTAAAGTTAAATTTACAAAAATCTCTATTACTTCGGTTAGAAGCTGCAACATAACATTTTTATAGCTGGGCGTTTCTTCTTTACCCTTAATAAAATCATGCTCCTTCCGATTTGCCTCGCTGCTCTTTTGTGTTTTTCTTTTTGCCTGTTGTATTTTGTTTGCCCAACCTGAGCCCAATAATATATTTCAAACATAGAATTTGAAACTTGTACAATATTATTTTAGCATAAAACAAAAGTAACATAGACAATAAATTTTATTGCAAATTTAATTCAGCTTTCCTTACCTCCGAGAAGCATTTTAAAAGTCCGTTAGTACCCAATACTGCGAGAAACATTTTTATTTATGCTTTATTTCACCCTAATAGATCTGCCTATATGATTCCTGCTGACATTTGAGAGCGTTTAATATTTATTTATTTTTATTTTATTTTGGAAGGATGCTTAAGGATGTGTCATCTTTATTTTTGAATGGATGTATGGGTTATTGCTACTTAAAAGAAAGAAAGCAGTACGTCTAAATTGGAAGTAATATAAGTTCTTCGAAAATAATAACTTGTGGAGTCCCACAAGGATCTATTTTAGGTCCTGTTTTATTTTTAATTTACTATATCTATTATCTATATCTACATTAAAATTAAGGGGAAATTTAAAATTGTTTGCCGACAATACAACAATCCTTTATTTTGCAGACAGTATTTCTGAAATTCAGTGTAATATTAAATATGATTTAAAAATACTATTTCACTGGTTACATTCGCATAAATTGACGTTAAATTTAAATAAATTAGCATATATACTTATTAATAAACAAAAATTAAACGAAAAAGCAGCTTGTACAACAATAAATAATAAAAATATTCTTTACTCCAGCACAATAAAATTTTTGGGCTTATATATAGATGAAAATTTAACTTGGCGAAAACACATTGAAAATGTTAGAAGTTATATATCACCACTAATTGGAATATTATTCAAGATTCGCAATAATATACCTATACGATATTTATAAAATATTTATTATTGTTTAGTGCATTCAAAATTGCAATATTTAATTTCAATTTGGGGATCAGCAAATAAGATAAATCTAAAACGATTAAAAATACTTCAAAATAAAATTATTAAGTGTATTTACAGACCACCATACCTTGAACCAACAATAAACTTATATAAACCATTAGGATATTTAAATATTGATAATTTGTATAAATTAGAAACATGTATATTCATTCAATCTTTAATTTTAGGTAAAAAACAAGCAAACGTACAGATTTATCCCATTAATGATTTACATAATCATAACATGACGCAAACTGAATTATTGCAAACAGCACCTGTAAAAAGCAATTTTGGCATGCAGTCTTTATTACATAATGGCATAAAAATTTATAATGACCTTCCAAAAACATGAAGAAAATCAAGAAATTTTAGTTATTTAAAATACATTTGAAGAAGCATTATTTAAAAATTTGAATGTTTTTGTAACAGTTTTGAAGGAATTTTAAAATACACCTTAAAAAGCATTTTACAAAATTGACTGTTTTAATAGTTTTTCTTAGAATTTGATTAGTTTATTAGTTTTAATTAATACTGTTATATTTTTTAATGTCATATATATATATATATATATATATATATATATATATATATATATATATATATATATATATATATATATATATTATATATATATATATATATATATATATATATATATATATATATATATATATATATATATATATATTATATATATATATATATATATATATATATATATATATATATATATATATATATATATATTATATTCCCTGTACCTAATAAACTTTAAGTTGGTTGGGAATAAAGAATTACAAAAAAAAGTGAGTTACTTCGACGCTATTTTTGTTTGATATAGGAAATGTGAAAAAAATAAAAAGGTACAACCTGTTCCACATGTATTTTATAGAACTTGAGCTAAACAATTATGTGCGTGAAAAACGCACTAGCTATACAGTTTTCCAATTGGTGTACCAACAATATGGACAGAGCAGGTTGATCATGACGATGATGGCTAAATGAATGACTAAATGTGGGTAAAAGAAAGAGTGTTGAATATGTGGAGACAATGACATCAACAGCACGAAGGCGGCGACCACACGATGAAAAGTATCCCGTCCCTCAGATCCCAGTATCCTCATCTCACCAATATATAAAGTGACAGCCCAGAAAGCCCTAGCAAATCCGCTGAAGACCCTGCATTTTGACGTCTACATCCACGAAACCCCATTTACTTAACCAGGAGAAATCAAATGCCTTAGTGAGGGATTTACATTTATCAAAGTCTCAAGCACCGCGTCTCGTCTAGAACAGTGAAAGCTTTTGGAGAAGAAAACAAAAGTTACTGTATTTCCACCACTTCGTCATGACGATTTTGTGAATTTTTATAGACGTATTCTGATTTAGTGTATATACCGTAAAACCGGGTGACTGGAGACAGCCTCGTGACTTGCGCCACAACTTCACGTTTTTTAAAGACAGGTGGTAACACTGTAATTTAATAGAATTCGTTTGGTATATTGGTGGCGTTCAGTTGCCATTAGTTCGGTCTTCACGACGGAGCGGTTCTTAGCCCGATCAAGTAAAGCTAAGTCAAAGCTTTTCGCTAAACATCATTTTTTGTATAATGCATTTCTCAGATACTCTGCAAAACTTTATGTGCGTCACCGAATGATAAAACCTTTGAATTTTTCATTGTTATTATGTCGATAGCCTTACTTAAAGCGTACCTAACCCATACCAACATATTTGTAAAACTTCCTATTTGTCTCACCTCGACTTCTGCGACGGGTATATTGCGCTTGCAACCAGAAGAAGCATTGATGTCTCAAGACACCCTACCCCCGCGGGTGACTTGAGACAACCGATAAAACAAATATAGATATTAAAGTACGCGATCGGAAAGCTTGGTACATAGAAAACCCCATTCTAAAGATCACGACTCAAAATTTAGGCCCACCTGACATTGATGTCTCTTTGAGCATGTATGCTTGGTGCGCCTTCAAATTTTAAAATTGTCTCAAGTCACCCAGTTTTACGGTACTGTAATAACATTAAAAGTGTTTTTACATCTCTGGGAATAGAACACAATCCACAACAGTGGAGGCTATTTATCGACTCCTCTAAAACAAGTCTTAAGGCTGTGCTCCTACATAACGGTAACGCTTATTCATCTATTCCGGGGGGTTATGCCGCATTGATGAAAGAAAACTTGAAAATTTAAGGACACTATTGCAAAAAATTAACTACAATCAATATTTATGGAGCATTTGTTCTGATTTTAAAGTGATTGCATACTTGTGAGGAAGCAACAAGGATATCCATAATTATAATATTGCTGCTTCATCTGATTATGGGATAGTCGCGACAAAGTGAATCATTATTTTAAAAAAACTGGCTGCCAAGAACATGTTTTCAACACGGGACTCAACACGAGCGACCTCCTTTGGTGAGTGATAAGGAAATAAACAATAAAAAAAAAATTAAACCTAACCTAGAGTACTGCTCCCACATTTGGGGAGCGGCACCTTCGACACTTAAGATCTTTGATTCTATCCAATCCTATTCGACTTATCAATGACCCAACCCTCACGAGAAAACTCCCTTCTCTCGCTCATCGCCGCGCTGTAGGGGATTTATCCCTTTTCTACCGCTACTTCCACGGATGTTGCCCTGAAGAACTAGCCAGTATTATTCCCCCCTTTAATGTCCCTAACAGAACAACAAGAGGTGCATTACGTATGCATCCCTTTACTGTCCAGCTACAAAAGCCTAGAACAGACCACTTCTCTCGCTCATTCATACCTAGGGTCTCCAGATTATGGAATAAATTGCCTGCAGATATTTTTCCTTCCCGCCCTCCTCCAATCCTTCAAATCCCGTGTCAATATACTACATTTCCCTTCTCTTCAGACACCCACGGTACATTAGTACTTAGGCTTGAAGTCTACGTGGGATGTCTTAGACAATAGAAATTGTTTATAACAATTGATCGCGCTAGAATTTTTCAATCCTGATAATTTTTGCTCAATCTAAACCTAATTCTCAATGTTCTCAATTTTTTTCAGATTTTTCTGAGCGATTCTTTTGGTGATAATGGTGGAAGACAGCAATTTTTAATAAGCTTTCATTTCACACCATACATGATGCCCTTGAATTTTTTTTCATTTCCCTATTTACCCCCTGAAATTAACCCCTAGAATCAAAATTCAACTATTTATAGTTCACGTCTATAATTGGGCCACCACACTCTATCTCTGTGCTAAATTTCAAATTTTTACGTCGAATAGTTTCAGAGAAAATCGCCTGTGACAGACGGATGGACGGACACCGAAGTGATGTGAAGCCATTTTGAAAATATTTTGGAAAAACTGAAAAAAATTAAGAAATTTAACACCCTGTATCTTTGAAACGAAGCATCTGCGGACCCATGTTTATATAAACTTTTTGCCTTAGTTTCTTACAAGGAATCTCCTTTTAAGCGATGGCACATGTTTTTTGAAACACCCTGTATAAACTTGCGATATTTGCTTAACCATCTAGGCTTTCTTTTTAATTAAATTTAGCTTCATGTAGCGTGTGACCTAGAAGTAACCCAGCTAAACATTGCGACTATTAACTCAAGAAAATTAATGGTTTCAAGGGTTATTAGGCAAGTTGTTGATTGCTTGCTCTTGTCCTCTTCTTATTTCTGACCCTAAGTTATCTTTTTGGTGATTAATTACGAGATTCTGATGAGTTTACTTATTCTTACAAGACGGGCAGCTAAAAGTAATGATCATTGCTTTAGGATTGATTTACGTCGATATTTTTAGATTTAATCATGTAGTCGTTGCTGCTGCACGTAAACTCAGTGCATTATGAAAATTTTTTAAAATTAATTATTCAAAGAACACTTGTTCGAAAATATATTATACAATAATGGCCTTTTTTAAATTTTTTAAAATTTCATTCGATTGTTTTTTAATTATTACAGTGTAATTTGGGTATAATGCTTTTTATTCAATAACAAAATTTATTAAAAACGACCCTATAATTATTGTATTGTAAAACCTTATTGTTCACGTGCCCAGAACAACCGATGTTGGAAGAAAGTACATATCTAGTGCTTGGTCAAACCAAGTATTTTGTTGTCTAACAGTGTTAGTCAAAATACGGCAAATTTTGGTATGTAATCCAGCGCTCGGAGGGGCATATAGCCCGGAGAATAGCTGTTTTACCATGATTTGTTCAAATCCGTATTGTATAAGGAATTTTCAGGTGGTTTAGAGAACTTATTCTCAATTTTACGTACTCCATATTGGTCTGAATATATGACAAATAGAAATATACAATTTTTTATTTATTTGCTCTGAATTTCTTTTTTGAGAAATTTAATCCCTTATAACCCCAAAAATCTTTTCAGATGATCCTTAATAAAAGATTTTAGCAATATAACAAACCATTTTTACAGAAAAAAATTTTTAGATAGAAATAACAAAGTGGTATTCCATATTTGGTCACTAGTATCCCGTTTTGCAAGTATGTATTAAATTTTGGATGAAAATTTGCAGTAAAACAATTTTTTTTTGTTAATAAAGACCAAAATAAATGAATAAAATTAACTCCAAAAATATTTAATTTATGTAGAGAATACAAAAAACATTTTTTTGAGGTTTATTTGGATTATATAGGTATATTCCCTATTGTGCAACAAATATTTACAAAAAAAAAATGTAATGTATTTGTTTAATTTTTGACTAGGACGAACGCGTGCGAAAAACTAGTGCGAAAACAGCTTTATCGCACTAGTGAGAAAAAATGATTCATTTCGCTTATCAAACGGATGTCGAAATACTGATATTTTAAAAGGAGATTTTATAAAAAATAAATTAGGTACGGTTATAGCCTTTGTAAATTCTTTACGGAACCAGCCTGATTTTCAAAAGGATCTTCCATCTTTCAGGCTATGAAAATAAATGAGTTCAGGGACTATTAAGAAAGTTAATGATTGTCCATTCTTGTCCTGTTCCTGTTTGTAAATCTAAATGGTCCCTGGGTGATTAATCGTGATCTTTTCATGAGTAAGTTTGTTAACGCAAGGGCTATTGCATTTTTTTCTCAAGGGTAATTTAGTTTCAGGCCCAGGGGAGCGTTTTCTAGGGTATAAAAGCGGAATTTTAGCTTATATTTTGTATAAGAATGAAAAAGGAAACACTTTAACGAACAATTTTGCTAAAGCGATTGTAACGTTTGTTACTGTTATATTTTCAATTAGTTCAGTTGCTGTGGGAGCTTTGGGTATTTTCGATCATGTGCGAATGAAATGCGTTAATTCGCGAGATCATGAACAGGTAAGCAAGTATCGGTCATACCGTCTTGGTTGACGTTGATGGCTTTTGAGTTGTCATTGGTCCGATGTCATTCTGAAAGGCTGCGGTGAACAAAGAAGCCCTTTTTTGGAGGAAATTGAAATCTAGGTTCATTCCTCCTGTTAAAACAGATAATTCTTTGTTAGGGACTCTAAAAGGGCGAGTAGTGTCGACTTTTCTCATTTTAATGATTTTCAATTCAAATAAATTTAAATTTACACTAAACTATTATATATAAATATTAAGAGACCTGAGAAAACAATCAACGCATAATATTTTATATATAATACTATATACTATATAATACTAACCATAACTCATGGAATGACGGGTGCAAAAACTACTACACCCTGATGTTATTACTACTCAATGATTTATGGGTTTTACTATTATTTCTGTTGTAGATTATCGTTATATTTATGATTTGTATAACCGGCATATGGCTCGTGAAGCAAACTTTCATCCTCGCGGGAAATGTGTATCATTCCGTGCTTGTTGCACAATATATTATTATCGCCCTAGTGCGAAAAAGTGATTTATTTCGATATCCAAATGCATCTCGAAATACTCCTAATATTATAATAAGATGATTGTATGAAAATATTTATACAACCTTCTATAGTTCTGTTATCTAGTCAAACATGTTCTAATTTTTATACATTTTGAATTTCTTCCCGTGATCGATTCAGTACGCGGATGGGACTGAACGCAATTTTATATTTAATATTCAGATCTACTTTTCCGGCATGGTAATCGGTAATTGAATTTGCTCAAAGGATTTTCGTTTCGCATCAGACTTAGGTAGTGCATTTATGATTTTATATTACTTTTCTAATAATAATTTTTAAATTAAATAAGATATTTATAGACTCAGAGATAGCGATGTCAAAAGCTACATCATTTTTAGTGTTCCGTGAAACGGAATATTTTTATGGAATCACTTCGTTGTCCGTCCGTGTGTCTGTCACAGGCGATTTTCTCTGAAATTATTAGACGTAAAAATTTGAAATTTTCATTTCATCAACCTGATTTGTTAAAAGATAATCGAAATATATTTGAAATAAGAAAAAAAACTGTACTCTAGTTTATTTTATAATTACTTAATAATAATAATAATAATATTTATTAAAATTTACTTTTACAATTTAAAATTGGAGCTTAAAGTGATAATTTTTAAGCTTTTTCGGCTCGCATTCAATAGAATAACCGGTATTCTTTAAATTTCAGTTAACAAAACATATGAAGCAACCGGATATATTGTTTCATTTGTTTCCAAAACCGGAAATTTACCGTTTGTCACGTAAAGCTACAATGGTCTGTAGTACGGTTCCCAGACTAATAATATTTCATTCCTTTTTTGAAACATATTTGTTAAAAGGACAAAGGAATATGTTGCAATTTGGTCGCGCACGTATTGTGTGAAGCAAAAAAGCTTCAGGGAAGTTTTAAAAATAGAATAATGACTGTATTATTTGCCGTTTTTGAACCAGCAGGAAAGCTGGAAGCGATTGTTATAATACATTTAATGTAGCAAATTACTAAATTTTTAATTTCTAAAGAAATGACTGTTATTCGGGCCGATTTTCGTTATTTGCACATTTGCACATTGGAAGGTGGTAGAGGATTTCTTCCTCGACCGAGGTGGTACCACCCCACACATCCTCTTAAAGGGCTGGTGAATTACGTACTTATGTTTACAGCTCTGGATGTGTGAGTCGGATTTCCTCCGTACACCCACGGCACATAGTACTTAGACTTCGGTTTTCGTGGGCTGTCAGAACATAAAAAAATACGAAAAAGAGAATTCTAAATTAAGCTCTAAAATCCTCTTACTTTGCACTGGATTTAAAGCACTAAAGTTTACCGGCGCTATTGCTATTCTTATTATTTGTCTGCCCATTGCGTTGTTATGTCGCTAGCGTTTTCTTAAATTCGCACTTTTCTTTATTCCGTAGGGCCTGGCTATTCATGTGGATAGGATCAGTGTTGCTAGATTTTTTGTGTGACATGAAGCAAGACTGGGTTTTGGAGGCGCTGAACTGAACAAGAGTTTTGGCATCCCAGTCTAAGACTAATGAAGATCTTGCGAAAGGGATAACTGTCCATAATATCATTACAGACAAGCAGTACGGCCTTCTTGGTGAAAGATCTACTAACCCTGCTATTCACAACTGTTATGAGAAAGTACTGGAGAGGCTTGACGTCGTCGAGTGCTCTGCGGGGATCTTCTTTGATCTAAGCAGGGCTTTCGACTGCGTCAATCAGTCTAAACTGTGTGATAAACTATCTAGGTATGGCATCAGGCGCAACCCTCTGAGTTGGATCAAGTCCTTGAATTATCGAATGCAGTATGTCAGTATTGGACATGCCTTGTGTTTATATTTAAAATTCTACCAGAACATTAGCGTAAAATGTAACACACAAATATTGGACGATGGCCGTGAAAGCCTTTCACAATTCAATCTCGCTCTTTGTTTAAGGGGTTATATACAGTTAGGAGGCCTAAAAAAGCGAGTTTTCAAGAATTGTTCCTGAGAAGACGGTTAAATTCAGGAATGTAAAAATTTGTACACTTACTATGGTAACGTTTAACTGTATTTTAAGATTTTTGTATTTGTAAAAATAATAATTTGGAAAGCTGCTATAGCTGATCTCCAGGAGGTCCTCTCGAAAAAGGCATCTTGCGGTGACCACGATATCTCTGGACTGGATCATCGAAAATGAAAAAACCAAACGGATTTCGTTAAAGTAATGTATAATCCTCTAATTAATCGAAGGAATAAGCAAAATAAAATTTTTTGACAAAATGGCGGCTTCTCAAAGAAAAAAATCGATTTTTGACCAAAATTTTGGTCTTAAATTGTTTATATATAAAAAAATATTTATCGGTGAGAAAAAACCTTCGATTAATTACTAAAAAATATACTTAAGAAGCTTGTGTTAAAAGTTGAGACTGATCGGTTCAGCCGTTTCCGAGAAATCTTGGTCACCGACTTTACAAACACAGTTTTGAGAAAAACGCGTTTAAAGTTTCAAAAGCACTTTACATAGCGTACAATCGCTCTGACACGTCTTTACAAATATGCGTGTAACTTCGAAAATAATCGCCGGATTGCCTTGAAATTTTCTGAGTGTGTACTGGAATATATGTACATTACGAAACTGAACTTAAAAAAAAAATCGAATTTTTGAAAATTCTAACTGTATGTAACCCCTTAAACAAGCTTGCTTTTAGTAAAAGTGACCGAAATATCGTGTTCCTTCATTAGGCCTTCTATGAAACGTACTCAGAAACATATTTTCTCTCACAATGTTCCGCATATATAGTTGCTTGTACATCGGCAAACAGTAATAAATTCCATCTTTTGTCATATACATACCCGACCTAAATAGCCAGGGTCAAAAAAGGTAATAATTCAGCTCTTTGTTCGAACAATATTTTTTCGAGGAACAAAAAGAGACGTGAAAATTTAATTATTGTCTTTTTTGTCACGACACAAATTGGCAATGAAGAATTCAAAGAACAGCGAAAATATCACTTTGCCTGCAGGCGAGGAGCAAGAGGTATGGATATACTGTGATTAAATTTCATTTTTTCGGGATATTTTATTAGTCGGGGAGTAATTTTGATTTTAATTAATTTTGTTGAGGATGTCTGATTTATATTTTCACTATGTTTTATTCTCTTTTGTCGTATTTGTCAGAGGATATGTGAAAGATTAAAAAAAAAATCCCAATGAATGCTACTCCACTGCTGCTGTGAACGAAGTATCCAGATTTAAAGACGATTCGGTAATGGTCTGGGGTGGAGTTAGTTTGGAGGAAAACAACCGATCTTCTAGTGATACCAGGAAGTCTTACAGCTTACAAGGTATATTGATATCAATCTGTCAGATCACGTTATTCCTGCAGCATATAGTATAGGCCCTGATTTTTTCTTCGTGCAGGATAATGCAAGGCCTCATACTGCTGTGATTTTCTTAATGAGCATGAAATTCTTACAACAGATTGGCCAGCGTTGAGGGTCAGAATTTGTCTAAAAAATTAGTTTATTTACAATTACTTAAATTTTCTAACAAACTTGCTGTTTTTTAAATGCACGTTTCTTAACTACCGCCTTAGTTCTTCTAGGTTATTTAAAACCTACTTAGCAGGCCTCTAAGCGAGCATTTTAGTTAACTTACTAAAACTAATAAAGTTTTTAGAGGAAAAAGCCCATTGCAAAGTCGTTATCATATATTATTACGTTAGACTGGGCCAAACGTAATGAAGCAAAGTTTTAAACTTCTTCATGGAAAAAGCGTTTTTGGAGTTTGTGTTCCTAAGCTTCCTTATCGGCTAAGTAATGTCCTTTTAATACATTTAAAAGAGCTTAATAACACCGGCACACAAAATAAAAAAGTGGTCTGAACATTTGACCAGACGCATCTATCTATATGTATTTTGATGCGCTGAATCCGAAGTCCGTTTGGCCCGTACACCCTCAAAATTTTGAGTAAATTGCGAAAAACTGCTAAAAATAGCTAGAAATTGCAATTCAACTTCGGAGGACTGATTGCTTGTGCCTGTAACCAGGGCACCTCCTCGTGGTGACGGTGGGCAACAGAACCGTCTGGCAGAGTCCTGGGTTAACGGCGTGTATGCCGTCATGGCAAGCACAATAAATGTCCTCATTGGTACGTAAGAACAATACTATTTTTTGCTATTTTCTGCTACTTCATTGCTATTTTTTACAATTTTTGAAAAATATATGAATAATCGAGATTAACAGATTCTGAATTTGGATTCAGCGCATCAAAATACATAAGAAACATACTTGATCTAGTTCAATAAAATTTTCTTCATTTTCATAACTGCAATTTTTCGCAATTTTTGGCCATTTTCAGGGGTTTTTTGCAATTTACTCAAAATTTTGAGGGTGTACGGGCCAAACGGACTTCGGATTTGGATTCAGTGCATCAAAATACATATAGATAGATGAGTCTGGTCAAATGTACAGACGACTTTTTTTATTTTGTGTGCCGGTGTAATTATTCAGCACAGTTGTGAATAACATTCTTAGGAGAGACATTTGGAAATTTCATCAATGGTTCCAAATAAAACTGTTTAAGGTCGGTTTAAGAAATATTTTTGATTTGCCAGAAAGGACGCGTGTACTTTGTTAAATGTGCGTACGTATAAAAGTTAACTGCTAAAACTTGATTTAAAGCGCTTAATACTCAGCAAGGCCATTTTAAATTTAACCAAAACTTAACTTACATTGTGCACTGACAAATCCACTTTAAAACTAATAAAGTTTTCAGAACTAAGAACTAAGAACAAGATTTGAATCACCAATGGTGTAAAGACGGAACAAGAAACAGAGCGTTTTTTAAATAAAAATTAAATATTTCTGGTATTTTTATTAACTTTTTGCAAAAAGTGTGATATTATTTTGCTTGAAAATTAATATTCAGAATTGTTTTCCTCTGGTTACATAAACAGATATTCGATATACAATAAATTGTCACTTATATTTTTAGACTTGGTTAGCTTAAGTGACTATAAAAATAGAATTTTCCTTCATTCTTTTTTATTTTTAGTCTTGGTTAGCTTAAGTGACAATAAAAATAGAATTTTCATTCATTCTTTTTTATTTTTAGCCTTAGTTCTAAAAAATTGTAAAAATAATTAAGAAAAATCCTACTTTGTCTGCCTAACAGTGTACCGTGTGGGTGCTTATACGAACCAGTTGTTATAAAAGTAATGGCTAAGTGGGCCTTGTTGTTTTTTTCATGTAGTCCATCTAGGTTTAAAGCGAATGCCTAGGGAGAAAAAAGTAACCGTAAGTGAAACTGTTAAAGAGATTCAGATGACCCACAGCACTTCAGTGAGTGAAAGAATTTTTTTAATGACAAATTCGAATTAGCTATTAATGCAACTCATGCGTAAAACGCATCGTTACAGAATGAAATCGCAGTTTAATGATTAAGGCGACAACTAAGATCAATACACCATCGAGATTTTTAAAGATGCTTCATGCACGATTTTCATACAATATTTTTTCTACAGCTATCATAAACAGTGTTAAAAATATAAAATTTTAAAAAATCGCTTCTTGAAAAATTTATTTCTTAAAACTTACTATAATTCATTGTTACTATGGAAACCACTCGTATGCGTTTATTTTTATTTTTTGTTTGTGTCCATTTAGCACAGTATTGTCAAAATTGTTGAAGACACGCGCACCAATGAAAGTGATTTTTGTCAAAACATGCAAGAAAATGGTGAGAATTGAGCCTATGAAAACCAGAGTGGTCTAAGTCAAAAAAGTAGTTTTGAGATATTAAAGCTCAAAGTTAAATGAGGATCAAAAATGTCGAAAAACAAATAGCGTATGGGTTTAGGAGATTTTTCTTGTGTAAAGCTAAACTTAAATTTTATGATATTTGGTATTTAAAAAAAAAATATTCTTTACCCTATTTTTTTGAAACTTGTGACTTAGACCACTATGGCTTTCATAGTTTGTGTGTTAACATATTTCGTAGAAAATATCTTCTCAACTTTAGTTATTTATTTTTTTATACTTAAATCATCAAACACATAGATTATAACTTATATTAATTGATATTCATCATTATGGAACAAATAGGCTTCTAGGGGACCAATATCTTCTGGAACATTGCTATTTTCTCCATCAACTTTCAATGATCGAAAATAGTCTTGGTAGACGGGTGGTATAAACTGAAACATTTCTTTCATGTTTTTTTCTTGCTCGCGCTAATCGGGAGGCTAGATTTATAAAGAATGGGCAGGCCAATCTTCTTGAAATCCATCAATCTACCCTTTTTATTCTTTGGAGCCAAATCCATTTCTTTGGACGAAATATCTTCGTTGAGGGGTTCTTTATATAAAAAAATTGTATGGCTACTCCTTATCGATAAATTTAAACAATTTTAAATCCGAAGCATGTATTTTAACTTTTGATTAATCCAAAATAAAAAATTAGGTACTTATTTAAAAAATTATTTTTTTACGTTTTATTTACTTGGACTTGTAGAATCAGATTCAGTAGATGCTGATGGCTCATATTCACTCTCACTTACTTCATATGGTTCAGCGTCAAAATCACTAATATTAATTTTTTTAGGATTTACACAAAGCATCATTTAACAGGCGATATAAAATGTTTACAGGCATAATGATCTAAGTCAGACTTGGACCACTATGGCTTTCATCGCTATATGTGGATGCGTTTTACATCCATGTTAGTAGCCATATCTGTTAGTGTTGTACTGAAGATAGAAATTTAATATTTTGTCTAGAGGTAAATTACTACGTAAACAATACGATAGTGTCAAGAAACGCAATTCCGAAAAAACTGACTTAGATCACTCTGGTTTTCATATGCTCAATTGTAATAATAAGTTAGTTTCGTTAACTCCTCCAAGCCTCTTAAAATCGGCAAATTCTGCTATTGATAATCTTCTACCAGCATAATTATAACATTTGTATGCAATTGTATACGATTATTTAACGCAATGGTGCAAGGATAAAAATAAAATTTATTGAAAATTTACTTTTATAGTCATCTCGAAGTGAAAGAATCAGTTTTTTTAAGACTTCTCTCGTCTCGCTTCGACAGAAATCTCGTCTGAAGCTAAAATAATCGTTTTAAAGGTATTTTAGTTTTCAGTGCATGAAATAGTTTTTTCATGCGTAAAACAGATCTATTTCAATAATCAAAATCAATGTAAAAATGTCTACTTTTTTTGACAGTTGTAGAAAATTCATATTTACGTCATTGTAGACGGTCACTCATCTAACTTCCTTCTGCCAATGCTGGCGTGCCCCAAGGTTGAGGTCTAGCACCAACCCTATTTCTTATTCTCATTAATGACCTGCTCTCCTCAACTACCAATCCCATCCACAGTTACACTAATAATAGTACTCTTTACTCCAACATTAATTTTTCCAGACAACAAGTCTTGAATTACCAGCTGGATAATAGACAGATTTATGAACCTATCTAATTTCCAAGACTATCGATTAATCTTAGATTGGAATGCCGAAAACCTTCAATGCCTCCAAAACACAGTCTTGCTCAATGTCGTGCAGAAAATTCGGCAACACTGACCCCATCCCTATGAACGTCCAAGCCCTACAGACTAAAGGAACGTTGAATCTTGTTGGCATCGCTTTCAAACATAACCTCACCTGTCACAAACACGTTACTTTAGTTACATTAGGAGCTGAAACTTGGTTTTTTCTTTTGAGAAAAAGTCTACGTGGACCATCTAAATTAAAAAAAAATTCAAAACGCCTTCTTTCAATTCTTTTTTTTTAATTCATATTTAAACAATATCTTCTTTCTTTCTCCTTTCTCAGTTCTTTAGCTCTTTTTAAAATGTAATAATAAGCTTTTCTAAAGTTTCTAGTGTCGTTGTCAAAGCAAAATTAATTTGTACGTCCTTATTTATAAAACAAATAACTAAGTTTACTCAATGGCTGAAAAATAATAATAAAACGAGATATCCGAGTCCAATTTAAATATAGCAATTGAGAAACTTCGAAAACACACCGGCGGCATTATTATTTTTAATTATTTGCTCTTTCATTAGACGTTAATTATTAAGTTTCTTCTGAATGAATATTCAGAATTTTTTTCATTATGTTTTCTTGAGCAGACGAAATTAAACTTATTTTTAGCCTTTGTGAGATAATATTAAGGATGGGACGCTGGGTGGGGGGGGGGTACTTTAATATATTTTTTGTTTAATATAGAGGATTTTTTGAAATTCTTTTAGCATATTCCTCCGGTAAAAATCAGAAAATATGGTATAATGTATAAAATATCTCGATTTAAAACAGCTGCACCCAAAAAGGGTAATCTTAAATTAAGTTCAAAAATTCTCTCACACGCATATTATTATGCCATGTGATACCTCATTTTAAAGGTCTTTAAACCAGAGATATTTTACCCTGTATATGAACATATATCCTGAATGGGAAAAACTTCTTTATTTGTATATTTACGAAAAAAAGTAGTTCAACATAAAAACCTATAGTATAAGGAATTTTCAGGTGGTTTAGAGAACTTATTCTCAATTTTTACGTATTTATATATGTACCCCTGACAAGTAGACTTCATTTCATTGTTGTAATATTTTACCTCACGGTAAATTCTACTCCGACTGCTTGAAACTGCTAATGGATGGCGCTGCCTGTTTTATACTGCTTATACAGTGTGACATGGCTAGCTTAAAGAGTATGCTGTTTCTGAAGGTAGGTATGTTCGTTTATCCTGTACTGATGAGAACTAAAGAGTTCGAAACCGGTATGCAGGTAACGACATCCTAACTAAAGAAAAAAGCTACCTCCTTCCTGGTAGTTTCTTGCAGTCAAACCAAGTATTTTGTTGTCTAACAGTGTTAGTCAAAATACGGCAAATTTTGGTATGTAATCCAGCGCTCGGAGGGGCATATAGCCCGGAGAATAGCTGTTTTACCATGATTTGTTCAAATCCTTATAGTATAAGGAATTTTCAGGTGGTTTAGAGAACTTATTCTCAATTTTTACGTATTTATATATGTACCCCTGACAAGTAGACTTCATTTCATTGTTGTAAAAACCTTTGCTTGTCCTAAAACGTCCAAAAAAGGTGTTAATTTTTAAAATTTATATACAGGGTGAAAATGTATACAATTTTTACGATAAAGTATATTTCTTTTTGTAAAAAAATAATGTAGAAAATGTATTAAGAAAAGTTGCTTAGAATTGAATTTTATGCTATTCAAACAGAAACTTTTTACTTTTTTTTTGTGAAATGTTTTCAAAATTGTATTATTTAGTGTAATATTTTGCACAGAAATGTCAATCTGCAAACAAAAGTCTAGTTTCTTGATCTCGGCGCGGTGAATTCAGTGCTGTCGCTCCAAAAGCAATCTTTTTAAAAAAATTAATCAAAAAATTTGGAAAAGATTCATAAAAAAAGAAAGAAAAGTTTTTATTTAAATTGAAAGTCATAACACCATATTTAGACATAAAATTCAGTTCTACTCAACTTTTCTAACTAAACTGTTCACATAAATTCAAAAATAAAAGTAAGTACTTAAATCTGGATCATTTCTCAGACTTATATATTTTTTACAAACCCTGTATACAAATTTTAAAAATTAACACTTTTTGGGATGTTGCAGGAGAAGCAAAGTTTTTACGTAGAAAAGCCTTTTTCCGTAAATCCACAAATAATGTTTTTTCCCATATATATATATATATATATATATATATATATATATATATATATATATATATATATATATATATATATATATATATATATATATATATATATATATATATAGATATATATATATATATATAGATATATATATATATATATATATATATATATATACATATATATATATATATATATATATGTATATATATGAAATATATATATATATATATATAGACCTTCAAAAAAGTTTAGTAATATTTTACCTTTTCATGAAAAGAAACACTTAAAACTGTACACATATAGTTTATTTATAACTAAAGACGATGCACTCTCTGTTGCAAAATAAATAAAACCGCAAACGACGATACATCAACTGTCAAAGATAGGATCCATCGTAACTTTTAAATTTTACGAGCCGAATCGAGATCACGTTGGCCTTGACTTCGCGAGATTCGACAACACCCGAAATCTCGAAACAACTGACGACCGCCAGATGAAAGCTCCGGCAGGAGCGCGAAGAGCTTGACGATCAGCATGCGCTCCGTGTCTGGACCAGCCTAGCAGAGTTACAAGAGCGATGTGGTTGCTACTTACAGGGGCATAGTCTGTATTTTTGTGTTTGTGTGTACGTAGTCATGTTTTGAAATCTACGAAAATATTTTTGCAATTTTTTTTTATTATTTCGAAAATTAATTGTTTTTCGAAATTATTTTTACAAAAATCGCTTTCGAAAATGCATTTTTCAAAAAAGTTCTTTATTAAACCCTGGCATAATAGCAGTATTTTGACATCCATTTGAGTATCGAATTTTAAAAACCAGAGTCGCTAGATGGACAAAATATCTTTCTGAAAGATTTAACCATTTCCAAAATAATCAGTGAAGCAAAAGATGGTCATACTTTCGTAATCCGTAACTAAATCTGAGACAGCTACTTTGAATTTTCTGAAAACTTTATTTGCTTTGAACAGTTAAAGCAGGCCAATAAAGTATGTCGAAGTTAAGAAAGTATTAAGAAATCGCTCAGTCTCAGTTTGATGTCGGTGGTAAAATAGAATCTTGAGTTTATTGTAAGATTTTTGTGTATCAAAATGTAAATGAATATCAAAGAACACGTCAAGACTTTTACCCGAATCAGATACAGTGAGGGTAAATTATTTAGGCAAATTTTAAAAGTGGTATGTAATTCGATTTCATTTTTTTGGAACCAAAGAGCATTAACTCAGTTTTTGCTTTATTCAGAATAAGATTGTGTGCTTGCGATAAATTGGAAATATTTATAAGGTCATTGTTAAATCAACTTGCTGCTCTATCAACCTTGCCCGAGAAAAGGAAAAATACAATTGAAAGTCCTCCGCGAACTGCTGAGTACTACAGTTTAGCTGTTTTGGAAAATCAGCCGTGTAAATTAAAAACATAAGAGGGTCCAAAATACTTCCCTGCGGAACTCCTTTATATGTTGACAAAAAATTTGACGTGAACTTAGACTCTAATAAAACTCTCTGGCTTCTCCCACTTAAATACCATTCCATAAACTCAATAGCGGATTGGCTAATACCGAAATATGTCAACTTTTTTAAAAGAATGGAGTGGCTTACAGTGTCAAAAGTCTTGCTATAATCCAGAACAACCAAGCAATAACAATTGTTGTTTCCAAGGCTTTGAAAAATATCATCAGCAACTGTCAAAAGAGCTATTGTTATGCTATGGGCTGGCCGGAAGCCGGATTGGCAGTAGATAACATCTTACTTTCGGCAATATGAGCAGTCAGCTGCTCAAACATAACTCTCCAAAACCTTCGAGAGAGTGCAAAGGATACTAATGGCTCGCAAGTCCGATATTTGGGAGGGATTATTGGTTTTAGGTACTGGAATTATATTGGATTTCTTCCATAAAGTAGGAGGGAATTCATTATTGGAAATGCAGTGATTAAAGAAGAAAGTTACCTATATAAGAAATGAGGTAAGGAATTCATAAATTTACTGTTTTAAGATCAAAGCCATTCATCTCTGTTGCATTTGATTTAAGGGAATATATTTTTTTTGCAATTTGTTCTTCTATCGACTCCGAAAAGCGAAAACGACTTACCGCACCATCGTATATTTTGTTAGCATAAAGATTCTGAATTAAGTTACTATTACTTGCATTAGCAGATAGGACATTGTTGACAAAAAATGTATTTAGATTTCTACAGTCCAGCCAGGAGGTATCGAAACGTCATGGCGAAGAATTAATGTTGAATTGTCTGAATGTTTGCCAAAAATTTTAGGGATTCACTCTAAATTTGTGATAAGATAAGTTTTTTCTCGTTTTTAACTGCAACAATTATGTAATTTCGCAATTGTTTATACTCCTATCTCGCTGCTACTATTTTAGTTCGTCTAAACTTAGTCATTGCTTTCCTTCTAAGCCTTCATATATCTAAGATTATCTGTTACCCAGGACGCTGGTAGTTTCGTAAATTTTGAGGTTTTAAGAGGAGCATGCTTGTTAAGCATTCCTTTAACAGGGATATTAAAAAATTCAAGCATCTCATCCACCTTATTCAACTCAAACATTTCGTTTCAATGTATCCTATATAATTCAAACAAAAAGAGATTATAATCAAATTTTCTATAGTTACGGTAGGTAGAATCTCAATTTTTGGTTTGGTCTATTTTTAAGGTGCATTCGACCAGGCGATTATCAGACAGGTATATTTCACAACATTAATAACTCGGCCAGGAAAATTATCCGTAATAAGTCCAAAGTTTCTCACGACGTGTGACACGTGTCGCCATCTTGTTGAACAGGTGCATGTCATCTAATTGGGGCTATAAAATCTTTACATATTGCGGTAGCGTTCACCATTAACATTAACTCTTTCACCATCGCCATTTTCATGAAAAAATGACCCTATCACACCTCCAGTCCACGATGTATACCACACGGATAGTCGAAGAGGATGTAGAGGTTTTTCTTCAATTACTCGAGAATTTTCACTTCCACAAATCATACAATTTTGGTTGTGCACATAAGCTCCGAGGTGGGAATGAACTTCGTCGGAAAAGATAATTTTATTCCAAAATTTTCGTAGTAAGTTTGAACAATTCTAACTCGTTTCTCCGTCGTTAAACGACCCATAATTTAAATTGCCAAGATGGCACATTCAAAATATATAAATTCTAAGTTGTTAAAAATTGGCGCCAAATTTAAATCTTGAAGTACCTGTTGGAAAACCTTTTATCATTTCATTCACATATGCATTTATTGTAAACGTTAGTTACACAATTCTGAATTGTGGAAATATTTAATTACAATGAATTTGTGCAAACTTTTATGACTGACTGAATGTTTATTGCTTCTTCTTTTTTCTCCTCCATTATTTGTGTAACAATTTTCTGTTTATTCCCTAAAAAGACTCTACATACCGTACCTTTTCAGTGTAGATAAGTTGGCTCCAAAATCTGCTGACAATTAGTCAGATGTTACGTATTTTCTCTCAGATAAAGAGAATTTGTAATGCGTGAAACAAAAATTTCTATTCATGAGAAATTTGTACACAATCCCTTAAATGCCATTAAATTACGTCTTATCCTGTAATCTGTAGAGCGTCGCGTTACTTTGGACATTAAAAAAGCCCCGGACAAGCACAAAAAAGCTTAAATTTTGCCAAGAAACATAATTTTTCAACCGAAAATGGGGCAAAGAAAGAAAAAGTCCGAACCAAGCAAAAGCTGACCGTTAGGAACATGTGCGTGTGTCGAAACGCCTATATAAGGTCCGACGTTAAAGATTGGCAATCAAAAATGTTGACTGGTTGACAAAAAATCCCTTGATGGATGGGAAAAAGAAACATTGCCAAAAAAATTGCTTTAACATCAATTATTACAACATAATGTTTCTTAGCTATAAGATTGAAAACTTTTACATCGATTCTTATTTGCGAAGAAGAAGTTTTATTTTTTTATGTTTCTTATCATTTTAAGTCACTACCATATAACGTCACAAGAAAAGTACATATGATAATACTCGAGCGATACCCCTGGTAGCTGCTACTATAAAATAAAACTTCGCTTTGTGCACTATTAATATTTGTACTAAGACGATTATATGTGCTCGGAGTGTCCCCCATATAACACTTTTAAAATCTTCTAATAACATACCGGGGTTTTTCAAATGGAGTATATGATTTAATTACCCAATAAAAACAGTATTAAAAATTAGACTCTAGCGATGTCGCTGGTAGCTGATGGTATAAAATAAAACTTCGCCTTGCGCACTAAAGATTTTGGCGTTAAGACTAATAACATTGGTTTTTATCCTTTATGTACACTTAGTGTCCCCACTTTAGACTTTTAAAAGCTTTCGAATATATATCGTGGGTTTTCAATATGGTTGTATGATTTAATATGCCAATATATCTAATTAGACTCGAGCGATGTCGATGATGGCTGCTAGTATAAAATAAAATAAGTCTCCGTTTTGTACGCTGTGATTTTAGTATTAAGATTAATACCATTGGTTTTTATCTTTTTATACACTTAGTGTCCTCCACGTCACATACACTTTAAAAAATCTCACCCTGTATATATGCCAGGAAACTTCGTTTTGTGTACTATTTATATTGGTATAAATACTAAAAACATCTATTGTCATCTTTTATGTACAATTAGTGTCAACCGCATCACGTATTTAAAAGCTGGTAATAACGTTGTGGTTTTTCAAAATGAGCGTGTGATTTAATGTCTATACAGAGTGTTACAAAACTCCACCGATATTGATTTTGTATTACTTTGTTCTACTTTTTACAATTCCATAAAGAACCCTATTTTCCTTTCCCTTATTCATACAAAAATTAGGTTTCCTCTGGGAGACATATTTTCTACTTCTCAAACTAAAACAAAGCGAACAAGAAAAGAAAGAAGCAAAATACTTTGCTATAAAATATAATCTAAGGGAGACAGTCATTGGGATCCATGCACCTTTTAAGACTTGTTATATTTTTTGTTAAAAGTGTGCTCGTGAAAGCGCCATTCAGGTAGAACCCTTTAAATAAGGATTTGTTTGATATACAAAGGAATGTACATTTTGTTTGATTTACTTTTAAGAATACTAGTACCGGGAACTTTTTTTATGAAGAAGAGAGCATCTTTTGTTCTAAGAAGAGAAATGAATTAGCATGTCATATTTTATACAAACCTAAACAAATCCGTCTAATGCACATCATATATACCCCAAAGGTCGCGCATAAATTCGATAAAAATTGAAGAACATAGAAAAATAGTAATGGTGAAAAAAAAAACTGAAAACGTAATTTAACCATAATGTGTAGTACACTGTTGAATTCAGAATAAAAAGGGCTTCCAAAATTTGATATAAAAATATCGTATTTAAAAAAATGAAGTTGATGATGATTGCTGCCCAAAGACGAAATGTCGAATAAAAATTGATAACGCAATCTTTCAGTTCATTACAAGTTGCTACAAAAAAGTGTTATTAGTTGTGCCCTAAAATTCAGTTTTTCAAAATAAAATGAAAAATCATCTAAAAAATTTCGGAACATCATTTTATTAGTACTTTAATCACGCAACTTTTTCCCAATTTTGTGTTTTTAACTATAAACGAGATCCCCATACTGGCCCTTCTTATCTTGGACACCGTGTATATGTGGTCTAAGGTGATTTGCCAGTGCTTTTCTAGTCAGTAAATTATGCTTATATAACAAAAAACTTCTATCCGTCATATCTTACGATAAATTTATAAGCATGTTTCCTTGTTATTTTATACCAGGCCCTTGTTGTTTTTTAGTACGTCGATTTATCAGATAATACGATGTAGCCCTTCGACTTAATCATAAAGCGATGCCTCGGATATATCAGGTAATCGCATTAGACCCGTAAGACACGTACACGTAATATTTCACGTAAGTCTGATAAACGCGATATGATGTGTGCACGTAGTTGAATTTTTTTTGCTGCGATTCGAATTTGCTTCATATTATTTCTGTATATTATGGTTGAGTACAGCGGGTTCTGGAATTTATTGGACCTACGGATTTTGTATGCATGTAATCCCAATAATTCTGAATTTTTTTTTTGATATTCTCTATACAGGGTGTTACTAAAGTATGTGGCCAAACTTCAGGGTACTATCCCTAACTCAATTTTAGGACACAATGTTCATACAAACATAGGTCCTATATGACTTGGCTTTTAATACACAGGTTGTTGAAATTTTTTTAAAAAGGCTTTTCCTAAATATCTAGAAGACGCAAATTAGTGTCAAGTTGAAACTTGGTGACAATTTTTAATGCATCAACTTGGACATGCATGATGCCTGCATAATGCATCAACTTGGACATGCATGATGCAACAGTCTTGCACTATTTAAACCCATAAGTTTCTTTTCCCAAGTAAGTGAGGTTGTATTCACTTGTATCGAATCCACTGGTGTAGTTTTACATATACCTACATATTAGTAATATTAGGCTAACAAATATTTAATACAATAAATCACGCCACTGGTATTGGAAGAGGCAGCCGCCAGAAATGTTGGACAGTGTTGCCATATTTTCCGATGTGTCTACCTCTCTTAGTCGCATCCATTGCATGTTTTAAACTGATGATTAATTTGGCGCGAAACGATTTTATTAATGAAATGCTTGGTCTGTAGTTTTTTTAATGTCAATGCGTGGAATCAATTACGACCGTTTTGAATTGAAAAGTGACATAGTTAAAAGGTATAGGTGAATGAAAAATAAAACTATCAAGTTCTGAAGTTTTTATTTTTAAGAAAATTTTGTTATTGTCATTGTCACTGCATAATACAGATTAAAAAAAACATATACAACAGAGAACCTAAAAATTATAAATTTAAACTAAGTGAAAGACGTGCTCACCTTCTACTTCCAAACATGTTCTCGATCTTCTCTTGAGCACTTAGGGGGAGTTGTTAATCTCCTGAAATTAATTTTTAATTCTAGCCCATAGGTCTTCTAAATTTTCTTGAAAAGTACTTGTCAACATGACATTTGAACAAATGGTGTCAATTTAATTTTTTTTATTATTAACACTAGAGTTAAATTGTTTCTCAGCACCACTGTTGAAAATATTAGTGTTGAAAGTGAGAGGATTGAACAAAGACAGAAATTGGGGTTTTTTGATAAATATTTTTGTGGTCGTAGGAAAAATATTGTACACTACTCGTGTGAAAGTAATTTTCGCCAAGGTAATATATTTAATTGATATTATTTGCATTCATATGAAGTATTTAATACTTTGCATTTTATTAAAATAATGAACAGTTAAACTGTTCCATTTTAAAAAACTTTTTATTCATGAAATTTGCAACTTGTTAATTCCTAGCTGTACGATTCACACTTATTTACTTAATTCACACTTCTTTAAGATATAATTCACAAGTTTTTGGGTAATTCGCATCTCCTGAGGATATGATTTACATATTTTTATAGATTTCATTACTCTCTAAGACACGACTAACATTTTATAAACTATATAACAAATAGCAAATGTAACTAAAATATTTGGAAAGAACGTTTCATAAGATTAGGGTGCTATACTCCTGCCGCATTTCCACTTTACCGTTAAAGTTAACTGACGTAAAATCAAAAAAAGTCCTCAAAGTATGCCCTGGAATCAACCACGCATGTCTTCAATTACTACTCTTAAAAGGTAACATAGGTAAAAGGTACAGGTAAATAAAAAATAAAACTGGCAAGTTCTGAAGTTCTTATTTTAAAGGAAATTACATCTTTGCATAATACAAGAAGTTAAAAAAAACATATAAAAAGAACCTAAAAATTATAAATTGAAACTAAACGAGAGACGTGTCTAACTTCTATTTTCAAACATGTTTTCTTTCTTCTTTTTACAGCATCAAAAACATTGGTGAGCACTTGGGGGGAGTCGTTAATCTCCTGAAATTTATTTCTAATTTTATCCCGCAGGTCTTCTAAATTTTCACAAGGGGTTTTGAAAATCAAGTTTTTAATGTGTGGCCATAAAAAGAAGTCGCACGGTGTGAGATCGCAGGACCGAAAAATTCTTCCAAAAAATTTAAATTATCAAGAGTTACGTGAATTAGTGCGCCGTGACCTGCTGGAAGTAGCCTTTTCCCATCTCTTCAGCGTCTAATGCGTTTACAAAATTTTCTAAAATTCCATTAATGTATCGCGCCGAATTGAGAGTCGGTTCAATAAACCTTCTTTTCGGTTCTCTATAAAGAAATGTGGATTTTCAGATTTCCACATTCTCGTTTGTTGAGAATTTACATAACTAGAGAGGTAAAACGATGCCTCGTTAGTAAGGAAGCTTTTTCAAATACGTTTATATTATTATGCAAATTACCCATGAACAACTACGAAAATTGCATTGCTTGTCGTTTGGTAACAATTCTTGGACTAACCTTAGGTAATAAGCGTACATATTATGCAGGTCACATTTTATGATTATATGGCAGGTTCCGTAGGATACATTTACTTGCAGGCTTAAATGCCGAATAGGGGTTTGTGGGTGGTCATAAACAATTTGCCTCAATTCTTCTAACCAACCTAAGCGAACTTTGGGTCCTTTACTGCCTTCCCTTCTATTCGCACTTCCTTTCTCTAAACAAAGCGACAGATCTATCAAAACTTGGCGAAACTAGTCGAATCCATGACTACGAGTGGAAATTCTGTTTAAAAATCCTGCAGGGCATCCCGTGTTGAATAAATCCACTGGCCATCAACCCTTCTACCATTTCTAAAGTAACTTTCGGTCATAAAAGCTTTTCGTTCTGCCGCGATTACCAAATTTAATTTTCTTAAAAATAAAAACTTCAGGTCTTGACAGTTCTATTTTTCATTCATCTATACCTTTTACCTATGTTACCTTTCAAGAGTAATAATTCAAGACATTCGTGATTGATTCCACGTCATACTTTGAGGACGTTTTTTTATCTTGTGTTATGTCGCACCTCTAGGTTAAGCTTTACGTTAACATGTACATTGATACTTATTTTTGCTTGTCTCCTGACTTTACTGGCTACTTTTTAAATTGTAATAAATTATACCAAGAAGTAAAAAAAAATATATTGAAATTATCGTAGTAATTTTCTCTTAAGGAATATTTTTGGGTTTGTAACGACTTCCCTAAATGATTTATGCGATAAAAAAATACATGTATATTCCTTATTTCGATTAAAAGAGAGCTATCAATAAGCTAAGAAAATCAGCTGCAATCTTACTAAAAGAAAACGACTTACTCTATTTTCTAAAACTTTACAATTTCTTAGTTGCATGCACTATTTTTACAAAACGAGTAACTACATAATTATAAGAACATCTTGTTTAGCTTGTTAGATGAACGTTATCGGTAAATAATTAAGAGTAATGCTTTGTTATAAAGTGTTTTGTAATAATATCCACTTTATACACTCCCAGGTTATATTACAAGGATATAAAAACAAAGACGCTTTTTAAAAAATTGCAGGGCAGGAAAACCGTTTCATTGTCGATAATTTATCTCTCGTGTTTTTATCCAGTTAAAATAAAACTGAAAATTAATAATTCAAAAAACTAAATATACTTGACGGTTTCATAGACAAACAAAGGAAATGTATTTTGCCTTTCTTTGCTAGTGTGCTTCATGATCTTCACCTAACACGTGAATTTTGTTTGACAAAAAGGTACAATTTAAAAAATAATTGTTACAATATAGGTAAAGGGTGGCCTAACTGTGCTTCAGGATTTAAATTTGGCGCCATTATTTAACAACTCAACCTAGAGATTTTATATTTTGCATGGGTCGTCTGGAGACACGGCAATTTAGTTCACTGATTAACATATTTTACCTCCGAGATAACGAAAGTAGTATTATGGAGCTGAATGGATTTTAACACTATTATTAATTCTCAGTTTTAAAAGAGATATTTTATCATATAACTAGGTGTTTCAGGGGTATTTTTTCATGAAAATGGCGTTAAGAATCTTTTTAGGACCCAGTTAGATTATATGCAAATAATTCGGCTCGGGCAACAGTACGTAGGTAAACTTGAACAATTTGCCAGTTATTCATTTCTATAACCAATATCGCTCTCTTTTAATTCGGTATAAAAATGGTCTACGCTGTTCAAGAAAGATTTTAAATTATTTCCATTTTCGTCCGAAATAATGATTGTCATAGAGCTGCTGCAAATTTATTTAAAAAAACGTCATCCAGATATACATGTGTCCCATGGTTACCTACGGGATCCATTGGCAAAATTTCGAGAAACATCTGTACAAAACAAAAAAAGGAATATTGAAAATCCAGTGCGAGATAAAGCAGTTGAAGTAACTGTTTTGAGTCATATTACGATGGAACATACTACTCGAAGTTCGTCAGATCTTTTAGGTGTTCGGCGTACAACCGTCAAAGGAATATTGAAACACCATAAATTTCCCCCCTAAAAAATTAAAGTAGTTCAGGAATTTTGTGAGGTCATAACGGATCGGTGATAATCCAGACTATCTATATAACATTTGTTTTTCTGATGAGTGCTCTTTTCTCCTCAATGGCTAAGTTACTCGCCATAACTGCCGTTATTTTGGGAAGTACACACCCAGAATCCAAAAAAAGTAAACGTGTGGGAAGAAATTTTTGAAGATCGCATTGTTGGTTCATTTTTTCTATCTGGAAATTTAAACGAAGAACTGTATTTGGATTTGTTAGAAAACGCCATTGATCGAGCATTCATTGAATGCCCTTTAAAACGATGTATAGCCGGCCACACATTACATGGCAAACTAGTCAAACGTTTGTGATGTGTGAAGTTTGCCGAAGAGTGTGTATGGTAGGACATTTGACAAACTCCTTCCAATGTTTGCATTCGTCTACGTTCAGATAGAAGTCGATAAATAAGACCCGAATGAGAGAAATGTTTGCCACTTGTAATTACAAAACGCGATCCAGCATTTACCGCAACACATTATGTGACAAACGCTTGGCAAAATATGTACTCATACCCTTTTTTATTTTTAGAAAATTATTATTCTATTATTGTGTAAAAATCATCAACAAAAGAAAAACTTATTATCGTTTTGTTGAGTTTGGTTTATTATACGTCCAATATGGAGTGATAGAAACAGTTTAATATTAGGGTTTTATGAAAAACATGCCGTATTTGCTATTATTTGCTAATAACCATAGTGGGGAATGTTTACGTTTCGTTTTTATTATTGGGTTCTCTGACACCTTTTGCAATCGTCTAGTAAGCGCTTGTTCTCCGTTAAAATAAGCTGATTGCAGCAGTGGCAACGCTGGCTTCTTTAATTTGAGTCGCCAATAGCTTGAGTCAGTAGTCGTGATACTCTTAGAAGCTAGAATTTTACAAAATCAATTTTATTTGTAGGACCACGTCAAAGATTCACGAATTTAAGATGTTTATCGAAACTGTTAAATATTTTATGATACTAACAGGAACATGGAACGTTGACTGGACAGAAAACTCATTTTTACAAACTCTTCAACTATGGTACCGCCGTATTATTCAAAGCCTCCTATTAACATTTTTATTGCTATTATTTGGAAAACAGATCCAACTGATTCTAATAAAAGCTGACACTAAATTGATATTTGATTGTACGTCTCTATTTTTATCAATTTTAGGGATTTCCATTAAGATATTGATTTACCGACAAAATAATGTATTTAGAGTTTTCTTAACAATTATTAACGAAGAAAGGAAAATAAGCAGGTCGTTAGATAACGAAGTACTAATATCTTACTATAAAGACGTTAATGTCGGTATTAAATTCAGGAACATTATCACTTTTGGTGTAGTAATATCCACAATAGCATTCTTACTCGTCAAGCCTTTTAATTACATCCAAAATCACGGAAAGGTTGAAAAAAGCGAAAAGGAATTGATTGAAGAATCATTTATATGTCCAATATGGTTACCTTACAAGGAGAGTGACAATTTGGTAACGACAACTATCTTGAATGTAATATTTGTGTTTGTCGGTTCTAACATGTATTTCGCAAGTTATATGATACACTTCATCCTTATGCTATTTACCACTGCTCAATTAAGGGTTCTACAGGTGCATATACGTAAAATGGGTTCTGACAATTATAGAGACACTAATCATTACGAAGCTCTAAAAGAAATTATTAAGAAGCATTTATTTATTATCAGGTCAGTACTGGGTGAGTCAATGGCGGAGTAATTGTATGCCTTGACGATAAGATTTGTCAATAATAAGATTTTGTGTTGAAGTATGGTTGGATATTCTGCACATCTTACAAATATTTTGAATTATACAGGTTGCGTTCACAAGATAGGGTCTCACAAAGTTAGATTTTTTAAATGGTTTGAAGGGATTTTTGAATTCTACGTGTAATTTCATAACTTCTTCACTATAGTTCAATATAATAGTTTCCAAGATAATTCGAATTCTAATAAAAATTTTGCATTTGCAGCATCTCTTCGTTGTGAAAATACTATTTAAATTTCGACTCCAAGTCATTCGTAATTTGTATCCTGAATAAATTAAGTCAAACAAACATACCCACTATGAAATAGTTGACATCTCATTTACAGGGTGTCTTATTTCTAGGTCCAAAGTCAGAAAACTTCTAATTAAAAAATGTCACTTTATCAAATTGAACGCCCCGTATTTTGTAAAAGATTTTGTAAAAAATTGTCCTATCCCTAACAACAACTCCCGGTGGTTATAGTTTCCTATTATCGACACAAAGCTATCGGGTTGTTTTCGTCTGCCGATCATTTGACAGCAAACCTAAAACAGAGCAAAAAAACATCGCTTTGTCTCTACAAATAGAATTCTACGACCTCGCGGAGTCCCGGTGCAGTTAAGGCCAGTTCGTGTTAGAGTACTCCGAGTGTAAAATTCAGACACGTTCGGTGATTTTCTTTCGAAAGGGTAAGTAAGGAAAATAGTATAGGATAGTGCAGTTTAGTGTAACACAAACGTGCAGAAACAAATGAAAAACAGACAATTACTAAGTTCGGTAATGCACGTCTGAGCAATCTGATGTATTAGTCCCGTGATCTCTAACAAAAAATTGTAAGAAATCACTTAATAATCTGTCATCAATGACATCTAAACACTCGGACGTGGCTTACCAAACTGAGCTAAATATAAAGTATGTCTAATATTTGTTTTTGATTTTGTTCTTGCGTTGCTTAATTCATATTAGGCGATTTTAAATCAATGACATAGTCATGACTACGTCACCTTATTTGGCAACGTTGCTCCGTATCCTCAATGTTTAACCTAAAAAATCAAAGTATAAAGATTAAATGAGACAGTGTTGCCCAACGTATAATTCAATATATTTTTTAAATATTAAGAAAATCTAATTCTACCTTAACACCAAAGCTTATTATAGACAAATCTTATCTTCAAGGCATAAAATTATCCCATGCAATCGTTACTAGTCATTTAAAATAAAAGCTTGTTGCTTAAGGTCCTTTTTATTATTCCAGGAAATGATAAATATTCATTTTTTAGCTTTGTCGACAAGCTAAACAAAGACACGAGATATATTATGTTTACAGATTTTCTTCTAAGCTCAATACATATTGCGTTAGTGTCCATTGATATTCTGATGGTATATCACGTTTAATCCAAATTTATGTTGTTATTTCGCTATCTTTCTAGTGTTTTCATTCGGTAGAAAGTCATAAATACAAATCCGTTGTTAATGAAAATATCCCCTGTATTCCATATTTTAGCAAGATACCATAAGAGAGCTTCTTTTCCCGATAGCGTATTTGGTAAATCTTGTGACCAACGTATTTGTTGTGGGATGGTTCGCGAACGAAGTCAAAGTTCAGGTTTGTATTTCACGTGCAATAGAAGTAAAACTTCCTCTTATGTTTGCAAATTCCTGTGCCAAAACTATTTTTTCCATAGGCAATTTCATCTTAGATTTTTTCTATTCTTTTATTTGTCATCTGTCATTCTCGGCACGCTCGGAAACGTTCGAGGTTCTTTTGTCTTGCCAAGTTAAAACCAGAGAAAAGCAAGGCAGAGAGAATAATATCTCTTCTTCCTGCCAGCTCGACAAAGAGATGGCCTTCAAACGGCAACACCCCGAGATTGGCGCGTACAATTCTCACAATGCACCCCGACATTAGCCAGTGCGGCAGCAACACGGCAAGCAGAGAGAGTTTTCTGCGGCGCGTCTCAATACTCACTCACACTGTGTTTTATAATAACCCAAATTCTGCAGCGCACGCCCGTGGCAGCTTGCTTCAACCTCGGTTTGGAGGTCATAGAAAGCAAATCGTCTTTATGAATGAAATCGGTACGAGATATTATTCTCTCTATCTTGTTTTTCTCTGTTAAAACCACAATTTTTAACAAAAATCGGCATCGCTATTTGCTTCAAGTTACCTTTAATTTATGTTAGGAACTTGCACCATCTGTCATCGGGGGATATGGCACTATTTATGCGCCATCTATTATGTGCGCTAAGATACAGTCCTCTTAAGCAAGGAGATCGCGATGAACAAGTGAGCAGTGTCGAGAACGAAGCATTGTTTTTTACGTTAATAATTTGGTTTCTGAATGTTGTGATATTTTAAGTTTTTTACTTTGGTAAAAAAGTAGCCAAATGTACGCTGCGGAAATACAATTTTCTAGGCACTCTCTACATATCCTAATACATTGTAAGACACTGACAATTGCATATTATTTTGGTTCCGAAGAAATCAAAAAATGATTTACAACAAAATTTTAGAGTCTTGCTCTTGGAGATTTGTTGTACCAGATAAAGTGGTATAATCAAGACGTAAGAACCCAAAAACTACTAACAATTATGATTCGACAAATGCAGAAACCTCTGACACTGTCCGCTGGCCCATTTGGACCCATGACCCTCGACAGGGCTTTAGAAGTAAGTTTTTTAAAACAGCACAAGTATTTAGTAATTTTTTTTATACAGGGTGTTATGAAATTCACTGTGTATATTGAAACCGGTATTGTGGTATGAATTCAGTTGGCGGAAAATAGCCATAAACGTCGCTTCGCGATAATAAGCAAAGTATGGCTCCTCAAAAAAAACTGTTTAAACATTTCAAACCACTGGTAAAAAACAATGAGTTAGGTTGTTGTGTTGCCAAGTCTCTCAACAATAATTCTATGTAACAAGTTTGAAAAAATAATATTTTTGTTACCTTTACAGAAATAATTCTAACTCCTCCAAAATTCTCAATTTCAAAAAGTTAAAATACTATTACACAAATAAAATAATTTGGAGAACAGCTATTCAAATCAAGAATAAAATAATATGGTCAATTAAACACCCAGAAATTCTGTGTTGTTCTAACTTATAACATCACTAAGAGCGTACGATATTTTGTTAATATTAACAGCACTATTAAAGGACTGAAATCTATTTTCTTTACCTAATTACTAAACAGAGAGCTCTCATCACTAGATGGGGTCTAGTGATGACCCAAACCCAACCGGATTTGGATGTGATACCAGATACGGATTTTATTTGTAAAAAGGTCAATTTAAATTAAAATTTTGGCAGTGCATTTACACAATGCATTTACGAAAAAGCGGTCATGTGCCAGTCAAACCTGCGTCATAATTGTAGGGACGCAAATCTATTTTTGGTGTTATCTTCCTACCCGTCGTGACAGGCGTCCCGTAATTTTGCAACATGCATTAAAAAGGTCAAAGTGGCATGCAATTTTACCGTTCGGGCGGGGAATTAATAAACAACCGGTAGTCGACCTCTGGTGCCAGGCAGTACCAGCCTGAGCAAGCTATGAGCGCGCGGCAAAGTGCGCGGGCATATTTTTGTTTTGATTTTGTGGGAAACTTTTTCCCCACTTTTTTTTCGACTTCTATATTTTTTGTTTCCATATTTTTCGTTTTTTTTACATCTGCGCAGTATTCAGAAGGTTTAATTTGGGGTCTTCGAAGGATAACTTACCCTTTTTTAAGAATATAATGTCCAATTGTAAAGCTACAACTACGTATTTAACTTTTTTTCCAACTTTTTGATTTTTGGTTTTTTGTATTTTCGTGTTTTGACATCTGCGCAGTAGACCAAAATGTATACCACGTGCAAGCCGAGCGTACTAGACATCCGCACGGAATTACAGGGGATGTACTTTGGTGTCAATTTTAACCTAATTTCACGAGTGTATGGTCCATATGTTTCCATATTAAGTGAAGAAATTGCTATTAAATTAAAATACACATTTTTAATAAAAGAAGCTTCGGAATTAAAAACGCTTTGGATTTTTGGTGGTTTAAGTTATTTTTAAAATAAAAAAATGTGCAGTTTGAGCGAAAAAAGGTATTGGGATTGTCTGTCGACTATGCCAGAGGTCACATATTTCAATATAATAAACCATTTTCATAACACATTGTATAAGTTTGCGAAGTATCCCTGTTATCTTTTACATATGAAGCTCACCAGGGAAAAAATTGTAATCCTAACACCTCAAATCTGCTAAAATCTTATAGAAAATAGAGGAAGAATATATATAAGCTGCAAGCTGCAATATGCATTTTGTGTTAAAAAAAAATTAGATATCAAAGCAAAATATTTTTTTGACACTCATGAAGAATCTGAATTAGAACAGCGACATTAAAAAGACCAAGAAACTGACCAGGCGCGCTTTGTTATAAATAGTATAATTTTTGCTTTTTAATTTATGAATGTGCTTAATTCCTAAAATATATCCGATTGCATCATTATCGAAGCTTTTTTTACATTGTGCATACTTACCTATTTCTGGGAAATGGGAGAAATTCTTTATTTTCATTTAATACTTCTTGCTTTATTTATACATTATTATTAACGTTGGATTTGGCATATAATTATCAAACCGATTTTACATTGAAATAAATTATTTAAAAACTAATAGTAGTAATAAGTTTTAAAGAAAAAATACGAAAACAATGGTTATGTGTTTTTTATGTCGGTTGAAATCGATCGCCTATTAAGCCTATTAAGAATTTAGTTCAATTATTATCAAAGAACAAAAAATATCAAAACCCAAACTGACATAATAACGGTCTATAAAGTTATGTATTTTTTACAATAATAATTTTTTTTATCTTCTGACAGTCCACGAAGACCGAAATCTATGTACTATGTACCGTGGATGTACTGGGGAATCGACTCACACATCCAGAGCTGGAAACATCCGTAGGGATTTCACCAGCCCTTTAAGAGGATGTGTGGGGTGGTACCACCTCGGTCGAGGAAGAATTCCTCTACCACCTTCCAACAACAATCACAAAATATCCATGGCCAAAGCGAGATTCGAACCCGCGCCTCTCGATTGCAAAGCTGGCGCCGTACCAATTCGGCCACCGGAGACGCGATAATAATTCTGGGTTTTTATTTTTACTTGTATACTGAATCAGTAACTCGAATCGTAATTAATAATAATAAGTTAATAACCTGCGAAACAAAGAAAACTGACTACGTTGCTTTTTTGGAAGTGTTGCAATTTGGACTGTTCAATATGTGACTAAGGGTCAATTATGATACATGAAGGAACGGCATATAACAACTCCCCCTTTTATAAAAAGTTGGTGCTTTGCAGCAAGCTTTAGGATTATTGGTTGGATTGAAGTTCGATTTGTTCTTCTTCCAGAGTGTCGCTGATGGAACGGGTACTGGGTCGTCTTTTTGGCATAAAATTTCGTGATCTTTGGTGGACTGTCTCTCTTGGCTTGGACACTGGTGGTGGTGGCGGATCGTCGTTGTTGGTGATAGCCATACCGATTCTGGGGTGTCGTCTTCGTCTACATTTACAGAGGATGTAGAGGACTATTAGAGCAGCAGTCAGGGTAATGGTAAGGATTGTAAACCAATGTAAGTGATTGGTTACAAAAGGTTGGTTAACGAGTTTGTCCAACTCATCTGAATATTGATTGAGTTTGTGTTGGGCAATATTCAGGTCTTCGACATCGATCTTGTTTAGCTTTAGAGGTTTCAAGTCGGGAATATGAAGTTTCTCGGGAAGATGACCACAGCATTCTAAGGGTATCTTCACTGGATGACTTTTGTATTTGTCGATGGGATATTTTGCGTGTACTCTGATGCTTACTATAAAGGCGTTACATGTTGCAGTTTCAACAGGGAATTGGCATTTATCAGTTTGGTGACGATATCTCTGTTTATACATTTGACTGTAACTGGCAAGGGATCGGAAACAGCATTGAGCCAGTAATTTTGGCTAAGTTCCTAGACGATGTATTCTTTGGCTAGTAGAACTAAAGGCTGGCCGATTTTGGGTAATTCTCACATGACATCACTGTCGATGGGATAGGGCAGGACATCGGAACAAATCTTAGTATTGGTTCCAAGGTGCTTGCATTTATCCAGATTTCGAAATGAGAAGTACAATAATGAATCATCATCACGCGCAATGTATTTTTGAGTAGTTGGTAAGATGTGATGAAAAGCTGTTCGACTGTCTAGAATTGGTATTGGGTATAGGTGGTAAAAGGTATATGTTTCAGGTTCGGTTAAGGGAATTTTTAGCACAAAAATTATTTTCGCTTCGGACTGATGGGTTTCTAGCTCCATTATATCTAGATATTTTGCGACATTTGTTGAGTAAGTAGGAAGATAGGAAATTTTTAACTAAAGAGCGAGAAATTTCTTGCAAGGAGGACACCAAATTTCTTTGAGTAATGATTGAGCTATGCAATATGTTAGGCGTGCTAAAGTAGTTGCATCCAAAATGTTACTTAGGAAATCTTTCAGGATAGCTTTTCAGAGATTCACATAAATTTGCAATTTTAATTCTACTTTTATAAAATACTGAGATGTTGCACATGGCATCTAAAATTTCTTTTATATTATTAATTATTAAAAGTGTCCTCGTATATCTGTAATTTTTGAATAGTAGTATTGAAGGCTTCAATAACAGGTGGTTACAAAAATTTGCTTTTTTAGGAAATTTTTTATTTGATACTCGTGGGTAATAGTAGCCCGAAGAGTCTAAAGGGAAGGAGACTATTCGTAGTAGGGCCTTAACCTATCGAAATTAATTTTGGAAATTTGCTGTGTTTCTGGATTTAGCACGGTTGCTGAGGTTTCAAATACTTCCTGTATTTCAAAAGGGCCATTAAATTTGTTTTGGGCTTTGTCTTTTATTTGTGATTCGTTGACGTACACTTTATCGCCAGGTTTGTATTCGGGAATTTTCTCTGAAACCGATTTGTCAAACCTAATTTTTTCTTTTTCTTTTTGTTGCTCGGTTTCGATTCGCGCGATTTTGTAAAAATATTCCATACGGTTGCTTAGGTCTCTGACATATTTTGATATCAACTCTTTTTCGTTAAACAGGGTTTCAGGGGGCCTACTAGATGTGTGACCGAAAATTAGTTCATGGGGTGTAAACCAATGGGTTTTATTTTTCGTATTGTTGTAGAAGTTAATTGCATAGGAAAAATTTTAGAGTTTTGTTCGTTGGGATTTTCTCTACAATTTTTTACTTTTTGGCAAATTTCGCAACTTCTTACAAATTTTCCCACGGCTTTGGTGAGTCCTAGGCAATTATATTTTTCTTTAATTCGTTTTACAGTTCCGTTTATTCCACGGTGTAAATTATTTTTGCCATTGAGGTAATGGTCTAAAATAACAGGGATTTGATCTTGATCGGGGGTTGTAACGATATTTTGACAGATTTTGAGTTTTATTCCTTTATGGGTAAAAATGAAAGAAAGAATTTCTAATATAGGCAGGTTTAAATTGTTTTCGATACAGTAGGTCTCTGTAGAGTTAAATTCGCTTTGGTATTTATAGAGAATAAACAATAAGTTTGCTACTGCGTTTTCCGGGTCAAATCGTAAGGGAATTATAAAGTACTTTCGATTTATGAAGGTTTTGCTTGTCAAAATATGTATCTGATCTTGAGGAAAATTAGGGAATTCTTCAAAAATATCGTCAATTATATTAAAATGGAGGTCTTCCATCTTATTTTGCCAGACAAATGTAACTATATTTTTGTGATTTTTATCCAAGAGTTGAGAGTTTGAAATCTCAAATTTCGAATAGTCAATGAATGGTTTAGTTTTATGTTGGTGAAAAGTATTAAGCTCTTCTCTAATTTTGTCAACGTCTGTATCTTCTTTATTTAAATGATTGGTTCTTAATTGGTTTTTAATTTCACGCTGAAATTCCTTTATTTTATTTCTCATATTGAAATTAGAAAATGGTTCGGCAGTGTCATTTACCGACTCGAGTTTCATGTCGAAGAAATCAGATAAGCCTGATACGCTGTTAATTAGGGATATGTTTGATAGACCTTCTACGGCCCTCTTTAGCGCTTCTGTCTTTTCCGGGGCAAGCGTTCACTTAGTTGTCTTCATCCATCTGTTTATGTCCTTCAGGGTTATGTTAGCTTTTTCGATGAGTATTTCTTTGGTCTTTGCTGTCACTACCATTGCGAGGTCGTCTGTAAATCCTACTAGCTTAACGCCCTCGATATAAGGTTCTTCAATACGTCGTCGTACAACACGTTCCAGAGGGTAGGGCTAAGAATCGAGCGTTGATCGTCTGGAAGCCCCCGCCTCCTCCTCCTCCAAGAGGTTTGAAGGCTTTGAACTAAACAAGGTACTCGTATTTAGTACCTCAGTCTGAGACTAATTACAGAATAGAAGTTCTTGCGAACGGGATAGGTGTATAGATTTGCGTCTATTATCCAGTTCTTGATATCAAAGACATTTAATTTGAATATTAAGGTACGAGACTAGAAAAACATATTTTTATATAACATTCTGTATTACTTTGTATTCATTCTTTCCACGCACAGCAAATTTACAAGGTCATAACACGGAGTTTATTGTAATACAAATTATAGGTTTGATGAATTTTTTTTTAATAATTAATTTATAATTAAATTACAAATTAATAATTCATGAGTTAAAAATACTTAATAGTTTTTAATACAAACAAGACCAAATATCTTAGCATTTTTGCTAGTGCTAGTTTACCTCTTTGTATCGTTGGTATGGTAATTAATTTATACGCCAAAAAGGTAAATTTTACTTAGTTCTAACATCTATTATGCTCTAGTTAGGGAGCTGGTGGTAGTAATTTTTAAATGATTTCATCATTTGGCAGATGTTATTATTGAATAAAGCAAAAAACTGAGTAAAATAAACAATATGAGCAACTTCTGCCTTTAATTTATTGTTGCAATATCAAATGAGAGCTTGTGAAATATGTAAAAAAAATAAGTGCTGTAAATTAATTGGTTTGTTGGTCGGTAAGCCAAAGTTAGAGAGAGAACGAAATAGACGCTTCAAAAACGTTAAGACAGGAAAGTCCAGTAAAGTAACAGCAAAAGAGAGAAAACTTATAGATGTCCTTGAAAATTTCAGTGCATAAGGAGCAATGAAGCGATAGAAGGAAACGGAGCAGATGCTCCAAAACATCAAATAAGTAGGATAGTGCACAGCCCTCGTCGAAAGATATTCTAAAGCCGACGTCCCATGTGCGGAATTAAAGACGGAGGCGGAACAGAAAAGGCGACTCTATTGGTCGCTGGGCGGTCATCTGACAATTTTTGACGTCACAAATTGTCAGATGACCGCCCAGTGACCAATAGAATCGCCTTTTCCGTTCCGCCTCCGTCTTTAATTCCGTACATGGGACGTCGGCTTGATTCTATTCTTCTTTGAAGTCCGCAAAATGCAGTCAAGCATGATGGAAACAACGATGTACGGGGACTTCGCGATAGCAATCGAAATATTCTTATTCGTGAGCGCTTACACGATATCCAGGCAAGATATTTATGAGTATTTATAACAGGTTTAATAAAAAAAAACGTGATGTATTACTGAACATAAAATACAACAAATTATTGTATTTAGTACTGAATACACAACTATAAATAAATGCTCTTATCGAATTAATTAAAATCTACCAGTAAGTAATTAGTTGAAAAAATGAAAGGAACATAACTTCGTTGTTTTTCGAATAATATGCTAATACAAAAACAAAATCTTGTATGTGAGAAATAGTACCTTAGAAAATAGAAAATGTGAATATGTCTTTGTTTTTAGAATTGTAGCGTTAACCAGAAACCGAAATGTCTGTCTCCTTTTTATGTTAATTTAGAAACTCTATTAATGTCAAAAATATCAATAAAAAAGACGACGATATGATTTAGTAAAGTTTTTTTTCTTACATGTTTGTAATTATTATTATAAAAAATGCAATAATGTGGACGCCTGCCTCCCGTAAACTTATTATCTGTATAGTGCCCCTAATACAATATATCAATGGCAGACATGATAATATTATTTATGACAATTTTTATCTCAAATTTTAAATTAAATTTCACAAAAATTCAGCGCCATCTAAGCTCAGCTCTATCTTTTTCTAACCCACATATTTGTAAACTACATTACATATTACTATGAACGACGATAAAAGCATATACGGAAATTGCTACCAGCTCCCTAACTATAAAAAAGTAGAATGCTACCATAAACTTTAAAATTGCAGATTTAGAGCAAGCTCAAAGCCTAATTTAACATGCTCATTGAAAAGATAAAATATTTTATGATAATAACAGGAACATGGAATACTGACTGGACAGAAAACCCATTATTAAGGACAGTCCAACTATGGTACCGACGTACCCTTCAAAGTATATTAGTTATATTTGGATTGCTAATATTTGGTAAAGGAATTCAGCGTATTCTTCTAAGGGCTGACAATAAACGGATATTTGAATGTGCCTCTATGTTTTTAACTGTATTGGGGATTGGCGTAAAGGTGCTTATTTACCAAATGAAAAATTCATCCAGACTCTTTTTGACAATTATTAACGAAGAAAAGAAAATAAGCATGTCTTCAGATAATGAAGTAATAACATCTTATAATAAAGATGTAGATGTTGGCATAAAATTCAGGAATATTAACATTTTTGCTATAGTGATAGCAGGAGTATTTTTCTTTCTCATAAAATTTATTATTTTCAACAAAAATAACGGAACAGTAGAGAAGACCGACCAGGAATTAATAGAAGAATCGATATTTTTTCCAATATGGCTACCTTATAAGGATAGTGACATTTTATCCTTGGTAATTTTCTTAAATATAATGATTTATTTCACAAGTGTAAATATGTACCTGGCGAGTCAAACAATACTATTTATTCTGATGATATTTACCGTTGCCCAGTTTAAAATTCTACAGGTGCATATACGTAAAATTGGTTGTGACAAATATCAAAAAACTAATCATTATGGAGCTTTAAGAAAAATCATTGAGAACCACTTATTTCTTATGAGGTCAGTAGATACACTAAACTGATCGAAAAAATTTAAGAACCTTTTAAATTTATTTAATTCAGGCAGAAAATGTTGGTGGGCATTATTCATATAAATAAAATACGTTTTATCCATACCAAATTTCATATTCGCTATTGCTAGACCGGTCTAGGTTGACAGTCAAAAGTTCAAACTAACAAGTATAACAATACCACTTAGTTTTGTAGTAGGAATATATTTCTAAGGTTTCTCACAACTTTATGAAAAAAGGACAGAGAAGTTCGATACAGTTCAGATCTGGAGAAAGCGCAGGGGAGTCAGTTAGACCAATTTTATACAGTTTTAGCTATTCTAAAACAATCCTGGGTCTATGTGGACGAGCATTATTATTCGGAAACCTGAAAGTAGATCCGAAATTTCCACGAGTGTAATTCAATATAATTGTTAATGATATCCCAGTGATTTGCAGTCAAAAAATGCATTTTATAGGCCTAAAGCTATGCCGATGTGCTTCTTTAAACGGCTACCTGCAGTAAGAAGATGCTGACTCGATCCAGTAGTAGGCTCCATTCTTCCTCCTTCCTCCCCTTGACTAATAAAACACTATCTTCTTTTGTAATTGTAGACCTTGATCTAAATTTTCTTGGTCATTATATAATACTTCTAATCTCATTGAATCGTTATTCAAACGAGGAGTAACACTCTGACTAACATTACAGTGATTAGCCACATCAGTTTGTCGCGCACCTCTAATCAGAAACCCAATAGCTTGATCTGCTGCTTCTTCTTCAGACAAATGACGCTTGTTCTTCTTGTGGAACATGAATGGTTCATAGTTTTTACAGAATATAAAGCACCAAGTAACACTAAAGACGGATCAACGCCTGAAGATAAAAGACCTTTCGATCTGCTTGTACTGATAAATTGTCCTCTGGAAACGTAGTGATGTTGTCAAATATTTTTCAACAAGCACGGAATGATACTCATTTCCCACGAATGCTCAGGTTTGTTAATCGTAAATTACATGAGTGAGAAGTGAGCATTCCGCGAAAGCGGCAGTGGTATGCTATACTTCTACGACTGACAGCCTTTCAAAGCAAAAATTAATTTTTTTTATGTTTTTGGATTACAATTTAAAAATGCCTAAATTAGGACAAAATAAGTAAATTCAGAGTGGCTGCGTTAGCAGCTTCCCTGATCGCAGGTGGTGTTGATTGAATAAATTCTTCCGAATCGCTTTCGTTCATATTTCATCTTTTAAAACGCAAAAGCTCACGATTGAAAACTAAAAACAACACTTCAAAACAAAGGATCCAACAAATGTTAACAGACATTTCTGCGGTTGCCATAGACAACTGCGATTTGGTTTCGTCTAGACCTATTATATTTCTTAAGCCGTATCAAAATGAGATTATTGAATTATTGTTTTGGTTCCCACCCGCAGCACCCATCGCTGCCATTTTAGATTTGTTATTGTGCTAACAATGTGGCTATTAATATGACCTCATAAAAAATATATTTTTTGTTGCCATGACGATGAAGGAGACGTGTAAAAATTTTTTCTGAGTTAATTTTCTCTTAGAAATCAATATCCTTAACTTTTTTCAATCAGTTATTTATACTAAAAGTTTAAAAGTCGTTATTTATTTACGAGATATGTTGTTCAGCTAGTTATAAAAATGTTTTTTAGCTTTGTTAACAATTTAAATATGGACGTAAAGTATATTATGTTGATAGACTTCCTTCTGAACTCAGTAAATGTTGCTGCAGTGTCAGTTCTGGTTCTAACGGTAAGTTTTTATTCTTAATCCACATCACCAGAAAGAAAAAGTTCAAGATTTGAATAAAAGTAGGTATTTCTGATAAGTGCCATTAATAACGAAATGCATCCGTCGTAATCTACCTGGCTTGGTTTGTTCCAGTAGTCTTACGTCCAGTTGCATAAATAATTTGAGAATCAAACTAATTGAACACTTGCAATGTGACAGCAATTGCTAAAGATGACACTAAAGTTCTATTAAATTTATTACTACTTGATTCTCGCGTAACACATCAAGAATAAGCTTTAAGCAACTGGCTGTCAGATTTAAATATATTGAATCAAGAGCCGAACACATTGTTCTGATTCCGTCAGATAAATTTGTGGTTCTATTGGGAAAGACAAACTCAGACAGATGGCGCCACCTAGCTTGTTCATAGGTGTTATTGTATTTGTTTGAACTTAAAGTGGGTTGCTTTTCAAATTCAAACCTACTTTCACAATTATTCTGTTTAAATTTTGATAATTATGTAGTCTGCATAGGAAGTGAGTAAAGTCAAAGCTGATTTAAAGATATTATGAGCTACTTCTTATGAAAAAAAGGTAGAACAGCAAGTTCTCAACAGAGAAAACTGAAAATATATACCAAGAATCTTAAGTTTGATAAATTTTTCCTTCGTATAGCTTTTAACCATAATCCCTTTATTTTCTAGAAGCTTTTATTTAACTTCACCTGTTAGTATGTATGTATGTATGTACATATGTATATTTGTATTTATGTATGTATATTTAGGTCAAATATTGCAATCAAAATTTCGATTAGTTCTAATTAAGCTGGCTAGGGCTTTGGAATTGTGTACACTTAATTACCTTTTTCTTCACATCCCCTTGATATGAGCATCAAATGAATGGGTTTGATGAGTAAAATACGATAATTTATGTGCCGTCATTCTAAATCCAATATGGCGGACGCCACAAGATGGCGGATTACCCTTTTCTTCACAGCCCCCTTGACATTTGTATCAAATGAAAGGATTTGACGAGTAGAATACGATAAGCTGTGTGACGTCATTATAAACCCAATATGGCGGACGCCACAAGATGGTGGATTGCCGTTTTCTTAACAATCCCCTTGATATGGGCATTAAATGAAAGGATTTGACGAATAGAATACGATAACAGGTAAAATTTATTGTAATAGTGATGCATTATCAGAAATGCATAGGTTAAGATGTAGCTAAAAATTTGAAAATAAAATATTGTATATTGTACTGTATTTTTAAAATAAGCTTTTATTATTTAGATGTGCTAAAACGAAAAAAGTAAGTAAATTTTTTTATTATGGCAATGCTAAATGCTCTTTATACGTGGAGGTAGTTCACGTGGCTGGATCCTAATAAAATAGTATCAAAGTTATCACTGAAATAGATATAATATATTACGGTAACTTTACTGTCTTAAAAGCTTGTCGCGTAAATAGAAAAGAAAAAAAATACATACTTAGGTTTCTACTTACAATTTCTGCCAAACAAAATTAATACCCGTATGAACTTTTCGCGCTAAAAGCTTTTAAGTCAATAAATATATCATAATATATCTATTTCAGTGATAACTTTCATACTACATTTATTAGGATCCAAGCACGTGAACTACGTCCACTTATAAGTAGCATTTAGCATTGCCACAATGAAAACACTATACCTACCTAGTTTTTTCGTTTTAGTACATGTAAATAATACAAGATTTGCTCTTAAAAAGTATTTGTTCCAAGATTTTATTCGTCTTTAGGCATAGTCTGTATGAAACAAGAGTCCACAGGTTTCTGGACCCCTGTTGAGTTGCATGTTGGCACAGAATAAATAGCCGTTTTATCCTTTTGAGAAAAATGTCAGATTTGTTAAATATAAGGCAAAATTGAAAAAGAGAACCCGCTGATTTTTCAGTTCGTTTTTTAAGTAACTTACTTAAAAATAAACTATGTAATCCATATTTTAGGAAGGCAACATAAATGAGCTTACTGCCCCTGTTCTTCATTTATTAATTATTTTATCCAGTGTATTTTTATTGGGATGGTTCGCGAACGAAATTAAGGTGCAGGTTTGTTTCAGAATTTTGATTTTATCATATTATACGTAACTAACGCACAGTATGTCACTCACAATAATACTGGGTGTCCGCTAGTTAATGCTATGCAGCAAAACCACAGATTCCTTATATAAAAATATTAGGATTTAACCAAATTTACCTATGCTAAAAAGTTGATAATAATAAAGATATAGGGTGTGGTGGGCCGAAATCGCATATTTTTTATAATTTGGAGTAATGATTTTGTAATCGATATTAACAGTTTCCTTCTTAAGTTTTAAAACAAAAGTTTATTTTGGAGGTTTTGATTGTGTGACGTCTTCTGCCCTCTACCGAGGCTCAAAAATTTTTAAAAATCATTTTTTTTTTAATATTTCGATTTGTAAGACCTCCCAATAATTTGGAATAGTTATTACAAAGATGAATTATATTTAGAGTTTTTCTATTGTGACTGGTCTTTTGCCCTCTACCCACCATCAAAATTTTGAAAAAATAAGATATTTTTTAGATTATTATTTACAAAAACTTTTTTTTAAATTTTCAATGGAATTTCTAAAGGTATGGCAAAAGATACTTAAAACTAAATTTTGTGTTTAAAAAAGAATAAATTTTACAAGGTACGGCCCAGCTCCTGCCACGTCACGTAAACCAATCAGGGATGATAACGTACGGTTCAATGTTGCTATTTCAATTTATTTTAACTTGTTTCAATAGTTCGTAAGCAGGTATCGTGGCGTCAACCTCGCTTAAGCAAAGACAGTTTTTGTTTGGGCGGTATAGCAAACCGAAATTTAAAAAATAATTTTTCAATTTTTTAAAAAATTTTGACCCCTGGTGGAGGGCAAAGACGCCACACAATCAAAAAACTGTAAATACGATTTATTTTTGTTTTGCTAAAAGGCAACTTTTTATCGCTATTTGAAACCCAATTTTATGATTTTTATTTTTCGGCCCACCGCGTCAAAGTTTAAAGTTCATTTTCGATTTTTTTAAATAACTTTGGAAAATGCCACGTTTTCTTACAAAATTCATTCGGGTATTCTATAGAATAGGAAATGTAAATTTATGTAAAATTTTGGTGCAGACTGTAGAGGGCGCTGTCTGCGACACTGCGTAAGTTGAATGGTTCACAAATTTTTTGCACCTTAGTGTATTCAGGTTTTGAATGAAAATTATACTTTTTCCATCTTTATTAAGTAAAACCGATATACCTCGTAAACGTCGCTCCGAGTAACCGTTTTCAAGATATTTGCGTTTAAATCCTTCAATACACCCTGTTAAATTGAGATTTGTAAAACTAACAGTACAAAATGCCGAGACATAATTTGTTTCCTAACGAAGAAATGCGAGACACGGTATGCATAGGAAAATTTTAATGGACGCAGAGCTCATCGAAAACCTTTGGAATGTACCCAAATCGAAGACAACCGCATTCTAAGATTTTCAGGAACCTTCACGACAGGCTGGGAGAAATGGGTTCCTTTCGCCCAAAAGGAAATTCCGCGGGACACCCGACGCATTTCTGTGGGAACTGGAATAGGCAAGTCATTCGTTTGCAAAATTATTCACGGAAAGGGGCTTTATCCGTATTATTTCACGCATGTGCAGAATAATAAACACGCATGGGATTTAGAAAATCCACACTTAGTATCCGAACATCATTTCCAATACGAATTTAAGATTAACATTTGTCGTTGTCTTATTGGTAATTATTTATTGGGTCTATTCGAACTATCACCTAATTTAAACGGGGAATTATTTCTTAATTTTCTACAAACTCACTTATGCGATTATTAAGATGACCTTCCTCTAGAACTAAGACAAAACATGTTGTTCATGCAGCATGGAGCCCCGGCCCACTTCTCTAGACGTCTCAAAGACTGCTAAATACCCACTTTCCTGATCGCTGGATAGGTCGTGGAAGCCAGATGCATTGGCCGGCTCGAATCCCCGATTTCAATCCTCTTGATTTTTGTGTTTGAGGATATATGAAACTGCTGGTATATGAAGAAGCAATGAATACCCTGGAAGAATTATGGCAAAAAATTAAGAATATTGAGGAGTCGCTTCGAAACAAACAGTTATTTTTTAAAATTAGGCAGTCGTTCGGTAAACGGGTACTCAAGTGTATTGAAGTGAATAGAAATTACTTGGAACATTTATTGTCGAATACAGACATCTTTTTTTATTAATCGTTTTTGTTATTCTGGTGAAAATTATTTAAATAAAAATATTTGTGTTGGTAAAACTGCTCTCTCTTTTCGTAGAAAACTATTTTTTTCTGGTTTTAAAAGTATTTGGTAAATGAAAGGAATTAAAGAACACCGTAATTTTTTCCGGGTTATTATTCCTAATTATCTGGTAACTAAACAGTATGGAATTTTCAATGTTCTTTGCCTAATAAAGATGGAAAAAGTATAATTTTCGTTCGAAACGTGAATACACTAAGGCGCAAAAAAGTTGTGAACTTTTCAACTTACGCAAACTCTCGCAGACAACAATGTATCTCAAAAATTTTGAAAAAAAATTAAATTTACTATCCTTTAAAACCCCCGAATACCAAGTTTTGTAAAACAATGGTTGCTTTTTCAAAGTTATTTTAAAAAATCGAAGATGAACTTTAAACTTTGACACCCTGTATCTTGATTATTATCAACTTTTTAACATAAGTAAGTTCGATTAAATCTGAATATTTTTACATAAGGAATCTGTGGTTGTACTGTGTACCATTAATTAGCGGACATCCTGTTTATTTTAATTTCAAATTATATTCCAGAAACGCATAACAAAAGTAATATATTTTTAAAATATTTTAGAGCCTTGCTCTTGGAGATGTGTTATACGAAACAGACTGGCATAACCAAGATGTACGAACCCAGAAGTTGTTAACAATTATGATTCAACGAACACAGCAACCTCTGACATTGTCAATTGGTCCATTTGGACCCATGACTCTGGAAACAGCCTTAAAGGTTAGGTTTTACTAAATACATCGCTTTTTTTTGACTCTAAGTTATTGCGAAATACGAGGCAGAGTCAAACGAAAACCTTAAAAGTGCCCTAAAAACTTGCCAAACAATTTGGCAGCAATATAATTTTGAGATTTATTAGACCCTGTTAATGACATACCATAGCAAAAATTGAAAAGGTTCACAGAGTGGCAGTTTCAAAATGAGAACTCCACTTATGCACTGCACTAGGGAAGTGCAGAAGAAACACCCATTGATATCTGCAGTCACAATATGTTTGTCATACCAGCAAGTTCGCAATCGTGATTTTCGTAGCTGGGAAACTCCCCGAGCTGGCCAAGCATATTTTAACGTCTGAATCGATGGCGATATTTAAAGCACTAATGAAAGAAAATCGTTGGATTATCATTTATGAAATCGCTGAATTTTTAAATATGAACCATGGTGCTGTACATTTTAGTATACATAACATTCTTTAGTTCGATAAAGTGTCAGCAAAGTGGATGTTAAGGCAATTGACTCCAAAATGGAAACAACTACGTGTTGATGCTGGTGAAGAACTCTTGCGATGATATGAAGCATAAGATGGTATCTTTGTGGCAAGGATTGTGACGGGATGAGCTGCTGGTGCCCTTTCGTCATCCCAAGTCCAAAAGAGCAAGCAGCGGCACACCTCTTCCCGTAAACCCAAGAAACATACAGCCCTCGGCAGGAAAGTTTATGCTGATCTGTTTTTGGAATGCAATAGGGGCAATTTTGGTAGACTACTTGCCTAATTTGGTTACTGTGACTATTTTTGCCTAATCAGTACCTCTAAAGAACTATTTCAAGCCTGCCATCGAGAAAGAAGTCGCCGATTTGTGACTACTGAACTACTGACTACAATGATGAAGTTCTTCAGGCGGTGCATGAGTGGCTGTGCACGCGACCAAAAGAATAATTTTCTTTAACTGTTCCAGCACTACTTTCATAAATTTTATTTAAAGGTATTCATAAGGTTCTGTCTCGTATTTTAATTTCCCGACTACTTTGGAAGAGTTAGGCATTTCCTAACGCATAACACTTTTTTTATCTTTAACACGTTACGATATGAATAATAAATAAACTTTTTTTTTGTTTTCAGACATTGCAGGCCTCATATTCATACATTATGCTTATGATGAATTTCCAATAAAACATCGTTAAGAACATACCAATTAGAGCAAGAAATTTCAAATTAATATTAAAATTAACATTTTATAGTTGTAGTTTTCTATTAGTTCAGTATTTAGTTTTAACGAGCGATCGCTCAAGAAGCACTTTTTAAGATCTCATTGATTATGCACATTTTTAAGAAGAAATCTTTCTTATTATCCACAGGTGTAGTAGTGAGCCCATTACGTATTTATTAGATGGGGGTCAGTCAGAACACAAGATTTTGTAAATAAAATCACCAATCACGTCACCAAAAGTAAAGAAATTTGAAGCGATGGAGGTCCTATATCTACTTCGTATCTTTGGCTCCTAAATATTATTAGGGATTCGTTAGTTAAGTTCTGTGATCTATAGTTTGATTACCGTCATGAGTAACAAAGAAAAATGTACCTAGCATGTTTTATAAAATCCACACCAGTTACTTAAGTCAATAAAAATCTTACGCAAACCTTTCGGCATCTTCGATCGACGTTTTGTCTCTAAGTCCCCTGTCAATAATCTTCTAACAAATCTTCAACATGTGTGATATCAGCTTGATGCTCCTAAAAGCCTAGGAGCACCAAAAACCGACAAATCCTAAACGATTTCTTAATAACGTAAATATTTTTATTTTCTCTTCAACTACTCTAAAAATGAAAAGATATTGCAAAATACAGATACATCAGACAATAGCATCGCCCATCGATCTTCTTAAATCTAGTCAAGACAAGTGTCTTGTCGTCTTCTTTTTTTCTTCTTCCTCTCCCCCTATCTTCTTCTTTTTAGTCTCTATGTTTCGTTTTACTTCTCTGCGTCCTCATCAGCTTCTTTTCTTTTTGATCATACCTATTTTCAGTGTAATATAGGGGACGGGATAAATGGTTTGCAGCCTAACCCAGAGAGGAGGCAATTTACTCTAATATTGAACGTGTTTACACAGTCGCACACTCCGTTAGAATGCCTTTAAATTTTGCGTTAAGTAGTTTCCATTCTACGGATCTTAAAGCTTATGAAGTTTTACGTTCTGTAAATCTTGGAGAAAATCGATATCCGTGCTGTAATAAAATATTTCTACATCTCTTGCAGAGATGAGAGCTGAGCTTGATGCTACTTAAGGTCGGTCAGCTAATTTATTTTCAACAGTTAAAACTTGGGTTGCAAACTGTATGTGTGGTCGTACGAGCACTGAAGATGATCCGCGTTCTGGCAGGCCAAAAACGTCTTGTGGAGACGCCGCGCCGCGCCGGTCGCGCGTCGGTTATTTCTTAACCAGCAACTTCATTATTTACTATGTGTTACTTTCAAAGGGGTTATTAGATTTAGCTTAGATTTTACGTGTTCTTTTCTCAGTAATGTGGTTTGCTTAGATTTCATTAAAATGATCTTCTTTTTAATATATTTTTGAATCGGGTTTCTAAGTGTACTAGAATCATGTCAGAAGATCGTTGTTCAGTATTTTCCCTTTCTTTATTTTCTATGTTGTATTGTACTTTTTCATTAAGTTAATATTTCATTGTTTTGTAAAGTATATTTTCTTTCAATTGGTAATATAGTTCTCAGTGTTGTGAGACAGAGTAGTTTTATTTATAAAAGTTGGTGAGGCACACATTTTATGTTATAAATTCGTTCTACGTGGTTCGTTAGTGATGATCGGTAGACATCGTGAATTTCAACTAAAGTTCTGCAAGATGTTTGAGACCTTTGATCTTCAAGTGGAGATAGCTCCAAGGCCTTTGAGATACCTTAATCTACGGCTACGAGAATAAGGTTTGGTTAACCATGGAGTTTGAGTAAGTTGAACCAATCCTATTAACTTAGCTCCCTTTATCTGGATTATACAATGGCCGCAAGAAGACATCAGTGGCGTTTCTGTCTTATTAATTAATTTCTAGGTAAATTTAAAAGAACTTGCGTTTTCAGGTTGCAGATATCGGAAAAAGTCTAATAAGGAATATTTCTTATTGCAAAGAGAGGTAATTAGAGATAAAAAAAAACATATGCATATGCATATATTTTTTTATAAGATAAGTCATTTAAGGAAGTCACTACAAACCCAAAAAAACTATTTTGAGGAATATTACTAGGATAATTTAGCTACAAAAAATGTTTACTTTTCGGTATAACTTATTACATTTTAAAGAGTAGGCATTTGTCCTTAATGAATAATGACGTCAGGAGATCAGCAAAAATAAGTGTCAATCTACATGGTAACATAAAGATTAACCTAAAGTCGAACAGGTTTGTTTTTCTCGGAAACAGTCAAAAGGGAATCAATCAATTTTCAGGTTGTAGAGGACCCAGAGCTTTAGAACTTTACGGAAACTGGTGAGGATCGAAAAATGGCAAGTAATTTTTTGAATTTTTTTAGGTAGAAAAATACAATTTGCAGAACCCTTTTTGGTACCTCATCACTCGAAAACAAAACGACCGATCGAAAAACGGATTCATAAGTGAAACTATAAAATCTCAAATACTTTCTTTTTGCAATACAGTTACCTTATCCTGAAATCACTGGAAAATGGATATATTTGGGAAAACTGGAAATTTAGATTTGTGATATAAATAGTTCACGGTATTTTTGTAAGGTCTAAATTGTTCAAATTAAAATCTCATATACGTCATCGGAAAGAGCACGTCGAAATACGTGTTATTCATATTTTTTAGTTTCTTTATTCTTTATAGGAAGGGAGCAATCGCCGATTAAATTTCGATTTTTTATTTTTTTGCCCTCGACAGGGGTATATATGAATCACTCTGTGTGTTCTCCTATCTAATTTTTTCCTAACTTTTCAACACTATCTGATAAAGGGATAATCACCCTTTAAAATGAATACCGAATGGCTCATGCAGCAGCGTATTTAAGGGGTAAAAACAGAATTTTCTTGATTTTTTCCGACAAATCCTATTTTTAACAGACATTATTCCAGACTATTTTTCCTATTTATTAATTCTTTTTGAGTTTATATTATCCGTTAATTAGCTAAGAATACCCCCTACTAATTTAAATCGCATATTTTTTCGTTAAAGTTATAAATAAATGGGTTTATTTTCATCGGGACAAGCAAAATTTGAAAATTTTTTAATATTCGAAGATTGCTATAAAAACAAAAAATTGCAGTTTATTTACTACAAATTATTAAGATATGATGTGTCAAAATTTCGCATACATGCCAGTTTTTGTTGCAAGATTGGAAGGTTCCTGGACCGATTTCGGCTTGAAATATACTGAATAGGATTTTATTTTAGGAACCTTCTACGTTAAGTGCAGGGATATTTCATTGGATGAGTTATGCATTAAATGTTATTTTGTTAATCTTAAATCACATAAGTGAGAAATAAGCATTCCGTGCGAGTTGTACACTATACCTTTTCTACGACTAACAGTCTTTCAAAGCAAAAATTAGATATCTAGTTTTATTTATAATGTTGTTGGATTCGAATTTAAAAATGCCTAAATGGAATAAGTAAATTCAGTGTATCTGCATTAGCATCTTCCTTGATTCCAGGTGGTGTCGACTGAATAAATTCTTCAGAATCGTTTTCGCCCTATTGATTTTGTTTAAAGGCAGCGTGGGCGTCTGAAGAGAAAGGACGTGTAATCTATTGACACGAGATTTCAAGGATGATGTGGAAGGGAAACGAAAACATCTGCAGGAAATCTAAGGACTCTGGGTACGAATGAGCGAGAGGCGGGAGAAAACAAAAGTCTAGTTATAAATGAATCGCCTCCTCTTACTGAAGGTTAATGGACATTACTACAATGACACCACTGTACGTAAAGAAAGAAGTCCCTTTTAAGAGACTAACAGTGACTGTTTGCATCCGTCTCCGGCGCACCTCCAATCAGGAACCAAATAGCTTAATTTGCTTTTTCTTCAGACAAATGATGCCTGTTCATTCTATAGAAAGATAATTATACAAAGTTTCTACAGAAGAAAAAAACACCCAATAACCCTAAAGATACAACGACAGCTGAAGTTAATAAGTGTTTTATCTGTTTGTATTGATACTTATTTCTTGGTAAAAGAATTGAAGTTGCCAACGGATATTTTTAATGACGTGGCAACAAAGGAACACAGGCTTGAATTTTTTTGGGGTATTGCTTCTGATAGATATCATTATCCTTAAGGTTTTTCGATTAGCCGAAAAGATTAACCGAATTATTATCATATTTATGTTTTAGACAAGTTGGCTGTGGGAATGTTGTTAGAGAGGCTTTTTCGAAGATAGGTGGATAGCACCAAACGGTCCGATACGTTATCCCCCAAGATCTCATGACATAACTCCATTAGACTTTTACTTTAGGGGTTATGTAAAGGATGAGGTCTACGAAAGGAGGTATGCGAACCTGGCCGAACTTCATGTTAGCATTATACACATTATAGCATCCATCGATGGCAGAACAGTTTTAAAAGCCACAAAACGTGTAGGTACCAAAGAGTGTCCCAAAATATATTGGAAAAAAACGTACATTTAATATAGGTTGTTGTATTATTTCTTACGCTGAAATAAAACAATAAAGAGAAAATTAAGTTTGATTTTAGAAATACACGGCCAACTTGTCAAAAAGATAAATATTGCAATAATTCGATTATGTTCAACTTTAGGCCAATATTGCAAGTAAACTTTCTTGTTCAGTAGATGATTTTCAAACGTTACGGTCAAGATTATACAGGATGTTCCATTTAAAAAAATTGTATTTTCTTCATTTATTCGGAGAAGTTATGTTAAATTGTTTTTCCGCTTTGGCCATCTTAATAAGCAAAAAAAAATGCTACTTCGTTGCTAACTTAACCAGCCTTGTGTTTATAATAATAAAAGAGTTAGCAATAGTGCGCAGTTAATTTGGTACACCCTTGTACACCCATTTTAATGTATCTGTAGTGCTTGGTCATTCATGTGTATGTGGAGTTTTTGCGTGACACAGAGCAGGACTGGGTTTTGGAGGCACTGAACTAAACCGTATACCGGTCCGGTATACGGTGCATGTACATACTCATTATAACGCAAACAACACCGTAGTCCGGTAAAAAACACGGTCCGTGGTCCGGTGAAAAAAACGGACGTCTACAAGCGCTGGTGTTTATGTCAGAAAAAGCAGCAGCGACGCACGGAAACAATCCTAGTACATTTTTCAGAATCCACACAAGTTACAAACATTATCTAAAACCACGAAACTCCTTTTCTATTATTGACTTTCAACACGTATACTTGTAAATATTTTATGAAATCAAAATGTTTCTTTAGCTTGAACAAAAATACTCATCACTTCAAAAGTTTGTGTATAATTATTAAATCGATTTTAAATTGTCCTTGATTTTATTTGGAAAATAACAAAGGCGAATTTTAATAAAGCCTAAAGAAACGCTTAGTTTTATATAGAACGTACAACATCCAGTTTAGTTGCCACAACAGGTGAAAAATTTGAGAAGTAAATTTAATAGTTTCGTTTGCTTCTTAACTCAATATTCCTTACACCCTTGAGTTTTGCAGCTACTGAATTGGCGATCATCCAGGTACAACTGTGTAATTTGGAATTTGCTTATTATAGAAATTATAATGGCTACCGTTAAGGGGAATCATTAAGAGACATTTATTTTATTTGTAATAATGTTAGCAGCAAATAAAAATTAAACTACACTAACTTAAAAAAGTAACGAACTGTAATCATTCAACAATTTAAAAACAATATGCATAATATAATCCAAATAAACCTCAAATATATTTTTTTGTATACTTTACATGAATTAAATGGTTACAGTGGTTGTTTTTATCCATATACATTGAACCTTATTAACGAAAAAAAGATTTTGGACTACAGATTTTTATACAAGATTCGAAACCTGCAAAACGCAGTACTATTGGATCAAATTTTGTGAGCAACTAGTGATATTAACATAACAAGAAAAATACTCTTTTTTTAATTAATAAAGGTTTTTTGAATGTGCCTAGTTCTGCCAAGAAATTATTTACCTACAAATAACACCGCAAAAACATAAAATATTAAAATTGCATTTTTGCTGTGATTTTTTTTTTAAAATTACCTACAAATCTTTTTAATATTTTTTTTTGTAATTTACTCACCTTTTATGTAGTTAAATGTGTTTGTAAATCAAACCGATTCTTCTATCCTTCTGCTGGGAGAAATGTTCAATCACTAGCTTATTAAAATTATAAATACTTCTAGGAAAAGGTTTTTCAATGCTTAACATAGTTAAAGCGCTTAACTTTGACTCCCCCACTGTATTTCTTAAACATGTTTAGTGTCGAAAAGCACCTCTCACTTTTCACTGTCCACTGGAATAGTATATAAAATCTCTAATAATTTTACGCTTTCCGAAAACGTTTCAATAATGTTCATTTTTAACAAGAGCTGTAAAGTGGCAACAGCACCCGCACCTAAAAATCTTCACGACTAAATAAACCTTGCCTTCTGATTTAAGCTTGGAAACGTTTTCATCTCATAATTATCATTTAAATGTTTTATGTCAGTAACGTCAGTTTTAGTCCATAACAAGTCATCGGTACCAAACGAAATCCACGGAAAATAAAAACAGGCATTTTTTACGTTGTACCCGCAAATCCAGTCAGAAATATTGTACATACTTGGCTTAAAATACCTGTTGATGTTTTTCTCTCCGTCTTTCGTGGTCTGTTTTAGATCCAGAAGAGGTTTAAGGCGTCCTTTTTCTTTAATTTCTAAACGTTTTTCAAATGTTAATGCACTACTTAGTTTACACTGCAGTATTTCTGGCACTGTTAAAGCCATTGTTAATATATGACCTCAAGAACTAGTACTGCACTGCTACACAAAGGACGCAACACAAATATCAGATAATATCCAAAGAAAACACAACAAACTTAGGTCGAAAAACGAAACAGTTCTTCAACTTAATAAATGCCGGCGAGTCCGGCGACTAATAATGATGAACGATGAACAAGAGCTTGGCGGCAGCGTGGATACAATTCTGAAATAATAATTAATGCGTCTAGTGCTGCGGGTCAAGTTATTGTCAAAGTCGTAATTACTGTGGGTTTTAATGTTTTATAGGCACAGTTACAACTATTATTAGTAATTACCTAAATATCTTAAAATAAAATTAGGTTAGCTTATATTAAATGTATAAATGTATCGCGAATCGCGAATATTGTTCTAATAATAAATTGGTCAGATTTAAATTAGTGAGCCAGAATTTGCGACAACCCGACAACCGGCGCGGCGGAATTGACGGATTGACAGTCGACAAGTTTTTTCTTTTTTAACTTCCTAAAGCGCGTATGTTTGTTTCTCTCTTTGCTTTAATGCATTTTATATAGTCCATATGCAGCTAATGTCAGTGCTAATTTATTTTCTTGATTATTTTCCAGAGGTTTGACTTTGATCCCTGCAAAAAATAATTCTTTTATTTTCCAAGAGATCATTTTTATTTCTGAATTAAATCAATAAGTAAAATACGGACTTTACTTATTATGAGTCATAAAAGTACTCTTGACGACACAGCCAATGGGATCACGATTTACAACTTTTCTTTTGTTATTAAAGATCAAAATAAATGTATAACAGCAACCGCCATAAACATTTAATATAAAAAAAATAAAATATGAAAAAAATACATTCAGATTTATTTGGATTATATGCATATTATATTATGTGTCAATATTATATCTGAGAGTAACAAACATTTGGATAATTCTCCTCAAAAGTATGATAGGAACTAATGCGAATCTAAGGGCCTAAAAGGTATAATTTCTTTTAAGTTTTTTTTTGCTACCATTGGTGACTGTTTCTTTACATTTTAAAAACAAAATATATTTTCATAATTGGAAGTTTGAACCTATTGTTTTGACCAAAAGCAAAGTTATAAGTAACATTATCTCAATTAGTAGTAGGAATGTTCACCCCAAGCGTATCTTAATGCATCTGTTATATTCTAAATAAATAGAAAAATACCAGAACCTCTAAAATTGTAGATTTCCAGCAAGCTTCAAGTCTATTTCAATATGCTTATTGAGAGAATAAAATATTTTATGATAATAACAGGAACATGGAACCTTGATTGGACAGAGAACTTATATTTAAGGATGGTTCAGCTATGGTACCGACGTGCCATTCAAAGTATTTTTTTTATATTTATATTACTGGTATTTGGAAAATTGCGTCAACTTATACTTATAGGGGCTGACAATGAAAGGATATTTGAATGTGCGTCTATGATTATAACAATATTGGGGATGGGCGTGAAGATACTCATTTGCCAAGAAAATAATGTATCCAGACTCTTTTTGACAATGATTAATGAAGAAAGGGAAATAGCCATGTCTTCAGATAACGAAGTAATAACATGTTATAAAAAAGATGTAGATATCGGCATAGTATTCAAGAATATTTCCGTTTCTGTTTGTGTATTTTCAGTAATAATATACTTCCTCACGAAATTTATTAATTTCGTCACAAATGACGGAACAGTAGAGAAGAGCGACAAAGAATTAATAGAAGAATGGCTATTATTTCCAATATGGCTACCTTGTAAGGAGAGTGACATTTTGTTATTACTAACTTTCTTAGGTATAATAATCGGATTTGTCTGTTCAAATATATATGTGGCGACTCAAATAACACTTTATATTCTTATGATATTTACCATTGCCCAGTTAAAAATTCTACAGGTGCATATACGCAAAATGGGTTGTGATAAACATAAAAAAATTAGTCATTATGGAGCTTTAACGAAAATCATTAAGAAACACCTATTTATTATAAGGTCAGTATAGAAACTAAATCGATCGAAAAAAGGATCTTGTTATTTTCCAAAGAAAAATTTAATCCAGGAAGAAAATTTTGATGCGCATTATTTCATGTAGTATATAAGAGAATATTTATAAATTGCTGCTCTACAAACTTACCTGATCTAAGGTTAACAAGGATTTTGGCTTTGAAGGAAAAAAACGGGCAGTAAGATTATGATTGTACTTGAATGCGTTGCTGTCTGTTTAAGTCCGAAAATAAATAGTTATAGTAGCAGTGAAAATGTGCTTAGTTAGCCTTACACTTGGATATTACATTTCTATTAATAAAATATGTCTTATCCACACGAAATTTCATACATAGAAGGGTATTGTCAGGATGGCCGAAATAGTCCTTGGTTTGAATGACTGGATCTATAACTTTTTTACAAACATCGGGAAGATAACGACTCTTATTTATTGTCTTCCATAAATGGTTTGCTTCTTATTTGCTAAATTCTCTTACCGAAATTGCTTTAAAGGAGGTATTTTTGATCTGAGCCTAAGTATGGTGGTAAATGAATAACACCCTTTGCTGCTATTGTGTAATTGTTATTGATATAACAATAATGAAATTAATATGTAGTCGTAGAAAAATATATTTTTGTTGGCATAACGATGAAATTTTTTTCCTCAATTAATTTTCTCTTAGAGAAATCAATATCCTTAACTTTTTACGGATGTTGTTGTTATAAATATGTTGTTATAAATAAATATGTATCTTTTTAGCTTTGTTAACGATTTAAACATAGGCATAAAGTATATTATGCTGATAGACTTCCTTCTGAACTCAGTAAATGTGGCTGCAGTGGTAGTTCAAGTTCTAATGGTAAGTTTCAATCTTAATCCACATCCCCAGAAAGCCATAATAAAATTTAAGAATTTATGGATTTTTGTCCCATTGACGAAATACATCTGTAGTTATCTACCTGGCTTGGGGTTGTTTCAGTATTCTTATGTCTAGTTACACAATTAATGCAATCAATAATTCAACTAACTAAACACTTGTAATGTGACAGCACTCATGTTACTGTCACTGTCAAAGATGACACTAAATCTGAATTAAATTTGTTACTACTTGATTCATAAGCTTCTCGATGTGCTACGCGAGACAGATTCCGTATCGCGTAGCACATTAAGACGGTGACGGTTCAGACATTAAAAGTTTTGAACAACAGGCCGTTAGACTTAAATGTATTTAATCAAGAGCTGATCACATTGTTCTAATTTCACCAGGTCTTGTAGTTCTAATGAAGAAGACAAGTGTTAACTCCAACAGATGATATGTCATCGTAGCTTGTCCCTAGCTGTTACTTTATTTATATGAACTTAAAGTTGGTTGTTTTTCATTGTTAATCCAATTTTTATAATTGTTCTGTTAATACTTTAACAATTATGCGTTCTGTATGGAAATTAAGTAAACTCGAAGCTGATGTAAGGAAATAATGAGTTAATTTTAATAAAAAAAAGGCAGAATAGGAAGTTCTTTACCCGAGAAAATTAGAAATATATACCAAGAATCTGAAAATTAATATTAGCTGTGTCCAGTTTGATGAAAGGAAACTATAAGCATGAAATTACTTAATTACTTATTTTATTATAATCATCCTCGGTCAAATGACCTGGAATTATTTGTTGGTATAAATTTTTCCCTCGTGTGGATTTTAGCCACAATGTTTTTTCATCGCTGGACTTAGTATGTGAAATAGGAGTCCATAAGTTTCGGAACTAATATTGAGTTGCATTTTGGCGAACAATAAAGTACCATTTTCGCATTTTGAGAAAAACGCCAGGCTTTTTAAATACAAGGGAAATGGAAAAACCAAACGCAGCGATTATTCAGTTCGTTTATTAAGTCACATCCTCACAGACTCATGTGTTTGTCACGTGATCTGTTATTAAAAAATTTGTAAGTAGTCACTCGGCCACTTGTCATAAATGGCATCTAAAGGCTAGAAGGTGAATTGCTTAACGTAAGGGTTGGGAATTATTGTCTGCTAGTGCCAAACATAACCGTATCGATCAGCTAATTCGTTATTTGATCGATCAGCTAATCCGTTATTTTTTTACAGTACTTAGGGAAAAGCGGGTCGCAGTGGTCACATTTTTCAATATTATTTTTTTTCTTAACACTGTTTGCTTTTAATGATACGTATGATACAGGGTAAGAATGAATAGAGATTTTACTACTTATAAAAAATTTATTAGCATCACAAACTGATTCAAAAAAATATTAATTTTTTGGGAATATGAAAAATGGCCACTGTACCCCACAAGTGGGCAACAGCGGCCACATATATGGGGCAACTTGTCTCTTAACTAAAGATACCAAAAAAAATTTTAATAAGCGGTAATTACAGAACATTATAACTGCTAAGATTAATACCAAACCTATAAGTGGTTTGCAATCTGGAGGTACCGCCAGTACTTAAAGGTGGTGGAAGAACTGTAACAATAGGGTAAAGTCGGGACAGATGACGCACGTTTTTTTGAAAAATCATAAAAATTACAAATTCAATGGTAGGAAGTAAGTAAAATTCAAAATTATTTGAGAACCATCTATATTTTCTAAATAAATGCAATGCAAAGCTAAAGAACTAAAACTTAAAACTCTAAACGTTGCATTTGGCAATGTCACCCTCACCATATGGGTTTGATGACGCAACATTTTCATCCCATTTTAAACAAAAAGAAAGACTTAGCAAACAGTTTAGCATTTAAATTGTTAATTTAATTGTTGTTGAACAATTTATTTCCGCATAACATGCAATAAGTATTTATATGCACTACCCGTAGAATCGTGAAACTATTTTCGGCATTTAAGGCACCTAATCCAATCTGGATTGGGCTTGGTCACATCGTAGCACTCTAAACAAGCAACACATTTATTTTCATCGAACCCTTTCTCATAGATTGATATCTCTTATTCAGCGTGAGTTATCTCTTCCCAAAGTAAGGGATAGATGACGCACCTGCTTTATTTTAAAATGAAAGGAGCAAAGAACGCCCTCTTCAAATAAACGCATGTCTAACATAACCTAACTTCACAAACAACAAATATTTTTCGCCAATTTAAACGTAAACTTCTAACCTAGTTTAGTGACAAACTTTATGGTACCCACCACTTAAAAAGATAACAAATGTCACTTTATTTCTTATTTATTTTAAATAAAACACATCTCAATCGGTTTAACTGCTAATTGCTGTGAAGTGGCCTTCAGGACTAATTAATTGGGCAGGTTTACACCGGCTTTTGAGCAGCCCGTCATCTGCCCCTCTGCGTCATCTGTCCCGACTTTACCCTTTCATCGATTGTTACCGTTGGTTCATCTTTAATATTAGAAAAAACAAATTTATTTACAACTTTTCTTAAACAGTTAATGCTATATTCTTCACATGTGGTAATAATTTTATCAACTTGTCCAATAAAAAATTATTTGTTTTTTTTTTTTGGTTGCAAACCTGACTAAAACAAATTATTTACATAACACAGATACATATTTGAACTCAAAATCAAAATCAAAATTCTCTTCAGAAAAACCAGAATGGCCATCATCAGAAAAATCTGTTACGCCCGGCATCCCATTTTCACTTTCACTAGTGGATTCCATATGTCCCATAATAGGTTTTCTCTTTTGCTTTCTATTAGTCTTTTCTATAATTTTCTTTCGCTTTAAGCTTTCCTTTCTCATTTTTTCCAAGTTTTCTTCTTTCAGCCGTTTAATAACTGGGGTGCTTGTCAAAACTTCTGCTCGCGTTTTCTTTCTCGCACCTCTTTGAGTGATATTCTGTTCTGCACGGGCTCTCAGATATAGAAGCACCTCCTCCGGGGACACAAAATTTGAGGCTGGCACAGTTTGATGTAATAACACAGGAGAATCTTTACTACTTGAAAGTATGACTTGCACTAAAGGAGATACTGGTCTTGCAATTTCTCTTTCTTTACTAATCATTTCAGTGCCTTGCTCATTTTCCAACCTATCTGTGATATCTGCTGCTAAATACTCGTAGTCATCATAGTCATGTTTATTTATGGGAAAAATACCTGTACTTTTAAAGGTAACTATGCAATTTTTTTATGAAAAAGTTAGAGGATAAGCAATGCCTAATAATTCATCAATTTCGTATATCGTGATTCATTTTTCAGGATTAGATGCAAGCCAAGACATAATACCTGATTATAGTGACGCTTTAGGGGACCATAAACACACATGTCAAGTGGCTGCAACTTATGACTTGTATGTGGAGGTAGGGTAATTAGAATTACCCCTGACTCCTTTGCTAGACTAATGAACTTAAAGGATAAGTGTGCTTCATGGTTATCTATAAGTAGCAGTACAGGATCTTCTAAAGAAGGCTTGGCAAACCTAATAAAATGATGCATCCAGTTATCAAACATTTTAGACGATATCCATCCCGTAGTTGAAGCTGTACCAACTGCTCTTATAGGAGCGTTCTTAATCATGTTGTCTTTAAAACGAACAATGGGAAATATTAAATAAGGCGGTATACAATTTTCAAAAGCATTAATTGTACCACTCATGGTGACCAGAAAGCGTTGTTCAGCAGAGGTCACTTGTCCAACTTGCATGTGTGCTTTTTTTATTATTATATTATATTATTTTACTTGCACCCTGTACAGTGGTTAAAGCTGTTTCATCCGTATTATAGATTCTACTTGCATTTAGTGTTGGGTATTTTTCATATAATTACCTTAAATCATCATAAAACTATTAAACGCTACAGATCTTGCTATAGAGGTGGCTTCTGCTAATCGTAAGGAAATTATTGGATGTCTTTTTATAAATGCCGTAAACCACTCCCTTCTTGCAGGCTGATCTCGGTGCCATCTTTCAGGAAAAAAAAAATGTTGTTAGCTACTTCAAGGTCGTATGCCAGTTTTCTGGCACCATTTGGCAGTATAGGCCATGGTGTCGTTTTCCACATTTTATTAGGTATTCACATAACTCCGCCTCTTTTTTATTAGTAAAAATCTTCCTGCGCTGCATAATTTGGTTTCATTCTTGGAAACACTGGCTCATTCCATTGAATATTCAATTCACGGCATTTTTACTATACCATATATAGATGGCAGCGTATGTAATGAATGTGTTCGGAAATTATTTACAAATAGCCACTGTGTCCGGGTGGCCACTATGACCCGTTATCCCCTACTTAATTAAAAATAAACTATGTAATCCATATTTTAGCAAGGCACCATAAGAGAGCTAGGTGTCCCTCTAATGCATTTATTAGCTATTCTAGTCAGTGTATTTGTATTGGGATGGTTCGCGAACGAAATTAAAGTGCAGGTTTGTATTAGAATATCGTAACGCAAAGTACGTCACAATTATATATTTTTATATGAAAGTATGTTCCAGAAACGCATAACAAAAATATACGTATTTAAAATAATATTTTAGGGCCTTGCTCTTGGAGATGCTTTATACGAAATAAACTGGTATAACCAAGATATAAGAACCCAGAAGTTGCTGATATTTATGATTCAACAAACACAGCAGCCTCTGACGCTGTCTATTGGTCCATTTGGACCCATGACCCTGGAAACAGCCTTAAAGGTTAGGTTTTGCCGAATAATTTACATTCCGTAACTCATTGCAAAATACGCGGCAGAGTCAAATGAAAACCTTAAAAGTGCCCTAAAATGTACTGAAAGGACCCTCGCCTTACAACTTGGCAGACATTATTTTTGAGATTCATTAGGCCTTGTTAATGACATATCATTGCAAAAACTGAAAAGGTTCACAAAGCAATAGTTTAAAAATGGTAACTTCACTAGAACACTGCAGCAAGGAGGAACAAACTAACCCATTGATATCCATCGAAGAATGCATCTACAATATGTTTGTCATACCAATGATGAACCAATATGAAGCAACAACTTTCAAAAACGTGATTTTCGTAGCTGATGCTTCCCGAGCTGGCCAATCATACGATGTTGTGACACCTGAGTCGTTTGCTTTAGTTAAAGCCATATTGAAAGAAAAACGTCGGGTAATGAAATCGCTGGATTCTTGAATATGAACCATGGTTCTGTACATCACATAATGCATAACATTCTTCAGTTCCATAAAGTATCAGCAAGGTGCGTGCTGAAGCAATTGACTCCAGAATTGAAACAACGATGTGTTGCTGCTTGTCAAGAATTCTTGCGACTATATAAAATATAAGAAGGTACTTTACTGGCAAGGATTGTGACTGGGGATGCATCCTGATGTCCTTTGGTCAACCCAAATCCAAGAGAGCAAACAGTATCACACCTCTTCGCCAAAACCCAAAAAACACACAGCCTTCGACAGGAAAGGTTACATTGGTATCTTTTGGGATGCAACATGGACAGTTTGGAAAGACTGCATGCCTAACAGGGTTAATGTTACTTTTGCATAATCAGAACTCCTGAAGAACGTTTTTAAGCCTGCCGCCAGAACCAAAAGGCGCCGATTTCTGACTACTGTCGTTCTTTTGCAGCACGACAACATGCGGAAACATGCTGCACGTTCAACGCTGCAATTATTCAAGATTTGAAGTTTAAGTGTCCACCATATCCTCCTTATTCCCCTGACCTCGCCCTTACTCGCCTTACCATATCTGATGCACTTAAAGTGGCATTAGGTGCGAAGAAACTTCAGATCAATGATGAAGGTGCATGGGTGGCTGTGCACGCGGCCAAAAGAATATGTTTCATCAAGTATTCCGGTACTATTAAAAGGGTGTGCATAGAAAGTAATGTCGAAGTAATGTCGAAAAATGACATACATATTTTTGGAATTCCTTCAATAAATTTAGTTAACTACGTTTTTAAAATTTTCATTTGACTCTGTCTCGTATTTCTCTCGTTTCCCGGCTACTTTAGAAAATTGATGCCTTTTATAACACATGTCACTTTCTTATCCTTAAAATGTTACGCTATGAATAATAAATAAACTTTTTTTTTTGTTTTCAGACAATGCAGGCAGCATATTCATATATTATGCTTATGATGAATCTTCAATAAAACATCATTAAGAACATACTAAGCAGAGCAAGAAATTGCAAATTAAAATCTTTGTACTATTATTTTATAGTTCTAGTTTTCTATTAGTTCAGTATTTAATTGCAACTAGCGATCGCTCAAGAAGCATTTCTTAAAAACTCGTTTATTAAGGGCACATTTTTGATAAGAAATCTTTCTTATTATTCACAGGTGTAGTAATAAGCCCTTTATGTATTTATTAGATTTGGGCCATCACACAAAATTATACAGGGTGTAACTAAATAAGTGTAAAACATTTAAGGGGGTGATTCCTCATCGAAAAAAAGATAGGATCTTTCATATAAAGAAACTTTATTGGACCATCCCTTATTAAGATACAGCCCCTTAAAGGGGGTACATAAAATTTGTTTAACGATTTTTTTCACAAGCACTAAAAAAGTTACAATATTGAAATTAACCTGACATTTTCTACTACCAAAAAGACACTTAGCCACTGATTTATTTGGTTTACCCCATGGTTGGAAGGGGTGGAAAACGCAACCCCTAAAATGTATTTCCAATGCAACTTTTTGTCTTATTATTTGTTTACCATTTAAAAATTTATTTCCGATAGCCTGTTTCATTTCACTGGCTAAGTGTCTTTTTGGTACTGACTACTTCGGAATAGTGAGGCAATTGTTAACTTTTGTTACTTTTTGAGCTTCAAATGTTAAGCTATAATATAATTAATAAATAAATGTTTTTTTTTTGCTTTCTGACAATGCAGGCAGCCTATTCATACATCATGCTGATGAAGAATTTTCAGTAAAACATCGTAAAGAATAGAACTAATTAGAGCAAGAAAGTAACAGGTTTATCTTGGTGTTATTTTATAGTTACAATTTTTTATTTGCTTAGTATTTAATTGCGCATTTAACGAGCGTATAATGAGCTATATCTCTGATTTGTCAATGAATGTTCTTAATTATGAAGTTTGCGACACTAGCCAGAGACCAAGGAACCACTCAAAAAGCACATTCTTGGGACACATCTATTTAAGACATATTATTGATAAGTAACCGTTTCTATTATTCACATTGTGTAGTAATAAGTCCACTATTTAATAGATTTAAACCAATCACAATACATAATTTTAACGACGAAATCAAAAAACACAATCTAAATAGTAAAAAATCAAAATAAGGGAGAATAGTAATGGCTATTATTTTATCGGCATGAATAACTGCCTTATAAAATTATAAACTGTTCCGAATTGCTTTAGAAATATATCGAGTGTTATGTATGATGTGTTTTTATTTAGTGTCCTGTTTCAAGAAATCACCAGCAACATAGGATAACTGTTCTATCATACTTTAGAAAATCCATATGATCAGTTACTTAAGTCAATAAAAACCTTATTAAATCCTTTCGGCTTCTCCTAGTGGCGCTTTGTCTCTAAGTCACCTTATAATCTTCTAACAAATCATCATCATGTGTGATATCGGCTTGATTCGCTTAAAAGCAAAGGAGCACCCAAAACCGAATAATTCTAAACGATTTCTTAATAACATAAGCATTTTTAATATTTCTCCACAACTACTCTAAAATAAAGAGATATTTCAGAATACAGCTACATCAGACAATAACATCTCCTTACCATCTTCTTGAATCTAGTCAAGACACGTTCTTCGTCCTCTTTCCCTCTTCCTCTTTCTCTTCTTTTTCGTCTATATGTTTCGTTTTACTTTTCTGCGGCCTCATCAGCTTCTCTTCGGTTTGACCATATATATTGTCAATGTATGGAGGCTAACTTCAACTTTGCGTTATCTTTTCCCAGTAAATGGGTTTGTTTAGATTTCATTACGATAATCTGTTTTTTATATATTATAGAATCGAGATTCTTACTAGTAATATATTAGACGCATACATATGTGTTTCGTACTATTTTCATTTATTATATTTCTTTGTACAGTATATTTTCATTTAACTGATAATATAGTCCTAAGTCTTTTTGGAAATAGTATAGAAGTTAGTGAAGCATATTAAATTTTAAGTTGGATCTACGTTAGTCCGCTAGCGAGGTTCAATAGACATCGCGAATATCACCCAGAGTTCTGCAAGATCTTCGAAACCCTCGATCTTCACGCGGCGATAACTCCAAGACTTACAAGAGACTGCGATCCAAGACTGTGTGAAGAAGGTTTGGGTTATAGGCTGGAGTGAAGTTACATGTAGAGAAAAATCTTTATACTTCAATATAGAATAGTTGCGAAAAGTTGCCTTTCTGCTTTCTTTAAAAACGTAAAAATTAATTTTTGTTAGATTATGGCCCCAAGAGCCATAAATGTTGTATATTTTGCTTTGCTACTCTTTAAAAAAATTTGGAAACATTAATTAAAAAATAAATAAATATTGGAATAAGTAAAAACTTATAAAATACGAGCTTAAGTTAGGGATTAAAGTACCCCAAATACGCCAAACTATTTATTTTAAATTATGTTTTTAATTTACAGAAACGACGTATGAAAGATAAATTGGAACAAATTGAATCTAAAAATATATAATAAATATAATCGGCATTCGTCTCGAATATTTTTACGAGATTCAAGTTGTCCTCTAATATAAAGGGCTGGTGAAATCCCTAGGGATGTTTCCAGCTCTGGATGTGTGAGTCGATCCCCCAGTACACCCTCGGTACATGGTACTTAGACTTCGGTCTTTGTGGGCTGTCAAAATATTAAAAAAATAAATATATAGCCATCCCTGGTCCGCAAACCGCCTCCGATGCCACTTTCACTAGCTTGATGCAGCGTTCAACAGCTTGAGTGTGACAAAGGAATAATGAAACATTATCTTCACTTTGAAATCCTTTTTCGACTATTTTTTGTGGCATGTCGGTTGACAAATGCGCTGACAATGGCTGTTCAGTCACTTTTGAGTTCTGCTAAGCTATTAGCTCAGAATAGTAGGAAGCTTCAAAAAAGGAATAATAAATTCTCGGATATTTCTGTTACGATGATCTGCTACGACCTTGCCTTTAACATACATCGATATGCTAGCTCTCTGATGAACTTTTTATCATCAGCCACCATACATAAAAGTACATTCTCAGGATGGCCGAAGTAGCCATTCCTTTGAATGACTTGATCTGTAACTTTTTTACAAACATCGATCAGATAAGGATTCTTATTTATTGTCTTCCATAAATGGTTGGCGCCTTTTGTGCGTCACGAATTTATCTTGATTTCAAACCACATTGGCCCATAAACATTAATTACAAATGTTTACAGAATTTTCAAATTTGCACTTAGGTTTATCGTCGAAACATAAGGGCGTAAGCTAATAATGTACGTACAGTGCCAAGAGGGGCAATTGTACCAATCATTGTACAATATGAAATGTACAACTAAAAGCAAATGTACAACTACAATCAAATGTACTACTATAAACAAAAGCTACTACCAGTAATAGCAATTGTACAGACTATTGCACAATATGAAATGTACATTCCTCAAGTTCCAAAAAAAGCAAAATCGCGATGACAATAAAATTATAAATAAATATGCACGAGCCTAATAAGTTTCATAACCAAAATATAAGTCAACGCATGATAAAAAGCAAGCAAACCCAAACTAAAAACCTGCTAATTTGTAACGTGACACGTTAAGACAGTATAATTTGCAGGTCAAAAAAAAACCTTGATAAAAACATTCTAAATTAACTATTTATAGTATTTAGTCCACTAAAAGTCCAATAGAGCCCAAGCCTAGTCATTATAACTGGCTCGTACGGTGGCATTAAGATATGGAAAATTTAACGTAGGAATTAAATAAGAAACCCTAGCAAACCCAAACTGAGCTACCAACGAACAAGTCTTGAAAATCAGTTAAAATTTTAACTGAACCTAGTCTAAGCTAACGTAAATTAAGTAGCATCTAGTGGAACCCTAATCACAGCTTTTAATGATAGCAAAAATTGAAAGAAAAACAGTCGAGAAAAGATGAAGCGCTGAAAGACAGTAAATAGCGTAATCTGTGTGATAGAGGGATCTCAAGGACAGACGGCCGACCAAAAAATATATAAGAGGTTAGAAATGTTAACTCCTAAGTAAAATGAAGAAACACGAAATTTAAATAAAAATCAATAAATTAGTATGCCATCGTACTTTCAGATGTCGCTCCAGCTCGTTTTCTCGTGGCGGGTTGTTTAAAAGTGATATGTTGAATATATTAATTTATTTTCAAGCTAGTATTTGATTGTTTTAAAGACGATTTATTGTTTTTTTTCGTATGACACAAAAAATATTAAAATCAGCTATAAATTGATGGTTTTACTGATTAAATTATATTTTAGAGGAAATTACCTATAAACAAACTAAAAACCAATAATAGTCTTTAACAATCAAATACTGATACTTCTAAACCCTACACAGTATAATATGTAAACTATAAATTATATAATAAAACTACAAAGTTGCATGTCGGCTTTATTTACCAAACAGTTATTGTTATCACATTGTTATTAAAAAAATAGCCCAAGTTCCTTTTATATACGAGTAGTTTTCCATGCACCTAAATGTGTAAATTTTCATAAAGTTGAGACTATATTTACTAAATACCGTTAACTCCTGAGCTTGAAAGATAATCCCCATTTTTATACGAATTCATGTTGGCATGCCGAAATTCATCAAGGAATGGATAACTACACAAATGTAAAACCGGCATTAAAAACATCGTCTACCAGGATTTATAAAAAAATTAGGGAGTGCATGGAAGAAAAATTTAAAAAATTAACCGACAACATTGAGTCGAGGCTAAGTAATTTCTCGGCCTGCACTGCAACCCAGCATTATTTAAAACAGATATTAAATATATTGTTTAAACAAAAGCAGAATTCTTAAAGAATAACCAAAAAGAACAATGTTAAAAAAGGCTCTTTTGTGTCGTGACAAAATTTTATTTCTCGTGACCTGCTGAACATGAGGGAGCAATTAGAATTACCGGATGCTTCCGGGAAAATCTTTTTCTTTCGTATCAAGTAAATTCTAATCACATCACGTTGTTCAGCAGGTCAAAATCCATTATAAGTAATATTACCTTTCACGTTTGACACCTTGACAGGCAAAAAATTGCCTCTTTTACGATTGGTATTTAAACACATTTTATTATTAAAACAAAACACACACTTTCACTTCACTTAAAACCATCCTAAAATGTGCAACAGTTTCGACATTATAAATGAATTCAAAGAATACAAAAATAGGGAATGAAATTGTTTAAAACTATAAAATAATTTTTTATTGAATCGACCTGTCACGGATCGCAGCGAAATTTGACAAACGTTTACCTAGGCGTCAGCTGTCTTAAACCTCAAAGAATGAGTGAAATGATGGTTGCAGAAGAATTATCCTACAGAGCCACCTATATTTACGATGGCCTACTTAATGGTATAACGGTCGTGTTTCCACTTATTCAATTCAAGTTTCACCCATGTGCGGCCGACATGTGTTTCTACACCTGTTGAGTCGACTTTAGAAGTGATATAGAGGTAGGTGTGGGAGAGAGAGGGGGGTAAATTGTAGAAACGTTTGTTTATTGATTTTCTTTATGGCACTTATTCTCAAAAAGTATAGAAAAACAGGCATTCTTTTGCTTTTTTTTGTTTTTCTCGATATTTCCCGAAATTTTTCAAGGTGGCAAAGTAGAAATTCGTAATCAGCACTCCGAAAAACATAAAAAAGAACAACAATCTCCAAAACTTTCCAGCTAGAACACTGAACAATGAATGATTGGACTAAATAGCGAGGAACGAACCGACTCCGAAGATCATCGCAAACGATGAATACCTTAAGAAGGACGAGAATGTCTAACGTTAGACATGTCTCGTTCTCGTAACTACTACAGTGGCATTGTTCTTAGCTTTCAATGTTAGCTATTGTTGCGGGATTTGAACTTGTACAGATTTTAGGTATTAATGTTTCCTGAAAATATAGTATAATATATAATATAAGTATTCAATTTTTAGAAGCCTACGTAGCCTTTATAGAACAACGATTAAGCTATAAGGATATAGTCAATTATAAATTTAACTAAGTACTTTAGAATAAAAATGCTCTTGAAAGTAATGTGTTTATTAGATTTGCGCTTTATTTTTTTCTGTTAGTTTTAATTAAACCATATTTTTTGACCTTCTAATACCTGCTAACAACAAATTCGATTTTTTTGCTAATTCTATATATAGTAATTTTGTTTTGTGTCATAGCAAAACATTAAATAAAATCTTATAGTACGGGAGGTAGCGTTGCATTCTTGGTAGTGTATTCATCGTGGGGATGGTTGTGAGCAAATATTAAACTTGTAGAAAAAACTGTACAAGTCATTTCAGACCACTTCAAAATTTATATTATAAGTTTTCACATAATATTAATTGAAAAAAAAAAAAATAATCAGCTGTACTGTGGACGTCAGATACTCATATATACCAGTATGAAGCGAGTAGTGTAGGATGGGATGTTGACTAAAGACCCTTTTCTCTGATGGTAGGTCAATGAACTTTGGACAGGAGGATTTTCGTAACGATAGCTTACGTCTAAAAAGAATATGACAGCTGTCACTTGTCATTTGAGACATGTCATTTGTCAATCTCTCTAAATTAAAATTTGACACATTGCACTTTTTCAGATGACGTCAGACGTAGTGTAAAAAAGTATGGTTCAATCGGCCCTTTGGTTCCGGAGATATAAATTTTTGCTTTTAATGCCCTAACGGTTGGGGGTGGCGGGAGAAGATTTGGGTGTTTGATGTAGAGGTTAAAAAGACTAGTGAAAAAAAATTGGAAAAATCACCACTAATACCGGTGCTACAGAAGCCTTAATTGGTAGAAAGCGACTGCGCATCCATCAATTTGAACAACATGATCATCATCAAAGGAGGTATCATTAGACTTTAGGCTAGAAATAGTAATATTATGATGGAGGGTAAGTATCATTCACCACCAGCTGTCACCTGTCAAAAGTTCAACTTCAAAATTTAACGGGAGTAGGAATAATGTCTTGAATCGTTTCGAAAAAATTCTCAAAGTCGATCGAACAACGAATTAGTTCGGAAAGTAGGCGTCTAAAAGTATTAAGACCCTAATTTTTTTTTTTTAAATCTTCTGACAGCCCACGAAGACCGAGGTCTAAGTACTATGTACCGTGGGTATACTGGAGAATCGACTCACGCATCCAGAGCTGGAAACATCCGTAGGGATTTCACCAGCCCTTTAAGAGGATGTGTGGGGTGGTACCACCTCGGTCGAGGAAGAATTCCTCTACCACCTTCCACTTTTTTGTGACAATCCTACTAAATGTCTGGCCTCACTTTTTTTATTAAGCGTGCGGCCGGGCCAGGATTCGAACCTGGTCAGTGCCGGAGACGCGTCACATACCCAGCGCCTTAGACCACTGGGCTATTCGCTCCGACGAATTCTATGACATGGCATCAGGTGGTCTGCTAGTGCACGCGTAAGGATCCTGAGAATGCAGCCAAAATGTTGCATGGTAAGGTCTAAAACCTGTATAGAAAATTATGCTGAAGGTGTGATACGTTTTTTATTTGAATGCATACGAATGGAATAGAATTAATACAATCATTGAAGCCATGAAATTAGAATAAATTTGCTATAATACCGGTCTTAATTTTGATAATATGGTAGTTTTGATAATAAAATTAATAAAAATTGTAATCAGCTGAAAATATACAGGGGTTAAGGTCGTCAGTTGGACCATAAAGAATACTGTATGACGCTTAGACTCAATGGCCATTCAATACGTTTATTACCTCAGCTAACAGTCTTACCCCCGCTATAAACCTAGCTGATTGTTGTTTTTATACTTATAGTTATACAGGGTGTTATGAAATTCACTACATATACCGAAACCAGTAAATTCTGCCTTCAATTCAGATTGGGGAAAAATAGTCACAAATGGCGCTTCGCGATAATAAGCCAGGTATCGCCCCTCAAAAAAAAAATGTCTTTAATCACTGCACACCACTGGTAATAAAGCACATGGTCATATAAAGAACAGTGAGCTAGGTTGCTGTGTTGCCAGGTCTTTTAACAATATTTCGGGTCTTGAGCAATATACGACCCCTCGAATTTTCAAAAAATACAAATTTTAGTAGCTTGTCAGACCTCCGGTCGAAACGATAACGAATCGTTTGGGCACTTTATTAACACCGATGAGTAAACAAAATTTATTTCCGTCTTTTCAATATATTTTTGGGAAAAAAAGAATTTATATTGTTTGATAGTAATCTGTTGAGAAACTGTGAGGTAAATAGTTTGTGTGTTAAACGATATTAAACCCTATGGGCAAATAAAAAGAGTTAAGTGAGATTTTACAACCTATAAACAAATTTTTTTGGTAAAATGTGGTTCATCCAACAATTGTTTTGCTTTAATGTGTTTCTTTTGAGGTAAGCTGTTTAAAAAATCCAAAAATATTATGAAATTCGTCGTATATTGCTCTAGAACCCAATATTTCTATGTAACTAGTTTGAAGAAATAATATTTTTATTACATTACCTTTAAATAAAGAAATCCTAGTAACTCTCCTAAAATTCTCAATTTCAAAAAGTTAAAATACTACCCATAACACAAATTTAATAAAACACTCTAGAGAACAGCTGTTTAAACCAACAAATATAAATACCTTAACTTCAACTAACTACCAAGGAATTAGTGTTTTACTAATTTGAAATAAACAACCGCGAACGATATCTTGTTAATATTAAATGGCTTTAACTTTTGTTAATATTTAACAGATTTAACTTTTTCACAACACAAAAATAATATACACGGTATTATTAAACTCGTCAAAATGCATCTTTGGTTTGGATTAAACAGTTGCAGCTGACGTACGGTTTCGGCCGGTCCACGGCATTTACCAATCAGGTAGGCGCTTACTCTGCAGAATGGGGTCAACAACCCTTCAGCGTGACTACTGGCTTCCGAGGCTACATAATATCTCATCGTCGAAAGATATCTAATATTATTTATATGTATTTAAATAGAATATTTTATTTACCAAATTTTCTTCTGTAATCAAAGAATTTGGTTAACATTTTATACTGTGTAGTTGTGTTCAATTAGTGTGACAGTAAATTATGTGAAACCATATTTGCGACTACCGTCTGTAAATGTGTTAATATTAGTGGGATACGTTTTAATTTCTACACTTTAAGCCAGTAGGAATAATTCTCATCTTATTATTAACGTAACAGATAAGTCATAATTGTTTGTGTTACCGTATAAGATTTCCTATTATATTCTGCTTACAATACCAACCTAATTTCACGAGTGCATATTTTCCCATATTAAGTAAATTGCTGTTAAATTAAAATAGAAATAGAAATTCGGTTTTCACTAAAATTGATAACAAAATGAGATTTCACGATAATTGTTAAGTTTGGCAACGCCCTGGCTGGATCATTTGTTTTTCTTCATAATATTTGAAGGTATGACGTCAGACACTTAGAAGCGGCGGATACGGGGGTGGTTTAGGGTATTTTTTAAAATAGAAAAGTGCGATTTGAGGGGGAAAAAGTATTGGGTATGTCCGTAGACTACCACAGGAGTCACCAATTCAAATATATGTAGTGAATTTCATAACACCCTGTATTATAAGTCAGGTGAATAAATTTTATCTGGTTTAAAATGATTTTACAATATTATATATTTTCATATCAGAGTAACTGATGTACAGCTGATTAATTTTTTTTCAGTTAAAATTATGTAAAAATTCATAATATAAATTTTGAAGTGGTCTGAAATAACTTTTCCATTTGTAACGCTACCTCCCGTACTATTATTATAAAACGTTTTTATAAAAGTAATAACTAAATATTCATTTTTGGCACGCCCTGTAAATGTTACAAGGACATAACTACGGAGTTATTTTAATAAAAATAATAGGTTTTAAGAAATTTTCCTTTTTAATATTTAATTTACAATTAAATTACAAATTAATAATTTAAGAAATTAAACATTTTTGATGATATTTTATGTAAAACAAATGTTTTGATAGTCTTTTTCGCTAGTGCACTATACGTATTATTTGTATCGTCAATACGGTCATTGTAATTAATTTAAAGGGCAAAAGGTAAATTTTGATTACATAGTTCTAATTTAGACGTATTATTACAGACATCCTAAGGATACATATACCATCAATGTTACCAAGTAGGTTTAATATTTAGGATTGTTTTAATTACTTTTTAAATTACCAAAAATGTTAATAATTTTGCTCAAAAGTGTGTTAAGAACTTAAAAGAATCTAAGAGCTCAAAGGTTATAATTTCGTTTTGATTTTTTGCTAGCTTTGGTAAATGTTTCTTTACATTTTACAAACAAATTATATTTTCCATCGGTGAATGTTTTAACACATGGTTTTTATCAAAAAGAAAAAGATATAAGGATCATTATTTTAATTAATAGTCGGGATATTCACCACAGGCTTATCTCACCGCATCTGTTATGTTATGCATCATTAGACGCATAAAAAACTTTTTTTGTCACTGTTGTAACACTAAATTTTATTACTGTGAAAAAGTACTGACATGTTTATCTCGCGTCTTTGAAACCACCAAATACATCTCACTCTGTATCCCTGTCCTTGTCCCCCGTCTCTTTTTTCTTGTTTCAATGCTGATTTTTAAACCGAAATCCTGTATCTATTAGCGGCGTTGGGCAAGTCAATCTTTTTCAGCGTTTTGCTCGGACTATTTGGCAGACGTGATCAGTCGAACCATTCTGTGGCCAAAAATAAGAAAAAAGTTCCTATTACGTATAACGTTACGTCTATTTGCTGTACCTCTTTATCAACGGTATGTTTTTTTTTCACGTAATTGCAAGAAATGCACTAATCACGTGACCTTGGGACGTTCGTTTTTGCTTGGTTGTAATACTTTTAGTTGGATTTATTACGAAAGGATCCGATGTCCATATACTGTGAGCGTATCGAACGTGAAGCCTTATATTTGTTGTTTGTTATAAAAACATCTTCCCCTAAGAGAACAGTTTACAAACTTTAAGGAAATACGTAATTGAGTCAAGAATGGTAGTAGAAAGAGATAAAATAGCATTGGAGTGTTGGAGCTCAGGAATGTTACTGTCTCTGTTGTCCTCTGAACAGCTGAGAGGTTGACGTCAACCTTGGATGATCTGAACACTCGGTTAAACGTATGTCTTTGTCTAATGAACCAGAACAGAAAAAGTGCGACTTATAGATTTATAAACGACTCGGAGCGACTTTAAATAAACCTTTAGAAATAATATAACCTATAAATAATAAAACCTTTTCAACTTAAATTTATTATTATTTAGCAGGAAAATAAAATATTTTAGGCCTTTTATTACTTTTAGTAAATCTTGTGACGCTTCTAACGAATTTTTTGTACTAAAATCCAAGGTAAAATAAGATGTGGCCAATGTTTACAAATTGTGTTTACAGTGTCGCTTAGAATGGTTTGTTTTGGCTTCAAAGAATGTTAAATCATCCAGTATCCATTCTTAATAAATCCATGTTCTAGTTATACTTTGTTGAGCCGAGAATGCACGATTCTATGGATAGGAAAGTAATTCTTTGAGAGAAGTATAACATTTACCCGAAGAATAGACTAATACTAATCCCTCCCCCATGTCGTCTCATTTTTCTATAACTCTGGGCTCTTTACAGTCTTAGTTCAATCGTTGACTTACTGTTCATTATTTCACCTGATGTACAACAATCAGCCGAGACAGTCATAGACCCATGCAGTGAGTTAGGTAAGTGCACAACTGCAACCGGGCACCGGTAGTGATTGAATCCATGTACTACTGGCAAAATATCTCTTTTTTTAAGCAAAACTATTTTAACTTTGATGAGGTTTTAAATGCATATTTTATCACGACTATTTGACTAGCCAGAACTTCTGGCTTAGTCAATCCTTTCTTAAACGCCTTTTGTCAGAATGGCAATCGAAAAGTTTTCATGAAAATAACCGATAAATACCAAGTAATCGGTGCATTTCTTGTAAATATTTTGAAAATAAAACATAACCTTGATAAGGAGGTACAGCAATTGGACGTAACGTTATACGTAATCGAAACTTTTTCTTATTTTCAGCCATAGAATCACCTATAAAACCTATCGCTTCGTTTGTGTAACAAGCTGTAGGTATAGATTTTGTACTCGTGATACTTTTGTCACCAATTCACCTCACTGCATTTTATTCTCTTTCAAAAAATATCAGCAATAAACCTTAAAACTGTAGGTCTTTACCAAGTTGAAATAGATACTATTTTAAGATGCTTATCGAAAATATAAAATATTTTATGGTAGTAACAGGAACATGGAACCAAGACTGGACAGAAAACTCATCTTTTAGGAATGTTCAATTATGGTACAGACGTACCATTCAAAGCATCTTATATATACTTATATTACTACTGTTTATGAAACTGATTCAACTTATAGTAATAGGAGCTCATACTCCAGTAATATTTCTAAGTGCCTCCGCTACTTTAACGATCCTAGGGATGGGCATTAAAATATTCATTTACCAAAAGAATGATGTATCCATGCTCTTCTTGACAATTATTAACGAAGAAAAGGAAATAGGCACGTCTAGAGATAGCGAAGTAATAACATCTTACAATGAAGACGTAAATATCTGCGTAAAATTCAGAAATATTGTCACTTTTTCTATAATATTCGCCTCAATAGCATTTTTTATCATTAGTTTTTATTACATCCTAACGCATGAAACAGTGCGAAAGAGCGAAGTGGAATTAACAGAAGAAGCGTTTCTGTTTCCAATATGGTTACCTTACAAGGAAAGTGACATTTTGTTATGGATAATTATGTTAAATTTAATAATATTGTTTGCGGGGATCAACATGTATATGGGAGGCCACATAATAATCTTAGCCCTGATGACATTTACTGCTGCACAGTTACGAATTCTACAGATGCATATACGTAGAATAGGTTTGGCCACTGATGAAGACACTAATCATTCTGGAGCTTTAGGAGAAATTATCAGGAAACACCAATTTATTATAAGGTTAATAGATTAAACGTACTACTTAATAATAAAAATTGGAACACCTAAAAATAACGCACCTAGCTTGATGAAATTTAACATAATATGCAAAATTTGTTCATTCTTCACGAAATCTCCCGCCGCCGCCCAGCATGCGTCCCTAAACAGATTTGGCATTCATCGGAGAAGACTAGAAGATTTCCATTCTTGCGCCCGATAGACGGCTTCCAACAGCTCTCAACCATCCATTTGCTACAGCATGAGCGGTTCATAAAAGCCAACAGTCTTAAGCACTGGTATTGGCGAGCATACGTATTTCTCCGTTATCCAGAGCCACAAACACGTTATACTTTGCCTTCGAAAAAATTTAAAATAAATTGAACCAAAAAGACATATTTTTTACGCCGCTGCCTTTAAATTACCACCGTCTTTTCTACTCGACAGAAACATGTGCACCAATTCTAGTTAAGCTTAATACATTATTTGTAGTGTTGCAATTTTTCTCATAAGTAGTATATTTGCTGAAACTAAAGTTTACATAATGTTATATAAGACAGTCATTTGGCCAGTTATACATATGTTCCTTTTCAGCTTTGTTAAGGAGTTAAACGAGAACACAAAGTATATTATGTTAACTGAATTCCTTATGAACTCCATAAATATTGCGCTAGGATTACTGGTAGTCATTGAGGCGCTAATGGTAAGTACCATTCTTAATTAGGAAGTTTCCTATTTCAGAAATATCGAGTAATTTCAACATCATTTAATAGTCTTTCACTTAACGTGTCCAACAAAAAAAAATCATCTCGATATCTTCAAAATTGACGAACTTATTCAATTTCTTATACGTTAAATTTTTAATTACTTCGTGCGCGGCTTTTAACGGCCGTGACGTCAGAACACACAACTCTGTCGCCGGGCTAGCTGCCCGCTGCTGCTGTCGCGTATTTACTTTACACTTAGGTCTCATTTTAGTATGATCATTGCTCACTTGCTCATGCTCATTGATATTCACTGAGTGAGGTCTACATTTCTCGTTTTTTTGCAACACAATATTGTTAAAATGGAAGGTTTTTTTCGTGGGGATTCAGTAAACTCACCCAAAGTGGATATTAATATGATAATGGATTTTTTTGCGAATAATCCGTCATATAATAGTGCCGAGATCCGAGGAGCTAAGCTTTCAAAGTAACTAGGTTTGACCTATGTTGTAGCCGTTCTTACAACCTCTTTTGACGCTGTGAAAATCCATTAGTTTTATCAATTTAATAATTAATTTATTTGCGTATTATTGTTATATGTGGCGTGTGAATAATGAATAATGACCCTTATAAACACCTATTTTCACTAATATATATATATATATATATATATATATATATATATATATATATATATATATATATATATATATATATATATTAAATGTAAATGCGAAGATTTACTTCTTCGCTAGTGCAGCAAGAAGGCCGTAAATGAAAAATAAAATAAAAATAATGAGGACTATATATATATATATATATATATATATATATATATATATATATATATATATATATATATATATATATATATATATATATATATATATATATTATAAATATCTCCTAACAAATTCCCACGTTTAATTATAGCATAGCATAAAACATATGAATAGGTATTCAGTACTTACGTCAAAATGATCTTCACAACAATATAACGTAGACCCTAGACTTATATTAAAAGAAAGTGGTATTTTATCATCGCGTTTCATTGCAATGCACCATTTCTTTCTCAACTTCTCATCAAACACTGGTATTGGTGCATTTTGGAACAATATAGTACTTACACGAATCTGTAATCTTAGGCCTAACTTCGTTTTTCAAACGATTAAAATATTAAACAAGCAAAAAATGTGCACTGTCCGGTAAGAATAACACTATAGATTAAACGGGCGCGTTCCGCTGTTGACGGGTTTGTGTGTTCTGACGCCGTCGAGTACATCGAGCCTCAGCCAACGTAAGCGTAGCATCTCAAACTTTGAAGGAAGATAACTTTTTTATTTCCACTGATAATTAAAAATAGAAAATACATAATATGTTTTTTACATTTTTAAGACTATTTATTAAGAGCAAATGAAAAAAATGGAAACTTCCTAATTTAAATGCCCGTTTTAGTTTTCAAAATGTAGATACTAGTTTTCCATCTACCGGAAAGCCATCGGAGAATTATTGTAGCAAAACTGGGGCTTCCTGATAAATCCCAAAAACACGTACTTGTTTGTATCCATCGACATGTTTTATAGCCCTTTGAGGCAATGGGAAATATGCATGTACTTCTTATTGTATAAATCGTTTAAAGAGTTCATTACAAACCTAATCATATTATTTTGAATAAAATTACTTATTTGCCGGTGCCGCTTTCCAGGAAACCAAGGCTTTAGAGAACTTAGAATTTTTTTAAAGACTTATTTAGATTAACATTGTCTACTATTGAACCAACTAAAAGATATTTCCATATTTTAGAAAAGCAACATGAGTGGGCTTATTGTAACCGCAGCGCACTTATTGGTCCTTATGATTAATGTATTTCCACTGGCATGGTTTGCGAATGAAATTAAGGTTCAGGTTTGTGTCAGAAAAAATTTCTCCAACAATGCTCAAGTTGCTATTTAATGCCAGAGTTGTAACCTTAGTGATATTTTGGTTTTGATTAAAAGTCATTTCGAAGTTCTAAAAAGGTTTCTGAAGAAAAAAATTCGGAATATTGTTGTTTTATCTTCCGAGAGCCCACGAAGACTGAAGTCAAGGTGCTATGTAAAGAATGTGTGAAGGCTGTGTGTACTTCTTAAGTATGAATGAAACAAAGCTTTGTATTAAGTGCAATTTTTTTTTAGTTTATTAGTAGAACGCTTTCGACCTTATAGGTCATCATCAGTGCTTCCTGAAAGTAAGGAATAAACAGGTTTAGATACCGATTAAGAGTTTAATTTAGAGTTGAGTTTTATTTTAAAATAGAAAGGTGAAAAAATTGAAAAAATCTTAACTTATTTTAATTTATTTTAATTTTTATAGGTTATATTTATTTTGTTACTCACTTGGCAGGATGGCAGTCAGAAATCCATTTGAACGAACAACTGTAGAACATATTAAAATATTTTTACATCACAACTAAAATCAAATAATCATTTTACAAAACAATCTCAAACTCGGCTTAAACAGTCACATTTTTCATGGTGTAAGATTTGATAAAAGATCATGAACCACGAGGTTGCGAAATCGTTAGGGGAAAAATTTTGTAACCAGGGAGACCTGGCGTGAAGCTTGGTTATAAATGCGCCAAATTCAAATTTTGATTTCAAAAAACAATCATTTGTAAATTCTATGCCAATGAAAAAAGTGGGAGGTAATTTATGTCATATTTAAATATTAAATTAAAGGGAAAGTCTGAGGGACTCTGGAATGAAAGAAATCAAACTAATTCAAGCCCAAACATTAAAGAAAGGTTATAAGCTTAAATCAATCATATAAATGTGTAATGTTACGAGCATGTACCCAACCTGAACAAAAGAAAGAAGTAGATAGGGGTTAGGAGGTAGATAGGGGTTAGGGGTATGAGGGGTTAGATTATGCAACGGGGAGAAAGAAATTAACATTAAAGTATCAAGGGTTGGGAATCCCCAAAAATATAAGAAAATAGAAAGAACACATTTGTTAGGGTTTTCAAGAATTTTGGTAAATGGTTTAATTATTGATGAGATGGTGAATGAATATTAAGGAATTTCGAAGTTTAAAAAACATCAAAATTTACTTTCATACTTATTTATTTTTCATTAATTATAAAAGGGGCCCAACAAAAATAAATAAATATGAAAGTAAATTTTGATGTCCTTTGAATTTTTAAAATTTCCCAATTTCTTAATATTCATTCACCATCTCATCAACAATTAAATGATTTACCAAGCATTCTTAACAACCCAAACAAATGTGTTCAGTCAATTTTCTTATATTTTTGGGATTTCCCAACCCTTGATACTTTAATGTTAATTTCTTTCTCCCCGTTGAATAATCTAACCCCTCCACCCATCTACTTCTTTCTTTTGTTACTTACTTCCTCCTAAATACATGCTACTAACTACACATTTATACGATTGATTTAAGCTCTTAACATTTCTTTAATGTTTGGGTTTGAATTAGTTTGATTTCTTTCATTGCAGAGTCCCTCAGATTATCCCTTTAATTTAGTATTTAAATATAACATAACACTTTTTTTTCATATGAATACAATTTACAAATGATTGTTTTTTATATCAAAATTTGAATTTGGCGCATTTATAACCAAGCTTCACTCCAGGGCCTCTCTAGTTACAAAATTTTTCCCCTAACCATTTAGCAACCTCGTGGTTCATGATCTTTTATCAAATCTTACACCATCAAAAATATGACCGTTTAAGCCTAGTTTGAGATTGTTTTGTAATATGATTTTTTCATTTTAATTGTGAAGTAAAAAATATTTTAATATGTTCTACCGTTGTTCGTTCAAATGGATTTCTGACTAGCATCCTGGCAAGTCAGTAATAAACTAAATATAACCTATAAAAATAAAAATAAATTCCAATAAATTTAATTTAAAAATTTGTTCACTTTTAAATTTTAAAATAAAACAACTCGTAATTAAACTCTTAATCTGTATCTAAACCTGTTTATTCCTTACGTTCAGGAAGCACTGATGATGACCTATGAGGTCGAAAGCGCTCTGCTAATAAATTTGAAAAATTTTGCACTTATACAAAGCTTTGTTTCATTCTTATGTACTATGTACCGTGGGTGTACTGGGGAAATCCGACTCACACATCCAGAGCTGGAAACATCCGTAGGAATTTCACCAATCCTTTAAGAGGATGGGTTGGGTGGAATCACCTCGATCGATGAAGAATACCTCTACCACCTACCAATAATTAACAATCACAAAATATCCATGGTCGAAGCGGGATTCGAATCCGCGACCCATCGGTTGCAAAGCTGGCGCCGTACCAACTCGGCCACCGGAGAGAGTTATTTAAATAATAAGACTTACTTACCTATTGTATATGTTTTCCTTTAGAAACCTGTTTTAGAACTTCAAAATGATTTTTAATTAACACTAAAGCATTACATTTGCACATTTGTTATGCCATAGCTATCCAGGTCTTTTAAACCGACAATATTTTATGATTTAAACTGAAATATTTCAGAAACGGCTAATTTAAATGCCAACAAATTATATTCTTTTAAAATCAGGAAAAAATATCCTATTTACTGACAAATAATATACAGGGTGTTACAAAAAATATAAAGTTAATTTCTCTGCTTATCTCTAGGATATTTTAAAATTTGATATTTCCAAAAGATAATAGACGAAACAATCTACAACTATTCTATTTAAAGTTTTCTTCTTCTTAAACGCAATAAAACACTGACCGCCTTACAGCTAGAGATTTTAATAGTAACTTAACTTTCAGAAAGGCATAACAAAATTATATATTTACAATAATATTTTAGAGTCTCGCCCTTGGAGATGTGTTGTATGAGACAATGTGGTACAACCAAGATGTAAGAACGCAGAAGCTACTTATAACTATAATTCAACTAACGCAACAACCTCTGACACTGTCCATGGGCCCATTCGGACCAATGACTTTGGACACAGCTTTAAAAGTAAATATTTTATTAACATCGAACAGAACCTAATTTTTCCATTAATATAAGCATTAATAGGAAAAAAAATTATAAAGATTTGTCCTTTGAAGATTAAGAGAAGAGTTTTCAAAACCAAAAGAGTAGTCGTAAGTGATTGTTTCACCCCAAAAACGACCCCCAACTCGCACTAAGGTATTTTTGGAGTTTTTCTCAGAAACTATTGGTCGCACAGAGAATTTTATACCTTCCAAAAACTTTGCTTATAAAATTTTCTACAAAAAATGCTTTGTTTTACAAATTTCACTTTTTGCAATGGATTTCGAGCAACAAGCGATTGAAAAGGAAGTCTGAAACTAACACAGGTCGCATTCCGTTTTATATTCCCAAAAAGTGATTTAAAGTTTACAGTATACGCGGGACAGATATAATATTGCAAATTATAGACAAACATGTTTTTCGTGTAATAGTTTTGTTCTCTTTTAATAATATTTTGACTTTTTTTATGTTGCTCCCCTTATCCACATCACCCATGAGTATAGCCCGGACTTCAGGGGCTCATGACGTAAAAATCAGAGTTGGAGTTAGAAAATATTTTGGTGCCCAATGTAAAATCTAAAATTTTATATTATTACGTTATTTAGTATTATTTATATTATTATTTATTATATTAGGTAATAATTCTTATTAATACAGTATACAAACAGGGTCGCAGAAAGGTGTGAAGATGAATTTTACAAAGCTAGTGAATGACATAATCAATAAGTACCTACCTTTTTTGTTTTTCTTTATTTATTTTTGCACTCTTAGCATATATTTGCATAATTATTTGCATTTTTAACTTAGAGATAATAAAATTCCAAATATTACTAATATTTCAAATAGTACTTTTAAAAACAGTTCTGTTTAGTTGCTACTTACCCTAGCTTAAAGGGTTCACTAGGTTTAAGTAAATTGTGTACTTACACAGTCTATATTCCTCCGACTTATATACAGAGTATATCATAAAGCTGAGCCGTCAGTCAGGACCATGCTGAACTACAAGAAAATGGCACCTGGCTATGCCGAGCTCCTATTTAATTTTTCGACGAATGCCGAGATCAAAAGACCTCCAGCAAAAACTGCTTTCGCCTTTATCGCGCCGAATTCGAAAGATTTAGGCTAGTGAAGACCATCCATAAGATTACGTATTTACGTTATTTACTTATATTTGCTGCAATATAATGTACAACACATAATTATGTAATGAAATTGTTATTTTTTTGCAGATTGTTAAGTAAATCGGGACTGACGCACGGTGGGGTTACCAATGGTAAAAATTTAAAATGCACTTGTTTCCCAGCATCTAGTAACCTATGGATTTATTAAGTAAAATAAGCGAATCGCTCTGATTAACCGTTTTTATTTTGTTTTACTTTTTAAATATTGCGCTATTAGTTATGAAATTTAAGTGTTTTCGCTAATTTATAAACAGGAAGGTTGTAGCTTTTGTGCACTGCTAAACAAAGGTTTATTGTTCATTTATTTCGAGTGTTACTGTGCTCATAAAATATTGGGACTACAGAAAGAGTAATCTATCTTATATTTATACTGTAGTTCTATAAGTATAGATGATTTCAATTTTTAAATGCAGTTTAAAAATACGTATATATCGACCATGTATAATTATTTTTTGTTACCTGTAAGTTTAAATAGACTTTTAAAAAATACATCTAAAACCATATTCGAGATTTTCTTAGTACTCGATGCTTTTATACTTGCATTATTCGGTGACTACAACTGCCACTATCCGCCAGCAAAAGATATATACAGAGTGTCCGAAAAGTCTTAGTACGGGCAAATATTTTTTATAAGTAAAGCTAGACACACCAAGTTTTAGGTGTATCTTATTGGTTAATAAATTCACTTTCTTATGTAACTTAACTTTTTCAACCCCCTTGAGGGGTGTCGCTAGGGAGTTGAGGTCAAAAATTTTAAATGCAACCCTACGCCGCGCCGTGAGGTACCTCATCTCATTTTAGGTCTTTAAAAGAGAATCATTTTACCGCAAATCCAGGGTCCGTATCCTAATGCGTTCTTAAATGGCAAGCCTATAAAAATTAAAAATAGAAGTACTTTTATTTCCCTTAGTCCTTTAGAAGTTGTTCAAAATGACCACCATAAACTTGGCAGTAATAAAGTCGATTTTGTAACTCTGCCAAGAAGTAATACCTGCCATTCTCGAAAATGTGAGAAGTGAGTATATGTTTCCTTTTTGCTATTTATATCATTACTTGGTTGTTAGTTTCTTAATGTCTTTGTTGTTATTGCTTAGAAATGTAGCATTTTTTGTTACCATGTCGTTTACCTCAATTTTACTTCATTTCAATTTATTCTGCAGAATTTTGAAAAAAAATACCCTATAACAAAAAGGCATACACCAATATTTTACCATTTAAGCAGCCCCACTGTGTGACGTAATGGTTTTGCTGGTATTGTATGAGGTATGTCGTGTCAGCTACCAAAATGAGGAATTCATAAATAGTTCGGTAAACAGTGCCAAGAAATATGAATATTTATTGGAAGAGAAAAGTCAAAGTTGTTGTTCTTCGAAGCAAACAACTTTCTTTTGTAGAAAATTTTATAAGGGAGATGTTTAATAAGTATAAAATTTCCTGGGCTACCAATAGTTTCTGAGAAAAACGCACCGAAAAAAAGAAAATGTTGAAATCATAGAAAAAAACTTTAATTTAACAGTTTGTGAATATTAAATACAAGCAATGGTTTTTGGGAATTACATAAAACATCAGAAAATGTTAACTTTTGTTAATTGACTTGACAGACAAAAGCAGTCCAATGAAGTATTACCCGAGAAGAACAAATCGACGAGAAGCGACAGCTTTATTGGAACCTTTGAGTTGCTGGGTCCAAAAATACTAGTGGATTAGGGTAGAGGGGAGTATTTGAAAAGGGATGGCGAAAGAAAAAAGAGCTTTCGCCAAAGGATCGCTAAGATATCAGTGGATTAGAAGGGTGAGTGTCCAGAAGGCATATTTGCGCTTTCACCAAAGGGGCACTAAAAATACTAGTGGATTAGGGTAGAGGGGAGTATTTTAAAAGGGGTGGCGAAAGAAAAAAGCGCTTTCGCCAAAGGATCGCTAAGATATCAGTGGATTAGATTGACATGGGGCCGTAAATAAAATTAGTTGTGTGCGCTTATGTGACAGACATAGTTGGATATTCTTGTGCAGTTCCTGGCTCTTTGTTAAAAACTGGCTCTGGAGTCAGTCTCTTCATTTCACAAGACTGTCTAAGGTAAGTACATACATTAAAATTTGCCCTCTTACTAATACCATATCAATGGTTCAGCAGTGTTAATAGGGACTGACGGACCCATTTTAACTTTCGTGCAGTGATATTATGGTGTTCGACGGTCACGAAAATCGACCCCAGCAAACTCAAAGGTTCCGACAAAACTGTCGCTTCTCGTCGATTTGTTCTTCTCGGGTATTACCTTATGGTATATACTCCAAGGCGGTTAGTTTAAGCAAAAAGAGATATTTAATCAAGAGCATATCTGTTAGATGAACAAATAAAGTTTAACAAATTTTGAATTTCGTCCTAATATCGAAATAAATTTTCTTCTAACAGTTTTTTAATTCAATCAACCATGTGGACGTTAACATTCATGGAACTATTGATCCAACCTTTTCTTTTTTTTCTGTGCGCCAAAACCCACCTCTGTATGTGTTAGGGGTGATATTTGGGGTGAAGCAACCACTTGCGACGGGACTCTTTTGGTTTTAAAAACTCCTTCCCTGGCGCATATGATCTCCAAATGGCAAAGCTTTATAATTTTTTTTTCTATTCGACCATTTTAGGCCTAACATCAGTGGCCAAAATTGATTTCTATTAGGTATCCTACCCAATCCTTTAGATTATTTTCATAAATATGTACCACGAAATAAATAGTGACCAGGAGAGTATTCTGGTATAGTTCTAAAAGCCGACGAAACAACCGAGTAACTGGAAAGCTAAAAACAAGCTGCGAGTCTCCAAATGGGATTTATATTCATAGGTATATCACAAATATTTACATACTAAAAAGTGTCCGTCATGCCTATTTATGAGGAAGATATTTCACAGAACAATCCTAGTCGCACGAGATGGATTTGTTGCGTTTTATTTGCATCGCGAGTCTCTCCTCTGAGTGGTATAAAAAATTGAATGTAAATTAGGTGAAACTAAATTTCACACACTTAGTTGTTTAAAAGAAGTTAAAGGTGAAAAAGCGCAATCGTCCTCTGTCAGATCAAAACATTGAAGTTACATATATCAGACATTATAGGAATTTGTAATACAATTATGAATATAAGTCCCATTTCCAGACGCTTGTTTCTTACTTTTCAGTTGCTAGTATGCAGGCTTAATAATAATACTGCCGTCCTCAGTTAAAAAGCGGTATCTGCAGACAGCATAAAATTGAGAAATTGGGTTTTAAAGTTTATTGCCTGGACCGCCCATATTTTTGTTTTTTATTTAGGAAAAAAATATTCCCCAGGACTTCATATTATTACAAAAATATATTATAGTGAAAAGGATTTGTTTTTATCTCCTTTTTTTTAGATGAAAAATCACTTACGGCTTTTTAGTTATGAAACTTTTATTTTATGAAGGCATTACAAAAAAAAATTGCGCCGTATCTGCAGCAAAAAGCAAAATAACTAGGAAATAAAACTATTTTAGAGTTGCATTAAGATCCTTAAATAATAGAATGTAGAAGAACACATCAAAACTATATAGTAAATATTTTTATCCATCGCATTTTCCTCCAGAACGGGGAGACTTTCCCAAAACGTTTTTTCCATTTTGCGGAAAAAGATCACCCAGCTGTTTAAGAATATTCTCTTTTCTTATTTGAGAAAACCCTGTAGGTTTTTGAAGAGATGACATAGTTTTTGTAAGGGCACATATCTGTCGTGGTGGACGGTCACTCATCTAACTTCCATCCTTTCAATGCTGGCGTACCCCAAGGTTTACTCGTGGCACCAACCCTATTTCTTCTTCACATTAATGATTTATTCTCTTCAACTACCAATCCCATCCACAGTTAAGCTGACGATAGTACTCTTCACTCCAACATTCATTTTTCCAGACAAGCCTCGAATCAAGAGCTAGATAATAGACGCAGATCCATGCACCTATCTCTTTTCCAAGACCTTTAATTAATCTTAGACTGGGGTGCCAAGAACCTTGTTCAGTTCAACGCCTCCAAAACCTAGCCTTGCTTCCCGTCACGCAAAAGATCCGGCAACACTCACCCCGTCCCCCAACCACATGAATAACCAAGCCCTACAGAAGAATGAAACGTTCGATCTTGTTGGCATCGCCTTCGAACATGATCTCAGTTGGCACAAACACGTTACTTCAATAGCCACATCAGCAGCTAAAAATCTTGGTTTTCTCTTTCGAGCCAAAAAATACTTCTCCCCTTCTAACTTACATACTCTTTATGTTTCCCAAATAAGACCTAATCTAGAGTACTGTTCCCACATATGGGGAGCGGCATCTTTTTCGATACTTAACATCCTTGATTCTAACCAAAAAAAGCCATTCGCCTCATCAATAACCCAGTCCTCACAAGAAAACACCCTTCTCTCGCTCATCGCCGCGCTGTTGGGGATATATCCCTTTTCTACCGATACTTCCACGGATTTTGCCCTGAAGAACTAGCCGCTGTAATTCCCGCAATGACCTTCCCCAACAGAACAAGAGACGCGGTATTTATGCATGCATTCCTTTACTGTCCAGCTACAAAAACCTAGAACATCCCACTTCTCTTGCTCATTCATACCTAGCCTAGGGTCTTCAGATTATGAAACGAATTACCTGCAGATGTTTGCCCTTCCCCTCCCAACCTCCAATCCTTTAAATCCCGTGTCAGTAGATTACATTTCCCTTCTCTTCAGACGCCCACGGTATGTTAGTACTTAGGCTTGAAGTCTACGTGGGCTGAGACAAAAAACTACACGACCATAAAATAATTATTTATAACTCCAAATAAATCACAATTGTGAAATAAGAAGATAAATATTAAATTTAATCTGCACCGGCCCCACCTTAAACACGTCTAATAAATGAATACTCTAATAATGCGAATTCTAAATTAAAACGCGGTATACGCATGGTGCTTAATTAAAAGGCAGTATGTGCATTTCGCCAACAAGCATATACTGAGTTTTAATTGAGTAGTATGCATATACCGCTATTTAATTAAGAAATAGACCAAATTTTGCAGATACGGCAAAGTTTTGTAAAGACATTAATCGATTCAGTGAAGAGATACCGCGTTTTCTTGTTGTAAGGTAATAGATTACCATCAGTGTAAGTCATACATGACGAAAACTCGATTTCCGAATTTCTTGTAGATACGGCCTTTTAATTGAGGACGGCAGAATACATAACCGATATTTTTTGTTTTAGACAATGCAGGCAGCATACTCGTATGGTATGTTCATGGGGACTTTTAAATAAAATACAGAACATGCAAGAACAGGGCTAGAATTAGACAATTACTTTGTATTATTACTGTATGTACTTCTTAATAACACATTTTTCATGCATTCTTGATATGTGCTCGTTTGTATTATTAACAACATATAGTAATGAGCCCATTATCTAATAGCTAGCCAATCACAATATAAAAGTGTAAAAGCAATTTCAGCAATCACCTAATAAGTAAAAAAACGCACACTCTCTGATACATACTTATCTTATAATTATGATATTCCCTCAGAAATATATTGAGCATTCATTATATTATGTTGTTTTTAATTTAAAAATTTGAATCGAATTCTGATCGATATCAAAAAGATATCAAAAAGTCGAAGGATATAACAGGAATGGTTTTATATAAGAGAGTAGTCATTAGTATAACACAAAATTTTGTGCCCAATGGTGCTCTCGATGGCATGTGTCCATCGGCATCTACCAAAGGACCGGGCGTGGTCGACTAGAATAGGAGAGTTTATCCTAGACCTGTGTACCCGGTTGATGTCACCTCTCTTGTATCTGAAGAAGTACCCAACTAGAGGCCGTAGACTAAAAAGTCCTTGCTTTGTACAGTGAGCCTATGATAAGTTAAAATGATCGAGCCGTTGAGAACATCATTGGGCCCAGAACCCCGTGTGCTATACTACTGCAGCCAGTGTTGTCGGAAAAATTAAATTCGGAGTGGGGGCTGAAATAACAAAGATATTCCGTGGGGATGCAAAAAATGCAAAAAATATTGCTAGAATTATTTTTCACAAATGTGTAAAATAACAGAAAAAGCAAACGAAATTAAAGTTTTCTCGCCTACGCCCTTTAGCGATTTCCAGAACCTATGTGAAGAGGAACTCCCTTCTCGTTATTTTGTTTTTATCTTGTGTCAAAAGAAAACAGCAATAACATAGGAAACTGATTTCAATACGTTCTAAAAATTTAGTACAAGTAACTTTTAACATTACTTCAGATATTAATAAGTTCGCGATAAATTATAATATTTTTTCTCGGAATTAGGTTATAAAATTCTGACCCACGCGATTCCAAAAATAAATTAAAAAAATTAAATCCGGATCGGTTTATAAATTTTTGGCGAGCAGGAGTAGAAATCTCTTTGATTAAAAAGTTTGAGCGAAGTTTTTAATGCGAATTTTTACTTAAAAGAGAAAAAAATCAATTCTTTGTTTGGTGTGCCATAGGATTTAAAACGTTTCTCTCATTGTCGCCAGTTTTGAGAATTTAATTATTTAAGATGGATAAAATAATATGCATCTTAAGATGATCTGGCTTTGCTCGGCTTTCGAGATTTTTCCTTTATTGGTGTTTATTGCTCGATATTATTTTACCGCCGTGATACACCTATTACCGTAAACCGAGAGACTTTTTTAGCATACTTTTCTTAATAACTTAAAATCTACTTGGCAGAAAAATCTGAAACAAATAGGCAATAACGACCTAGTTAAAAGCTGTCGACTGGCGCAAAAAAAGCTAAAAGCATTGTCAGTAAAAATTGCATATACAATATGCAACATTTATTTAGTTATATGTAAGTAGTTTGTTTTAATTCTCATATTTGGTATATACGCCCAGTAAATGTTATATCGATATATAAACGGTGTTTATTTTAATAAAATTATAGGGCATGGAGTTTTTGTCGGTTTTAATAATTAATTTAGAATTGAACTGAAAATTAGTTATTTAAGAACATAAATTAACTCATGATTCTATACAAACAAAAAGGAAATGTCTTTTATTATCATTTTCTATTGCGCTTCACCAGTCTATATCACCTAATACTAATTACAGTAGAGAGTATAATAGAGAAACTCTTTCTAGCCATACATCCTCTTAAAATTGCTGGTGAAATCCCGTTGTCCATTTGTATCATCACTAAATTTAATATTGATACAAATCCCTCTTCAAATTATTTTATTAACTTGCACCCTTATTAAGAATACATAGTGTTTGGTTTTCTATCACGTGCCATTTGTTAAATTTCATATTGATACACATTTCACGTTACAAATTGAAATACAAAATTGAGTACACTCTTCAAATTATTGTGTTTATTTTATTAACTTGCACCCTTATTAAGAATACATAGTGTTTGGTTTTCTATCACGTGCCATTTGTTAAATTTCATATTGATACACATTTCACGTTACAAATTGAAATACAAAATTGAGTACACTCTTCAAATTATTGTGTTTATTTTATTAACTTGCACCCTTATTAAGAATACATAGTGTTTGGTTTTCTATCACGTGCCATTTGTTAAATTTCATATTGATACACATTTCACGTTACAAATTGAAATACAAAATTGAGTACACTCTTCAAATTATTGTGTTTATTTTATTAACTTGCACCCTTATTAAGAATACATAGCGTTTGGTTTTCTATCACGTGCCATTTGTTAAATTTCATATTGATACACATTTCACGTTACAAATTGAAATACAAAATTGAGTACACTCTTCAAATTATTGTGTTTATTTTATTAACTTGCACCCTTATTAAGAATACATAGTGTTTGGTTTTCAATCACGTGCCATTTGTTAAATTTCATATTGATACACATTTCACGTTACAAATTGAAATACAAAATTGAGTACACTCTTCAAATTATTGTGTTAATTTTATTAACTTGCACCCTTATTAAGAATACATAGTGTTTGGTTTTCTATCACGTGCCATTTGTTAAATTTCATATTGATACACATTTCACGTTACAAATTGAAATACAAAATTGAGTACACTCTTCAAATTATTGTGTTTATTTTATTAACTTGCACCCTTATTAAGAATACATAGTGTTTGGTTTTCTATCACGTGCCATTTGTTAAATTTCATATTGATACACATTTCACGTTACAAATTGAAATACAAAATTGAGTACACTCTTCAAATTATTGTGTTTATTTTATTAACTTGCACCCTTATTAAGAATACATAGTGTTTGGTTTTCTATCACGTGCCATTTGTTAAATTTCATATTGATACACATTTCACGTTACAAATTGAAATACAAAATTGAGTACACTCTTCAAATTATTGTGTTTATTTTATTAACTTGCACCCTTATTAAGAATACATAGCGTTTGGTTTTCTATCACGTGCCATTTGTTAAATTTCATATTGATACACATTTCACGTTACAAATTGAAATACAAAATTGAGTACACTCTTCAAATTATTGTGTTTATTTTATTAACTTGCACCCTTATTAAGAATACATAGTGTTTGGTTTTCAATCACGTGCCATTTTTTAAATTTCATATTGATACACATTTCACGTTACAAATTGAAATACAAAATTGAGTACACTCTTCAAATTATTGTGTTAATTTTATTAACTTGCACCCTTATTAAGAATACATAGTGTTTGGTTTTCTATCACGTGCCATTTGTTAAATTTCATATTGATACACATTTCACGTTACAAATTGAAATACAAAATTGAGTACACTCTTCAAATTATTGTGTTTATCTTATTAACTTGCACCCTTATTAAGAATACATAGTGTTTGGTTTTCTATCACGTGCCATTTGTTAAATTTCATATTGATACACATTTCACGTTACAAATTGAAATACAAAATTGAGTACACTCTTCAAATTATTGTGTTTATTTTATTAACTTGCACCCTTATTAAGAATACATAGTGTTTGGTTTTCTATCACGTGCCATTTGTTAAATTTCATATTGATACACATTTCACGTTACAAATTGAAATACAAAATTGAGTACACTCTTCAAATTATTGTGTTTATTTTATTAACTTGCACCCTTATTAAGAATACATAGTGTTTGGTTTTCAATCACGTGCCATTTGTTAAATTTCATATTGATACACATTTCACGTTACAAATTGAAATACAAAATTGAGTACACTCTTCAAATTATTGTGTTTATTTTATTAACTTGCACCCTTATTAAGAATACATAGTGTTTGGTTTTCTATGTCCCATTTGTTAGGTACAGTCAACAGCAAAAAAAAACAAAATAATAAAACTAATTTAAATGTATTAATACTGTAGCCTACTTATTCCCAAGAATCTTCTTATTAAACCTTTATCAGGCAACCTAGATGTTCTGACCTGGACACGAGAGCTCTTATTAGCCGCTCTAAGCACAGTCGTTCAGAGAGGGGGTTTCTTTTCGCATGTTAGCCCTGGTTTATTAGGTACCCTCCACGCAGTGTCAGTAGAATCGAAGCAAATCTGGAAGTTCTGATTTATTAACAGATGTTAAATGGGTGCCAGACTGTTGAAAATTTGAGCAAGTAGATCAAAATTCCGAGATTGGTTCACAGTCAAACTGTTTCCTTCCTCCTTTTATCACATTGGAAAGGAAATTAAATTGTACTCTGTTTACAAATACACACACACACATATATATATATATATATATATATATATATATATATATATATATATAAAGAAATGTTGATCCGGGCGTACATCCATTCGTTCGTTAAGTTGGGATCTGGTAGACGTTTCGCCAAGGTCTCGCTTGGCATTATCAATGCTTACTCGTTGCAGTCAAATCGTAAACTGATGAATCTTTGTCGTGGCTCTTGGTATATATTGCCAGCGCCGAAGTTTGTAGCGGTTCTGGTTGGCTGGCGTTGGCTCCGCCCCCTCAGTCGTTGCTTCGTTGGCTGTTTGTTGTGATGTGGCTGCGAGTTGATGCGCTTCGGCTTGCCGTTTTACTATTGTCTTCTTGTCTTCCATGTACTTGACAAATGCAGAGCGTCGTCCTTTTATTTAGATGGCCGATCTTTTCTATTTCAATGGCTTCTCGTATTTTTGTAGTTTTCGACGTTTGTCAGTTGTCTGCTGCTATCAAAGTTGATTTTGTGACTGATAGCCAGTTTGTGTTCTTCTAACCTGGCTGAAATTCGTCTGTTTATCCGATGTACATTTTATTGGGAGGTACGATTGGAATTACGATAAACTAGAATCAATTATTTCTCGGGAAAACTGGATGGAAATTTATCAATGCAAAAACATTGATGAAGCATTGCAGTTATTTACTAACACGCTTAAAAGCTTCCTGAAACATTGTAGTAGTGAGATATACCTGAAACGAAGAGATAAACAAAGATCTCCTTGGATTTGTAGGGCACTGAATGATTCGATAAATCATAAAAATACTTTATACGTAAAACACAAAAAATATCAAGATAATTTAGCATTTTACAAGAATTTAAGAGATATAGAAATATACTAACAGAATTAATAAGCGCACCGAAAATTAACTACTATAAGTGTTTGATAAACACAAATCTTAATGGTCCTAAAAAAATATGGAAAAGCCTACGTAAAAATGAACTAAAAAATAAATCAAGCAAAATCATTAAAAGAAGACAATGAGAAGATTAACGATGTTGTTAAAATAGCGGAAAAATTTAGTAAGTACTCTAGAGAGGTGGTTGCTAAGATTCCCCAAACAACAAAAAAATGTACTCCACCAAGAACTAACAATTCAATTTTTATTCGAGAAACTAATAAACCTGAAGTTAAGAAATCAATTCACGAAATAAAGACTAATAAAGCGCCCGGGATTGACAGTATTAAATCGGAAATTTTAAAACAATACTCGACCTACCGCTTACATACCTCTTAAATAGGTGTATTTTGACGGGGATGTATTCAAGAGCGCTGAAGGTGGCAGTTATCAAACCTAAATTTAAGACGGAAAAAGTGATGATATGAGCAAGTATCGTCCAATCTCTCTGATATCTGGCTTGTCGAAAGTTTTTGAAAAGATTTAAAAAAAATAGATTTACAGGGTTTTTAACAAAATGTAAAATTATTTCCGAGAGGCAATGTGGATTTTAGGTTGCCAAGTCAACGAGGGAGAAAATTTATGAGGCGTTGGATTCGAGTAGACCAGCTGTGTGCATTTTCGTTGACCTGGCGAAGGGATTCGATCCAGGCTTCTAACTTTTTGATAGTTAGCTTTCGGTCGAAATTTGGATCTTTCATAAACTGATGCATTTGTGGTCCGAAAAATATCCCTCCTTTTAATTTTGCTTCACTTAATTTTGTGAAAATCGACATAAGGTGTAAAAAACCTTTACCGTTCTTATCCATTTCCTTCATAAAATAGATAGAATGATATCTTGTGGATCAATTAAAGGTAAGTTCTTTTCATTCGCTTTGCCGCACACAAATGCTGTCCTTTTTGGCCAATGTTTTGTCAAGTAGTGTTTCACAGATCTTGGTACCATAGGCGTCTCATGAGGGGGGTACAATAGGTGATTTTTTTCATGAAGTGGAGGTGGTCCAGATAGGGGTATTTCCTAGGAATTGAGGGTTCAGACTTCGTATTTAAGGGGTCGTCCCCGACACCCCCAGTGCGATGTTGCTAGATCTCAAAATTCCTTAATCTAGGGAAATTCCCTAGATAGATGGACAGATAACTTCAACTAAGACACTTTTAAAACGGTGTGTCAAATGAAGGTAGGTTACAGATTTTATCCACACATTTGGTGCTTATCTCCTAATTTAGCTACTAGTTATTTGTGTATAAGAATCGTGTCACATAATGCATTATTAAGTCCGCTAAAAATTATAGGAAAAATTAAATGATTTGTAAAACGAAAACATGATCCAGTTTATATTTCTCGAACATGTTATTAAAAAAAAGGAATATCTTATTTATTATTTTCTTCTTCTTTCTAGAAAACCACAGGTTATTACTGTTTTCTTAAATTATTAACTTTCAGTTCAATTTTACATTAATTATTAAACATGAAAAACACTTACATACCTAATAATTACTGAATACAAAATTATCAAACGGTGAGAAATAGTCTAATGTATTAATCAATTAATGTACTAGTATTTACAGAACCGTATCTATTCTTGCACCATAACTTAAACACTAATAAAATTACTTATGTGACTATAATAAACTTATTTAAGTATAATAAGGTCTTCTAATACCATGGTTACTATAAGAAAACTGAATTAGTTCACTATTTATTGATATAAGAATCTTCCATAATTTTTAACTTCACAAGAGGAGGTTAGCAATTCGACCCGTATGTGCTTTTTTATTTATGATTACGCTTAATCCTGAACCGATTCAGCGGTTTCATATTCTTCTGAGAATGTTTATTAATATGTCATTTTCGGGATTATTGGGGTCAGAAAATCTAATTTGTTCAAGCGGATATTAAGAAAATTACCGGTGGCGGGGCGGGGGGGGGGGGGGGTGTTGGTGGGAATAAAAAGGAACGGCTTGCAATTTGTCCAAAAATGTTAACTAATGTGGCATTTTCGCTATTATTAAGGTCAGAAAATGCCATTTTCTCTATCTCAGATGTTAAAATGGATATCGAGAAGGGGAAAAGAAAAAGGATGGGCTGAAAATTTCTCCAAAATTATTGACGTCAGAAAATCTACCTTTAACGCATCAAGAGTACAGGGAAGAAAGAGAAAATGGCAATTTCTGGGCAAAATAAGTAGAAGGTGGTGTAATGGTGTAATGTGTAAGTAAATACCTATAAAATTAGAGTATGGGTCTAAACAGACAAGAATCAAACGTTGTCAAAATTGTGTTTAACAATACTCCATATAAGGAAGAAAAAGGGAGGTCTGCGCGTAAAGCGAAGACAGAGGGAAGAATAATTTTTGATTTAAACAGGAACTTATTTTACCAGTGTTTTAGTTTGGTACTATGCTGTCTCCAGTTTGATTTGAGAATTATGACAGAAAACCATTTTACAACGGAAAGATTAATTATATCTCATTCTCATGTTCTTTCTCTCTCATTTTTTTCTCTCATGTCTTCTTTCTCTCTGGTAGAAAGTTAGGTTATGAGAAACATACACATGACATATTATTCAAAGCCTGTCCCATAAGTTTTTTTGCAGTGTGAAAATGTACCTAAAAAGTTTATATAAAGTATGTGTTCCATAATTCTGCGACTGACTAACAACTATTGAAATACTACGAAAGGTACATATTTGTTCTTCTTTACATTATTTGGACCGGGCGTTATGGGAATATTGGGAACGAGTAACAGAAACGCCGACCCGAAATAAAGTTGAGAACATAGGGCACCACAGTCACAGTGTCATTACAAAGTGTACCTATCATTCTGGAACTAAGACTTTCAGCATTTACAGTTAAAAATTGTGAAACAATATATTCTATCAAACAATTTTTATCGCGTCTTTAACTCGCACAAATGTCACCTTTTGCAGTTAGGCTGTATTACAGGTCCATTTTCATTATATAATATATCGGAAAAAAGCTAATATTTTTTTAACCATATTATACATTGTTTATCTTAATAAAAATATTTACTCATTTTTGCTATTTTTTTTTTCTTTATTTACTTAAAAAAATTCTCCAATCCTTCTATTACAAATTATTGGTTAGAGGGAGTATTGCTTCTTAGAGGGGTAGAAAACAATTTTAAGTAGTATAAAATAAGGAGATTAATGTGGCTATGCTGACACTGCTTTTGCTTAATAAAAACGAGATTTTTGCGAATGCTGTTTGTGTTCAGTAAAAACAAAGGAATTTTGCTGTAAAACCATAAAACATACATTCGTATTTTGCCAGATCATAAATTCATTTTTATGACTATTCCGATAAAACTTTCAAAGTAGACAACCAGAAATACTTGCACAAAGCCGGTGTGATAAAATGTCTGATTATTATTTTTTGTTGGCAAAAACATTGCTTTTATTTGTCTTTTACTAATATTCCTTTTGCTTAGAAGGATAGAAAGAAATCGGATTCCGCTGGGAATTTCGTTTTGGAAAGAAAATAATTTTGCGTTGACTAATCTTTCGAAGTATATAACCAGCAATACTTTTACAAGCGAAGAAGGTACGATACAAATTTGGACATATTATTTTTGTATTTGTCTTTTTCCAATGCACTTTCGTCAACACGGATAGAAAGGAATCTGATTCCTTCTTGATTATCAGGAAAGAAAAGATAAATATTGTGATTGCTAAAATATAATCTGGTATAAACTGTCCATGGAACTGACCCATAGGGTGAATTCTCGTTCAGTTGTTTATTCTGTCATCATTCCAAAATTAAATAGAATATGTCATTAGGTAGTGAGGGGCCACTCTTATATAGAGTGCGACAGAGACATGGGGATAACAAATCAAAAAGTTCTAGCTGAAGTTTCCAAAGACTGGTTCTGCATAAGGTCATGCAGAATAAAACCAGAGCCTTTTAATGTAGTTGAGTTCGACCAAGCTCTTCTTCGGAATTGGACGGAGTTGATGGACTCACATATGGCTAACCTTCATACAAATGACGGGCTATTTAACAAGTTAGAATTGATCAAAATTCTGTAGGTGAAGAAGTTCAACATCAAACAGAATTATTCGGCTCCACTTTCAGCCCAGCTCAGGTTTAGTCACCAATGCCTGAAACGCTATCGATTTGTAATCTAACTGGATTTTTATTGATTAGAATTTGTATGTATTGTCTTTTATTTTCATATTCAACTTTATTTATGTTGTAAATCACATTTGTTTTTGTAAAAAAATATTTTATATCATTATTGCAGTAACCTTCTTTATGGCCAAATCTGTTACACTGCTGGTATTTATAATTTAAATGAGCAGCATCTGACAAAATGGAAATTTTTCAGTACCAATATGAATTTCTCGAAACTTGTACTGAATCATCTTGGAAGTAATGACGGGCATTTTTTTGTATCTGTATGTTTAAGGAAATTAACGGGGGGGGGGGGGGGATAAAAAGGAGTGACTGGCAATTTCTCCAAAAATGGTAAATAAAGTGTTAAAGTCTTTTGGAGTTACTGAAGTCTGACAAGCTAATTTTCTGTAACGGATGGTAAAAATATTAAGGAGGAAGGGGGGTGGGAGGGGGCAGTAGCGGATGGGAATTATTTAAAATATGTTAACTAATATGTTATTTTCGGTGGTACTAGGATCAGAAAATCTAGTATTACATTATATGGATATTACAGATTTGGAGAGGGAGAGATAAAATAGACGAGGGAGAGAGAAAAGGTGCACTAAGAAGAAATAAATCTTTTTATTTATTAAAAATAAACCAAATTCGCAAAATGAAAACCACGGAAAAACATGAAATAATATTTTTACGTATATACCTATTGCTGAGGTTAATTGTAAAGTTAATTTTGTTCAAATTTAGGTAACTCGTACACCAAAGTTCTAAACTTTGAAGACGATGCAATTTCATAGTATACGTAATGATTTATAAGCAGTTAATAAGAAGTTGCGCTTTTTCTTTTTCTTCCCCTGGGGCTCCGTCCGAGACCGGAAGCACTGCGGCCATTCGAGGTCTATTGTGCCTATCCAATAATTTTATCGCACCCGCTCTGTTATCCCAGTTCCCTGCACTAGCTTGCACAGGTTTACAAGGGGGTGGGTTATCACTTCCTCCGGTCCTAGCTTTGGTTGCCCGAATAATTGGTGGCGCTTGCGATCTAGCGATACGCAGTTACAGGTGATGTGCTGAACTGTTTCCCTTGCCCTTCCGCATGGTCTGCAGCTGAGGTCTTCCTGGTACAGTTTCATTTTGTTAAGGAGGTCCTTTACAGCAATGTGTTCTGTTAGATCTCCTACGATTGTCCTCAACTGGATCCTGCTAAGGTGTAGCAGTTGCTCAGTGAGTTTAGGACTAGGATTTCCTATGACAGCGTTGCTGTGGTTTAGTTCCTGTACTTTGCTCCAGTGGGCTTTGTGTTGATGATGATGATCCATCTTTTTACCGTACATTTAGGTATCCCGACAGACGGTTCTGGGCCAATATATGGTGTAGCCGATCCCTGTCTTGCAAGTTCGTCGGCTTTTTCGTTGCCAGTGATGCCCCTGTGTCCCGGCACCAACAAGAGCTTGACTGAGTTTCTGGCAACAAGCACGCCAAGATCGTCTATACACTCCCATACCACTCCCGATGTGACCTTCTCGCATGAGAGTGCCCTCAGAGTGGCCTGACTGTCCGAACAGATATAGATCCGTTTACTGGAGTAAGCCGTTCTATTATTTTCTAGCGCACATTGTAGAATGGCTTGGAATACCGTGGAATATTTCTCCAAAGAAAAAAACAAGAAAAAAAGTTGCGCTTACTTCTGAGTTTGGAACTTTGGTGTACAAATTATTTAAAGTTAAACACAATTGTTATACGGCATACCGTTAAGCTCAGTAATAAATATCTAAAAATGTTACTCCCTATTAATAATTTATTAATCTATTATCATTAAGGATTCCTATTATGCTTTAAAATTGCACCGACCTTAAAGTTTAGAACTTTGGTGTACAAGTTTCCTAAATTTGAACTGAATTAAGCTGACTATTAACCGCAGTAATCAATACGTAAAAATTTTATTTCATACTTTTCAGTGCTTTTCTTGTTATGACGTCGGTTTATTTTTTTGAACAAAAAACTATTGGTATAAGTAATTTTATTGACACTTCCTAAATAACTTTTTCTACTATAGTCATCTGTCCCCATTTTCTAACTATATATACCATATTTTCATAGGGTCTTCATTAAAATCGGAGAGTTCCGCGCCTAAAAATTCGACATACTTTCTGTATGAGAAACGAATGTTTAAGTTTTGTTCTGAGATAGCCCTCAAAGCCCTACAAAAATAATTACGACCTCAACAGGAAATATCAAAAATGATACTCATATAGACGGTCTTCATTAGATCTAAGAAGATGGACAGGCAAGGTTATTGTCTAATTTCTAAAATATTTCATCAATTCTAGCAGTCGTAGAACAGAAATAATATTAAAATTATTTTTAATGTTGGCAGAGCGTTTTAGGCGCTGATGAAGATTTGGGAAAAGATAATGAAATATCACTTAAAGAGGAAACGTCAATAGGAAAAGATTTGTTGGGATTCATGACAGCAGGAGAAGCAGAAAGAATTACGCTTTGCTTTTATTAACTTAAACTTAGAAGTAACTTGCCTGGTTTTTGTTAAATATTATGCTAAAATAGATTTTGTATGTAAGACTGCTTTCGAGGGCATTGGATCAAATAGGTCAATGGAGAGCGTCAGAGGCTGCAGCGTTTGTCGAATCATAATAATTATTATAAGCAGCTTTTGTGTTCTTACGTCTTGGTCGTACCACTTTGTCTCGTATATCAAATCTCCAACCTAGCTTTTGTTGTGTCTTTCTGAAAAAGCTACTTTCATACAAAAATAAGTAATGCAACTTACAAAATTGTTTATCTGCATTTTGAATACTAAAGTGAAAACTCAAAATTGCACGATGTCAGGAAAAAATTGAATACAGACCTGAACTTTAATTTTGTTGACAAACCATATTAGAATAAATACTCCCACCACAATACATTATTAGGTCTTTCAGTCTTCTTTTCTGGTGAGCTAAGCCTGGCTATATCACCTGGAAGTAATTATTGTAATTGCTAAAAAGGTAAGTTTTAAATAGTTGTTACTCCGATATTTTTATAAAAATATACGCAATCCATTTAAGATTTAGGATTCTAAATTTTAATTTCTATTTAAATTTGAACTTCTGGTTTGCGAGCATTTGTCTCATCATTAAATTTAACATATTTGTAACATATTTTATATTTTTCAAGTTTTTCTGATATCTTGGCTGTGTATTTCTCATATATTTTTTTTCAAAAAAAAAAAGAAATATCTTGTTTGGACATGGTCCAATAATTCTTTGTTTGACCAGTGGTGGATTTAGGGGGCGCATGGAGCGCGCCTCCCCCTAGAGGCTTGTAGAAAAAGGATCTGAATAGCGTATTTTATAAAAGTAAATATTCTAACACAAACATTAACCATTTCTACATATTCTACAAAATATTATTACCAAAAATAGATCAATACTAATATGTAATATAAAAAATGCAGGCCTTTTTTGGCATTTTTGATTTACATGCTCTTAGGTAGTTTCTGAAAACATTCCTTACACATCTCACTGGGATCTTATCAAAATTTGCGCCGGTTAATTTTGGCATCTAAACGAAACAAATAACCCATAATTTTTTTCCAAAAAACACTCTTTTAAGTAAACTCTAAAACGTAAATTTTTTCGAAAAAGAGCTTTTTTGAAAAAATTTACCAAATCTATTTAAATTTAAAATTAATTTAAAAATTTAAGAATTAAAGAAATTTTCTGGGAAATATATTTTGAACCTACATTTTTTCAAAAAGGTCCTGACTGCTTTTTCAATATGCTTTTTAGAAAACGAATTTACGAAATATTTTCTCCAAAAAGCCGTATTTCGAAAGTACATTTTTTGAAAAATGTCTCCAAACAAACACTCTTCAAAATAGGTACTTTTCTGAAAATATATTTTTTTGAAACCAAAACATAGAAAACTAAATAATGAACTCTAGTAGCTTGGAAAATGGAAATGAAAAAAAGATGAAAAATATCCTGAACAAACCCAAACAAACCTTTTTTGAGTTTGGTCAGGTTTCCTTAGGTTTAGTACGTTACTTTCTCATAAATTACTTTTTCAAAAAGCCATTTTTTGAAAAAATTAATACTATACAAAAAAATTAATTTCAAAAAAGATGTTCTCTGGAAAAATGTATTTTTGAAAAGTGCTTTAAAAAAAATTGAAAAATTGGTTTTAGACAAATAATTGTACTTTCGTAAGTACTCATATATCCTCCCAAATGAACAGAAGGCATAAATAAAAAAAAAATGCTACAATATTTACACTTCCATATTAATGAAACATTTTGTCCTGTAAGCTAAGATGACTAACTGTTTTAGCTGTTTCTTTTTTCAACAAATATCTTTTGTGATGTTAAATTAAGTAAATTTTTTCGCAAAACAGCCTACTCGAAAATATATTTTTTTTAAAAAGAACCTTTTAAAAATACATCCCCCGGAAATATATTTTTAGGAAACATAGTTTTTCTAAATTTTAATTATGGGTAAGTGAATAAATGAATGAAATGTCAATGAAAAAATGACAAAAAGATCCTAAAATAACTGAAACGAGTCTTTTTCGTGTTGAGTCAGGCTTACGTCTCATTGTATTTGCTATGTTACTCTGTAGTAAATTACGTTTAAATATTGCTTTTTAATATGAATATTCGAATTCTTTTTCAATGTTTAAAAAATGTTCTTTCTAAAAACATGTTTCTTGAAAAAAATTAGTTTCAAAAAGTGGTTTAAAAATTCGAAGTTGTTTTCAGAAAAAAAAGTTCCAAAACATCCCTAATTTCCGAATATCTTTATTATTGAAAAATTCTGTTTTCAAGAAAATATATCTTCGAAAAAATATGTTTTCGAAAAATTTTCATATATCAGTCCAAACGGACAGACGATAAAAGTAAGTAAAAGAATGCCAGAATATTGGTAAGTTAGAACTCTAAATAATGAAAAAGTAATGTCGCGCTCGAGCTTACCCGTTTTTTTTTGAGCTAATAGTACAGTATTCTACAAAAGAAATTGAAACATTTTTAGTTTTATTCAGAAGCAAGATGCTCATTGAACCCATAAAGTATTTTATGATAATAACAGGAACATGGCACACCGATTGGACAAAAAATTCCCGCTTAAGAACGTTGCAGCTGTGGTACCGACGTACCACTCAGGCCATTCTTTTTATTCTTCTATTATTGGTCGTAGCAAAATTGGTTCAACTCGTTTCAATTAAAGCTGATGCTGAAGTAATATTTGCATGTGCCTCCATCTTGTTTACGGTTTTGGTATCGGTCATAAATGCTTTTATTTATGAAAAAAATAATGTATCTCGACTTTTCCTGAAAATTATTAAGGAAGAAGAGGAAATAAGCAAGTCTACAGATAATGATATAAAAAAGTCATACCACGGGGATATAAAAGTGGCCATAAAATTAAAAAATGGCATCACTATAGCAACAGTACTGGGCGCAGTGGTATTTTTAATCTTCAATTGCATAAATCATATTAAGAATAATAAAGATGTAGAGAAGACGGAGAAGGAATTGACTGAAGAATCATTTTTATATCCAATATGGTTGCCTTATAAGGAAAGAGAGAATTTGGCGTACGTTTTAGTCATAAATGTAATATTTATGTTTACGGCTTCTAACGTATATATTTCAACGCACATTTTATCCTTTATGCCGATGATATTTGCAACTGCGGAACTGAAAATCATACAAGTACAACTACGTCATTTGGGCTCTGCCACTTATAGAAATTGCAATAGTTATTGTGTTCTGAAAGAAATTGTTAACAAACATTTATTTGTGATAAGGTTAGTAAATATCAACCTACTATTTAGATAAAGGTATAATAATTTTGTTCATAGTAGCATTGATTGTGGAAGGTATGTTGTGTATTTTTTGACTTGTCTATTGCTTTTGACACCGTAAATAAATAATTGTACACACGAGGTTTACTTCCCGTTCGACAAAATTCGTAAACGACTGGAAGGAAAATGGTTATAAAATATAGATCGTAAATCCAATTTTTAATATGGATGTTCTACTGGAATCTGTTTTGGAGGACCTTACTGTTTATATTATATACAAATGATTTGCTCAAAAATATGAAAGCAGACAACATAACTATGTATGCAGACGACACAACAATCGTTGCAAGTGCAAGCTAGGCGATAGGGTGAACAGAGCGCACTGTGAGATGAATATTTGGTGTGGATAGAAACCACCTTAAGTGACAATAAAACTGTTTTTATAAACATAATTAACAGGAAACCTATTCCATCTCATTTTGCGTTAGATTACATGGAGCTTGCCTATCAAACTAAGTTCCTGGGCATGTACATTGATTTACAGCTGACGCATGCTCACCAAATTGGGCATATCTGTGTCAAATTTAATTTAACTTTAACTTTAAGTTTAACTTTATGCCGTTTTAAAATTAAAACACTGTATGCATGAGCATGGTTTGCCGTCTGTGTGTTATTCACTTGAATACAGTTTTATAGCAAGCAGTTTTAGTGTTATCTTTTGGGGTAATAGCAGTTTGTGTGACCGTGCTTTTGTTGGACAAGAAATAATTCTGAAATTGATATTTAACCTTAAAATTCAAGAGAATTGTAGAGTGGTATTTGTTTAAAAAAATACTGACTTTCCCATGCCTGTTCATTTTTAAGTGTGTGTGTCTTAATTTTCGGCCAATAATGTCCTACAAATGCTCAATCGGTTTAATCAGAATATATATATATATATATATATATATTCTATATATATATATATATATATATATAGAATATATATATATATATATATATATATATATATATATATATATATATATAGATATATATATATATATATATATATATATATATATATATAATATAAAAGGTTTCAACGTCCGTCGCAGTAAAGGAAAGGAAAAATAATGGCTATGCGAACTGAAAGACAGTAAGTTATGTTCTTGCATCAAAGTACGGGGAGTCCAAGAACTAATGGACAACCCCGGGTCGGCAGACAGTAAGCTTTCACCCTTATTGGGGATCATCAGACTGACGTAGTCTTTTTGCAGCTTCCCCAACAGCCACTCCGCCTATTCAAGTCAGTCATTTTGCACAACGACGGTACCGAACACACGAGAGCGCCATTTATAGGAAACCACTTCAATGCAAGAACAGATCTCACTCGAATAAATCTGCTACTGAAATGTAGGTAGCTAGTAGAAAAATACTACGGGCGCATGACACCGGTATCGTGGTCGATTTTTGCCCAGGTCTCCACAGTTTTGTGGATTACAAAATCCACAAAACTGTGGAGACCTGGGGTGATGCCCAAAAATCGATTCCGATACCGGGTGTCATGCGCCCGTAGTATATTTCTACTAGCTACCTACATTTCAGTATATATATATATATATATATATATATATATATATATATATATATATATATATATATATATATATATATATATATATATATATAAATCGATTCCGATACCGGGTGTCATGCGCCCGTAGTATTATTTTATATATTTTTAGATTCCATATATTTTGTAATTATATCCTTGTCTGTTTACATATACATACCTGTTTTTATTGTACATGTTTCCCATTTTATATTTATTTATAAATATACATATTTTAGAATAAATTTTATAATTTGATGAACTTATGTACTATTTGTACTTTAAGTAATATATTTCTATTATATTCTATATTTTTCAGCTTTGTTAACGATTTAAACAAATATACAAAATATATTATGATGACGAATTTCCTTTTTAATTCAGTAAGCGTGGCTTCAGTGGCCATAGAGGTTTTGATGGTAAGTTAGCTATTATCTTATGAATACGTTACTTATACAGGGTGTTATAAAATTCACTGCATATATTGGAACTGGTAAATTATCTATGATTTAAAAAAAAGAAAAATAATACCGGCACACAAAAAAAGTAGTCTGTACATTTGATCGAGACCCATCCATCTATATGTATTTTGATGCGCTGAATCCAAATTCAACGTCCGTTTGGCTCGTACACCCTCAAAATTTTGAGTAAATTGCGGAAAAACCCTGAAAATGGCTAAAAATTGCGAAGAAAATTTTATTGAACTAGATCAAGTATGTTTGTTATGTATTTTGATGCGCTCAGTCCAAATTCAGAATCTCTTAATCTCGATCGTTCATATATTTATCAAAATTCGTAAAAAATAGCAAATGAGTAGCAGAAAATAGCAAAAAAATAGTATTGTTCTTACGTAGCAATGAGGACTTTTATTTCGTATGTGGGAGTGATTTCTTGTAATATTATACTCTACAGAAGCCAAGTTACCCACTAATGTAGAGTTAAAGTCGCTTGAGGACGACGCATGCGGGTCTGCCTTCTCGCCCTGACCAGACGCCGATACTGGGGTTCCGAATCCCTGCATCGTAAAGCACTTATCGCTTGTGCCTGCCATGACGGCATCCACGCCGTTAACCCAGGGACTCTGCCAGACGGTTCTGCCTACCGTCACCACGTTGAGGTACCCTGGTTACAGGCACAAGCAATCAGTCCTCCGAAGTTGAATTGCAATTTCTAGCTATTTTTAGCAGTTTTTCGCAATTTACTGAAAATTTTGAGGGTGTACGGGCCAAGCGAACCTCAGCGCATCAAAATACATAAGAAAAGTACTTGATCTAGTTCAATAAAATTTTCTTCATTTTCATAGCTGCAATTTTTATCGATTTTTAGCAGTTTTTCGCAATTTACTCAAAATTTTGAGGGTGTACAGGCCAAACGGACTTCGGATTTGGATTCAGCGCATCAAAATACATATAGATGGATGGGTGTGGTCAAATGTACAGACCACTGTTTTTTGTGTGCCGGTATAATCATAATTGGGGCTTCTCAATAATAAGTAGGTGATCGCCTCTAAACTTTCTCTAATCGACGCGACGGCATATAAGCCACTGGCAAGAAACACATAGTATGAATAAGTTGCCAGTTCTATCAATAATTTTTCTATGCTACAAATGAGCATGATAAATAGTGTTTTGGTACCTTTAAAGTAGAATCCCTTTAAAATACACTTCTGAAAATATTTGAGGTTATCAAATACGCACTAACTTACAGTACAGCCTTTAATGCAAAAAAGAGCAGTCGACTGAAAATTAAAATTAACAAAAAATAAACACAAGCACTCCACGCAAACGAAAACTAATGTTTTTAAGTAAAATCTCTATAAAATACACTTCTTGTAGAAAGATTTTTACCCAGGAAAAAAGGATAGGTTTTTTAGGTTATAGGTTACGTTTATACAACACTAACAAAACGGTGTTAATGTAGGAGACGGTCCACTAACTAGTTAAAACACAATGTTAAAGACAATCCACGGTATTTTTTTACTACCAGCACTTTTAAAACACTAAAAAGTTATTTATTTACTAAACAACACAACTCTTGCGATCCGCCAAGTTATTTAACATATTATCTAATTGTTTCAAATACTTTTACCCTTGAAAAAACAAAAGGTAGGCAACCAAAACAAAACACCAATAGTTATTAGTGTCGCATAAGAGATAGGAAAAAAGTTGTGTGGAAATAACAGCAGCGTTCAACAATTCAATTTTTTATTGTTTTTTCGCCAATTTTGCCATTCTCGTATATATGAAACAAAAACCAACTTCAACTGACTTTGAAATACCTAAATGTCTAAAATAATTTTACCCCTGTCTGGTTTTTGTTTATTTTACCGTATGTACCTACTCTACTTCATAGGCAACTATAAAAACACGCGTGCATATAATGTTTAATTACTTTTAGATAATAAAGTAGTTCCTTTTTGCTACCTAGCAAATGGTCTTCGTCGATTTGTTGTAAACTAATATTTTGCTCAGATTTATATAGCTTGTGCTTTGATTAAAGTGTTTCGCAAATTAGCCTAATAGGGTTAAAAACTAAATTAAATTGAACACTAATAATAGTTACGTATTATGTAACGTTTGCGGGTGCAAGAAAGCGATTTAGATACATCTCGACTTTAACAAATTCATTTAGGGGATCTTTTCAAAAAAAGCGGTAAGCGATCATTTTTATGGAAAAACCGGCAAATAACAACTTTCTGAGCGTACTGCGTGAAACAGAATAATGTTTTTTTTTTACAAATGCTGCGATGAAAGAAATTCAACTTCACATTCAAAACTTTATTGGTGTTGTTAATATTATTCAATATTTTACACTCGTCAATTGCTGAAATTAAAATTAAATACTTAAAGGCATACAAAAAATCTGAACAAGATCGGAACTTCAATATTTCAACAAGATAGCCCAAGAAAACATCCATAAAATTTAAGCAAAAAATAAAAAGTCTTTGTTATAAAACATTTATAAATTTTTTTTAAAACATTTGGTACAGCGAAAAAGACATGTCACATAAAAAAATTGACATGTTAAAAAAAGAGACATATTACAATCAGCAGAGACTCCCTTTATCTTACATCAAAAAACTCGAATGCCCAGCCAATCAGGAAGTAATTAGGAATGTGTGAAGAAAATTCTTGTAATCTGTAGTACTTCAAAAACTGCTGGTAGGGCGTTATAAAACAGTGGGCCATAGTAGTTCATGCCACACCGGCTGTATTTCAACCTCAAAAAAATTATTTTTAAATCCCTCATGCCCCTGGCACCGTATACAGACAAAGACAAGTAGAAGCACTCGACGTCGGGCGTTTGATGATTCGAGATCTAAAGCGATGTGCCGACGCACCGGCTGGTCGGAGTAGTGCATCGAAATACGAGATACAAAACCAGCCAACAACCTGCTAGAAGCAAGGCGGGATGCGGGCCGAACGACGGCAGGTCGGACTAGACCTTGAGCGAGAGTGATTCTACTTGTCTTTTGTCTGTATACGGTGCCCCTGGTATTAAAATGATTATGAGATTGGCCAAATGTTATATAATTGCCTATATTTGATTTAACAAATTTGATACGTTGACATATGTAGAGAGAAGAAAAGTTAAACAATCCAGCAGAAACATAAGTACTCTTTAGATCCTCTCGATAACCCCTGCCAAAAATTATCCTTATTGCCTTTCTTTGTAGACCACAAAAAGTAAATGACAAGCCATAAGTATTGCTTCTCTCGGACATATCCCACACAGTGTACGTTTTGCAAAAATAACTGAGGCGTACGAAAATGTATGTTGAAGTCTCTGCCAATTATAGCACAAAAATTTGGCGACATGGTTTAAAACTCTATTGAAATGATCCAAAAAACAGTTAAAATTTCCTAATGGTCTACGCTAGACACTTAAAACTGAAATGTTAAAATCGGACAGTTTAACAGCTGAAACTTTACATTGGGATTCAATACTTAGTTCATTAATGTCCTTTCTATATAAAAAAATAATATCGGGTTTACATAGAATTATAAAGCCTCCATGAATGAACAGCTTTCGTACAAGATATGATGCAACATTTTAAAATATTGTGTAGTTGATTTTTCCCTTTTTTAAGCAGAAAGTTTAGGCTAGTAGGAATAATGCTCATCTCATTAATAACATAATATAGGGTGTCATAATTCTTTGTGTTGCCGCTTTAACATAGTCTGTTTCGTTCTGGTTACAGTTTCAACCGATTTCACGAGTGGTCCATATTTTCCTACATTAAGTAAAAAATTGATATTGAATTAAAATACACATTTTTGGTAAAATGCGTCTGTGGAATTAAAAACACCTTAAATTATTTTCGGTTTTCACTAAACTCGATAAAAAAAATTAGATATTACAATAATAATTAAGTTTGCAATGTTCCGGTTGAATCGTTTTTTTTTCTTTATACTAGAGCCTATGACGTCAGGCTCTTCAGAAGCGTCGGATAAGGGCCGGTATTTGGGCATTTTTTTAAATAAAAAATGTGCAATTTGAGGGAAAAAAGTATAGGGTGTGTCAGTAGACTACCCCAGGAATCATCCATTCAAATATATGCAGTGAATTTCATAACAGCCTGTGAAAGCATCTTCATATTCCTGAAATTTTGTTTTATTTTTTTTTCACCATAAATAATTATGGTAAGTGAAAATTACCCTTTGCTTTTTGTTTTAGCAAGAAACCGTTGGAGAACTTGCCTTTCCTATATTGCACTTAATACATCTTGTGATAAATGTATTTCTGGTGGGATGGTTTGCTAATGAAATTAAAGTTCAGGTTAGTAGTTCTTCGCGATTTAAGGATATTTTACCCGCTCATTTTTTGACGCTAACGGCGCGCGTACGTTTGAACTTAGTTAATATGTAGTCAGGGGACTTATGTAACTTAAAGGGGGTATCAGATGTAATGTAAGATTTTTAACGTTATTTTTATAAGTACTTGGGGAATTTATAGATTATAAAACAATAATCTTTTCTCTTCACATATTTCTTTGTTTCGACTTTCCTTGTATTGTTCTTTGTTATTTTATATCTTTATTTTTGTCATTTATTATGCTTTTGTTTGTACAGTATATTTTCATTGGTTTTGTTAACATATACCAAGTTGTTATGCAAAAGTCAGGGGTTCTATTTAATGGTAAAATAGACATATTAAATTTAAGTTCGTACTACGTTGACCCGTCGGAGAGGAGAGAAACGACGCAACATGAAAGTTCTTCAAATGGCGACAAATACGATCTTCCAGATTGACTTCGAGATTGAGGTTTGAGTAATTTTAGAGAATGAATATCCGTACTTACTCAATTATTTTTCGTTCCCTTTCGTATGGAGTATTACGAGAGTTGCAGGAGGTCAGCGCCGTCTCTGCCATATTCATTAAGATCTAGATAAATTTATAAGGGCCCACATGTATTGCCGCAGATTCACCCGGCTTAATCTGACAGGTATAAAATGATCCAGTCTGTGACACTTCGCAGGATCTCCCATTAATCTTTGATGCCAAAAATCTTATTAAGTTCAATGCCTTCAAAATCCAATCCTCCTGTCTTTCCCGCAGAAAATCCAGCTACACTAATCATATACATATAGATCTACAGAACAAATACATGTTCTTGTTGGCATCGCTTTGAAACACTTCGACACTTATTATCCTCGATTCCATCCGAAAACGAACAAGTCGACTCATAAATTGCCCAGTCCTCACCGGAAAACTTCCTTCTCTCGCTCATCGCCTTGCTATTTGGAACTTGTCTCTTTCCTACAGATGTTTCCACGGATTTTGCTCTGAAGAACTAACCACTATCGTTTCTCCTTTGACTGTTCTTGACAGAACAACAAGAAATGAGTTGCGCGTTATATAGGGTGTTCTAAAAGTTGAGGTATTTATTTGAACAGGTTGTAGAGCTCGTCAAAATAAACCATTTGACTAAAAATCGGTTATATAAAAGTTGAAAAATGATAGAGATAAAAAAATATATCAATCATAAATTCATTCCATTACGGTCTTGATCATTTTTAAACCTCACAACAAAGAAATACAAAGATACTTGAACACACGCACTACTTAACTGGCGGTAGAATCAAAAATCATATGGATATGCGAACAATATCGTTCTTAGCTTTTCGTTACCAGTAAACACACTAAACAAAAATCATTTTAATACTTTCGATATGCGAAAATATCGCAGTGGTTCAGAATGTTGAGATGTGCACGTGCATTTCGGCATTATTTTTATTGTGTAAAAATGAATTTATTTTACTGTCAATAATTATTTTAAACAACAGGAGCCAGGGCCGTCGTCGAAATATATTCTCAGTAGCCTAGTCATCACTTCTTTGAACTCCGCGGTCGTAAAGCATTCAAGCGCCTATCTCAGCCAGGAATCAAGCGCAATCAGTGTTGCCGCAACCAATTTTGCTTATGTACCAAACTTCCAAGTAAAAATGTACCAAATAATGGCAGGGTTCGGCCGATGGTGGGCGCTCTCAGCAGTTGATAAAATTTGACAGATGGCATGTTCACATTTGATATAAGTAACCATGTAATCGCTGAAAATCCAACTAGCTACTGAACACAGCACTAACCAATGTTAGCATGGCGTCACTATTAGTATGAGTCCACATCTGAGAAAAACAACAGAACGGAAGATGAAATGCAGCGTTCTGATTGGCCAATGGAAAAATACGACGAAATTCAAGGTCGTTCCCTCCGAGAATTAACACAAATTTAACTTCTTTGGTTCCATTGTTTTCCTTAAGTGTGTGGACTCGGGTTTTGGTGGGACTTTGTCTAAAAGGTGACGGTGACGCCTTTATCGTCACTTGAACAAGTGGGCATTAATCTAAAGTCATTCAAAATTTAAAATTAAAATGTTGAAAAGAAAATTATATTCGCAACTTATTTTGGTTTTAATATGTTTATCGTTTTTTTACTTGTTTTTTACAACCACGAAAATGTACCAAAATATCCCCATTTGATTACAAAATGTATTTTGTACCACAACGAAAATGTATTAAATTTGGTGCTATTGTACCCAAACGACAACTCTGAGCGCTACCATTCGACGATGGCTCGACGAGCTTAGGCAAGTGGCAAGAAACGACAGAGGAGGGATTTACAGCGCGATAAGCAAGGGAGTAGACTGATTAGAATATTTTTCGACGATGGCAGCACCGTATTTATTTTTAACTTTTTCAAATTTATCCATTATTCCATAATTTTGCAACTTTTATATAGGCGATATTTGGTTAAATGTTTATTTTTACGAGTTCTACAACCTGTTAAAATAAATGCATCAACTAACGGAACACCCTGCATATGCATCCCTTGACCGTTCGGCTACAAAAACATAATCCTTTAAATCCCGTATCAATAGATTACATTTCCCTTCTTTCCAGACGTCGACAATACGTTAGTACTTAGGCGTGTAGGTAGTACCAGATACAAAATACATTAACTTTACTTTATGTACTAAGAGTCACCCATTCTAAAGATTTTTTAATGTAACTATTGACTTGGTTTCCTAAGAAAAAAAATTTATTATGTTAAATGCTTAAAGAATTTTTGTACAAAGGGCCTTTTTAACCACGAGATGCTTATAAGTTTAATAGACCATTTTTTTATCATTATTTTTACTTTTTATTAGGGCTTTCGAAGCCTAAATCTTGAAAAATTAATTCCTAAAATGCAGAGAAAAAATGACATAATTATATTTACAACAATATTTTAGAATCTTGCGCTTGGAGACGCGCTCTCCCAGACAAACTGGTACGATTATGACGTAAGAACCCAGAAACTTCTTATAGTAATGATTCGACAGACACAACAAACTCTGGCGGTATCCATTGGTCCATTTGGCTCCATGACCTTGGAAACAGCATTGAAGGTTAGATTTTGCCAAATACAAAAACACAGAATCGTAAAATATTATGCAGTGTTTATAAAATTCACTACATACAGTGAGGTCGTAAGTCTGAAATAAATTTGTTATCTAAAAAACTCTGCATTTTGCAGTTCCTAGCAATCCTAGCACAGTGTTTTCGGAGAGACCTCGTATGATGAGAAATATTGAAAAAATTCGCATAAAAAAATCGTCTTGTCCGATTTTTAGAAAATTCAGCGTTTTTAAATAATGAATTTATTTCAGACTTTACGACCTCACTCTATATTGGAAGCGATAATCCGGGTATGAATTCAGATGGGGAATAGATAGTCCTAAATGGCACTTTACGATAATAAGCTAGCTATCGCCTCTCGAAATAAATATATACCTGTTATACAAGGATATTAAGAGAACTTACAAAATAGTTCACAAAAAATATTTTATATCCTAAAAAGAATATTTACGCATGAGCATCAAATAAATACTAACCATAATTCACCAAATAACGGTGGCAAAATACTACAGTATTTCTTAATGATTTTTGTGTTTTGCGATTATTTCTGTTAAAGCTTATCATTGTACTTAAATACACTTAAACCTAAAATCAAATTAAAAGATTAAAAAATGATAGTAAAGTTATGCAAAATATAAACATTTCCTGTTAGTACTAAACTGCCGAAGGAGCGCATGACGGTGTTGCCGTGTCCTTAATTTGATTCGTCACATTGCTTACGACGTTCAGTTCTTTTTCGTAGAATAGCGTTAGACGGGAAATTGAATTTGATCGACGTTTAAATCTTCATGATTGTTGTTATCCGTCCAGCCGACGCGACCTAATTTTGTGTGCTTGTTTCGATTGCTTAATTATGCAATAATTGTAACCTATTTATTAAAACTGCGAACTGACTGAACTAGGTATTTGTGCTATTTTAACGTGTGTAAGAGGTTATATGTACGCTGTACATAATAAATAAAATTTCTTCTTTTTATTTTCAGACCATGCAGGCAGCCTACTCGTATATTACGCTTATGAAGAATTTGAAGTAAAACACCTTAAAGAATCTAGTCAGGACATTGCATTTGAGCACATTCTTGCATTATTAACCTCTATTTGGGCATAAGGCGTTCGCAAATACCACTGCTTTAAGCACAATCAAAACTTGAAACCATATATCAATATGCACTGTAATAAAGAAAGTGCACAACAGAAAATAGATGGAATTTTTGGGCAGGGAGCGTTGCCATTTTAATGACGAATTTGCCCTGAAAATCTTAAAAAGCCCTCGTCGGCTTTGTTATAAAAATGTGATCATGCAGCTAAAAAAATTGGCGCCAGACGACTCTTATAAGTGCCATGAAGTTATTTGTTATGTATCAATAAAGACAACTGAAGACCTAAGTGGCCAAAGGCAACACATTTAACCTGCAATTAAAGTTTCTTCATTTGTATAGACAGTATATAACGGTATCCCATTAGGATCCTTGGGATTTACTATTGAAATCAAACAAAAATTTTAGAGAAATACCATGCTTGTTTATTTTATTAAAAAGTATAGACATAGCAGTGGTTTTAAAAATAATATTCTCCAAATCATATTTTAAACCGACATTATTCTACACTATTTTCCTTATTTAGTTATTCTTTTTGGGTATATTTTATTCGTTAATTCTCGAAGAATACCTCCAACTAATTTAAATCACTTATTTCTTCGTTAAACTTCTAAATAAATAGGTCTGTTTGCATTGAGATATGCAAAATTAAGAAAATTTTGAATTTTCCCAACCCAACCTAAGCAAAAAATTGCAGTTATTTACTCAAAATTATTACGATATGATTTGTCAAAATTTCGCAAAAATGTCAGTTTTCGATACTAAATTAAAAGGTTCCTGACCCGATTTCGACTTGAAATATACATGAATAAGATTTTAGGAACCTTCTACTTTAAGTGCAGGGATGTTTCATTGAATGAGTTACGCATTAAATGCAAAAGTGCCGCACTAAATTTTCGAAATTTACGATTTATTTGAAATAAGTACAGAGTAGTGCAAAACTTATTTTGTTGTGTATATTTGTTTAATGGATTTTTGTATAAATTATTGGCAAAATGTTACCCGAGCTTGATATATGTATTCTACTGTGTTTTCACTCCTCTCTCATCCTTTACACAATCAAAGTATCTTTGCACGAATATTCTAGAATCTTGCTGTTGAGGATGCGGTTTACGATCCAAAGTGGTACAACCAGGATGTAAGAGTCCAGAAGCTTCTTGTAGTTTTAATTCATCAGACGTAGCGAACTCTAGCTTTGCATATCGGACCATTTGGATCAATGACCTTGGAATCAACCCTAAAGGTTAGGTTTTACAAAATAATTTACCTTTTCTTATTTGCTGTGAAATATTTTCACGTACTGACTAGCTAGGAATAGTAAGTAAGACATTTCGTAACTTCTTTCAGATTTAAAGTGTGGCCGAATTTGGAAATTGTATGCAGCTAGTGCGAAAAGTAAGTGTGTTCCGCACGCAATATAAAGATTGTCCAACCAGGCAGTGCCGAGTTAGACAACAAGTCAAGGGCTGATTGCATACAGTATTTCTCATAAGGTCGCTTGAAGAAATGCTTTCTTAAAACAATGAACAAAAATGTTACGTAATTGCTGACAAACAAATGTTTCTATTAGTGACAAACCAGCTTCTGTTACCTGCACTTGCTGTTAGTATCATTATATTTCTTTTTTCAGATTTTTTCAGGTTATGAAGAATTTTAAATAAAACACCATACAGAACATGGTGAACAGATCAAGAAATTGGCAAATACAAAATGTGTGTTTTTATTTTACAGTTTTTTATTTGTTTAGTATTAACTTGCATATTACTTAACAAGCGTGTAAAGTGGGCCATTACTCATGATCCAAAGACAAGGGGATTACCCAAGAAGCACTTCTTAATAACACTTTTATCTTAGACACATTTTTATAGGTATCCCTGCTTATTCTTTGCAGTGTGTAGTAATGAGTCCGATATTTAATAGGCTAAGGCCAGTCAAGGCACAAAACTTTTATAATAAAATCACCAGGCATGCCATAAAGAGTTAAAAAATTTGGGATCTTTTTGGTTCGATTTTGTGTCTTATACTTTAGTCCAAGTGAAATGATTATGATTATTACTTCATCGTTATAAGTAAATGCCAATATTACACATTATCTCGTAAAGAAACACAGACATACTATCTTATAGTTGTAAGATATTTATAAGTACTTTAGAAATATATTGATTATTGGCGTTATTTGTTTTTATTTAGTGATTTGTGTCGAAAAAACAGCAGCAACATACAAAAATTATTCTATCACAATCTACAAAATCAAAGTTAGTTGCTACTAACAAAGAGTAACTCGTTAACAAGAGAGGGAAGCTGCCGCTCCTAACTAATTTACTAATTGTACTAATTTTTCCTGCGGATGTACAATACCGCCATCTTTGAGGTGGTACTCAGGTCAGAGCTCGGGCGGTATCCAATTTCGTGTCGCGGCCAGGGTTGCCAGTCTAGTACAATTGTAGTACATCTAGTAACTTTTTAAGTCATCTACTGCACTAGAGTTACAATCTATAGTACAAAATATTAATTTTAATAGAGGTCACAAGGAGTGATCTTCATTACCAGGCCTTGTACTGTGACATCGTCTACACTAATTTTTGTTGCTCTTTTTGAGAGCATATTGTATAACCATCCGCTCACCGTTTTGTTACGTAGTCATTTTCATAGCTCGTCGTATGGATGTTTTTTTTAATCTACCCCCGTCTGTACAGGGTGTCCCATTTTCGGCACTTTTGCGGGGTATCTCCCTTATTTTTAAAGATAGAGGGTTGCGGTTTTCGCGACAGTGTGCTACTTTTTGATGAAAAGAAAGATGGCATAATAGCTATTTATGCCATCAGTTACGAAATGCCTAATTTTGTGTAACGCGTGAGATTTTTGCGGAACGAACGAAGTGAGTTCCGCAAAAACTCACAAGTTACACAAAATTTCATTTCGTAACGTATTGCAGACAAGATTTTTTCTAATTTTGAAGAAAGTAATAAAAAAATAAAGTTTAATATAATTGATAAAAATTTTAAAACATAAATCTAGTTTGTTGCTGTTACTTCATGTTAGTTGTCAGTTTGACATTTTGTAAAAAAGTCTAAACGGAAGGTTTTTAGCGAGATTGATATATTTTTAGTTTTATTTTTAAAAAATGAGTGATTCAGGATCTGAAGAGCTACCAAGCGATATTGAAGAGGCAGCAGGTAATGCTTTAGTATCAGTAATTCCCAAAAAGTCAAAGGCAGTTTATGATTTGGCATACGAAAAATTTGTTACGTGGTGTGATGAGAAGAAAATTAAACATGTTAATGAGAAAGTTTTACTTGCATATTTTGAGGGTAAGAAAGATCTAAAAGTTTCCACATTATAGACACTTTACTCAATGTTAAGGTCTGAACTAAATCTGAAAAGGAATATTGATATTAAAAAATATACAAATTTGGTAGCATATATTAAAAGGCGAGCGGACGGGTACAGTGCTAAAAAGTCAACAGTTTTTAGTAAAGAAGATTTTGCCAAATTTTTAGTGGAAGCTGATGACAAAGAATACTTAATGGCTAAGGTTGCAATGATTATTGGAATGGCAGGAGCGTGCAGAAAAGCAGAATTAACATTTCTTCCAGTTGAAAATGTTATAGACGAAGGAAGCCATTTTCGTGTTGATATCCCACCTTCAAAAACAAAAGTTATACGGCAGTTTGCAATTACCACTGGAGACATTGAAAATACGAATCTTGTTGAAATATTAAGAAAATATATTAAGTTGCGTCCCCAGATTCTTAAACACAACAGATTTTTTGTAAAATATGCGAATGGAAGATGTACCAGAAATCCTGTGGGAATTAACACATTTAGCAGTCTGCCAAAAGTTATTGCACAATTTCTTGGTCTTTCAAATCCTGTTCTATATACTGGCCACTGCTTCAGAAGAAGCTCTGCCACTTTCCTAGCAGACAGTGGCGCTGATATTTTAAAATTAAAGAGGCACGGAGGTTGGAAATCTAGCTCTGTTGCGGAGGGATATGTTGAAAATTCCATGAATAATAAAAAACTTATAGCGCAAGAAATACTTGGTCAAACATCTAATGCAACGTGCGTCGTCTCCCAAATAACAGCAAGTTCGAGCAATGAAAAAAGTATGTCGTCGGGAATTAATTTAAATAATTGCAATAATTGTGTTATCAATATTTATAATAATTAATTAATTTATAATTTATGTTGTTATCGTGTATTAATAATAATTAATTAATTTATAATTTATGTTGTTATCGTGTATTATAACAGTTTAATAAATAGAATAATTCTTTTTGTCACTAATTTTGAAATACATTTTTCGTCACCAATTGCATAAAATTTTACTTTATGTAACTAGTTACAAAAAGTAAGACGTTTCATAACGTCAATCAGTTTTACAAAGTGTCACTTTAAATGTCAAAATTAGAAAAAAATATTTTTCATGGCCCCCTTCGTTTTTGACATACAGGATTAGAGTTTTCTACGTAGAATCGAGTGGCGTGGTTAGATTTCATCAGATGTGATGTTTTTCGAGATATTAACCAAACATATGTTTTTTTAATGGAACACCCTGTATATTTCTTAACCATTACGTTTCCCCTTTCGAGAGCTTTTCAAAAATATATAACACTTTATAGTTCTTTTTTGTTTTTAGTCCTTAAATCGAACTATTTAATTTTAAGCTTTAATTTTGCGTATTTGGCAGTGTTTAACATGTGGTTTAAAGTCAATTCAATTATTTAGATTTAAAAAAGAAACTGGTTAAATCCTGTATTTTCATTAATTTATTAAAATTGGTATTATTTTTAACCTAAAACACTACTTGTTATCTAGCAAATAAAAGTCAAATTTAAAAACAAAACATACAAAACTTAAGTAACGAAAAGAGCTAGAATGGATTAAATGGACTAACTCTTTTCGTTACCTAAAGTTTTGTATGTTTTGTTTTTAAATTTGACTTTTATTTGCTATTAATAATTCAAGACAACTAATTTAGTTTTCAAGTGATTAAACACTAAGCAGTTTTAGTTCTGGTTAGGATGTTCTATATATCTAGATAACAAGTAGTGTTGTAGTTTAAAAAATAATACGAATTTTAATAAATTAATGAAAATACAGGATTTAACCAGTTTCTTTTTTAAATCTAAATACCTGAATTGACGTTAAACAACTTGTTAAACACGGGCAACTACACAAAATTAAAGTTTAAAATTAAATAGTTCGATTTAAGGGATAAAAAAAAATATAAAGTGTTATATATTTTTGAAAAGCTCTCGAAAGGGGAATCTTAATGGTTAAGAAATATACAGGGTGTTCCATTTAAAAAAACATTTATGTGGTTAATATCTCGAAAAATATCACATCTGATGAAAATCTAACCACGCCACTCGATTCTACGTAGAAAACTCTAATAGGATCCATTTTTACTTTTTTTATAAGTTACAAGATAACTGGAATGCGAGGGGAGTCCGAAAATGGAAAAAAATCAATTTCATCCTGTATGTCAAAAACGAAGGGGACCATGAAAAATATTTTTATGCCATCTTTCTTTTCATCAGAAAGTAGCACACTGTCGCGAAAACCGCAACCCTCTATCTTTAAAAATAAGGAAGATACCCCGCAAAAGTGCCGAAAATGGGACACCCTGTACATGCTCTACATGTATTGTTTCTATTACTTCTGTGTTAGAGACAGTAGAAGGTGAGCATGGTAGGATTGCAGTCCAAATGATCAAATTCTACGATAAACCGATGGCAATGATAGAGGTCTTCCAACAATTCTAAATCATTTATTTGATAGAGCATGAGAAGTGTTGATTCGGTTCCTTAAAGCTAAGGGACTTAAACAGCAGGCTTGGCGCGCCAAAGTTTTTCTCAGTTGTCCAGAGCCCGAAGGCATTGTACTCTGCCTTCTTGAAACCATGACCGGCCATACCGTAACACCCTAGACACGTTTCTTCCAACAGAGTAAGCAATTTTCCAGGATGAGAGGCCATCTTCTAGTGATGTAAGGATACGTATCCAAAAATCCGTTGGATACGGATAATAAAAGAATCCGGATTATCCGGAACCGGCCGAGAACTTGAATACGGATTCGGAATCAAATAAATTCGCATCGGCTGTATACTAATACAAAGTGCAAAGAGAAAACAGAATCGGAATCGAGTGTAAGCGAACAACACGGTCTGCGATGTGGCATATTTGATCTTATGCTTTCTCTTTCTAATGACCTTTCCTAAAAAAAGATAGCATAGTTATCGGGGTAACGGGTATCATATGGGTTGAGACCCATTGGTTAAACTAGGCCCGCCTCTCCCGAACCGAATTCAAACGAGAACGAACGACGCCGACGCCGACGGTGCCTTCCTATCCCTAACCTTCGACTTCGAATGATACCACCGCATCGACCTACCTAGCCGTGTATCCGGATAGAAAATGTTTTAGTATTGCAGGCATACGTATACAAGATCTGTCGCGCGGGTCAAGAAATGGATTCGTATTCGGATAATGGATACGGATATTAGCTGATTCCGATTCCGTATTATCCGGATATCTAAAGAATACGGGTATTTACAACACTACATCTTCTCATAGTTCCACAATATGTCTTCGTTCAAATCTCGTTAACTTTTTGAATTTGGCTAGTCTTCTTACTGCTAGAACGTGAAAATACAAAATAGTACAGAGGCAAACATGTATACCAAATTTTGTTGACATTGATATATAATTTTTAGGTGTTGCGGTTTTTATGATGAAAATGCAAAATATATGCAAATCAAAAAATACCAAAATATAGTTAGGTACAAACCTAAGGTTGATGATTTTATACCCAAAGAATATAATTATTATACAAGTCGAAAACAATTTTGAAAAAAAGGCACAAATCGCATCAATATCCATAACCGTCGATAAGTCGCTTCAAAGGCGCATCACGAAAAGACAAATTCGATGATGGTGGGGGTGACAAAAAGGAGTGAGTAGGAATTTCTTCAAAAATGCTAACTAACCTGTCAGTTTCGGAGCTAGCGAGATGAGAATTTTAAATCTTTTCTGACAAATGTTAAAAGAAAAGTTGCAGGGGGCGGGGATAGAGGGAAGAAAGCGAGCGGCTGGGAATTTCTCCACAAATGTTAACTAATATATCATTTTCGGGGTTATTGAGGTCAGAAAATCTAATTTTGTCTAACAGATGTTAAAAAAAATACCGGGGGGGGGGATAAAAATAAGCGATTGGTGATTTCTCCAAAATATTAACTAACAACAACATTTTCGAGGTTATTGAGGTCAAAAAATTTAATTTGCAAGTAATTAATTTTATTTATTTAAAATAATATTTTAGAGCCTTGCTCTTGGAGATGTACTGTATGAGACAAACTGGTACAACCAGGACGTAAGAGCGCAGAAGCTACTTATAACTATGATCCAACTAACGCAACAGCCTCTGACACTGTCCATTGGCCCATTCCAACCCATGACTTTGGAAACAGCTTTAAAAGTAAGTCTTTTATTAACAGCAACCAGGAGTTAATTGATTCCTACTATCCTTTTTAAATCATTAGATGCTAAATACCACAAAACAAATAGAGGCCAATTTTTGATTCTGGTCTAAAAAGCTAAGTCTAAAAACCGACTACGCAATATAGCAACTGAAAAGTTAAAAAAGCTGCTTGTCTCTAAATGGGATGTGTATACAAAAATATATTACAAACTTTTACATACTGCAAAATGCCCGTCATACCTATTCATGAGGAAGATGTTTCACAGAACAGGCCTAGTCGCACAAGGTAGGTTTGTTGCGTTTCATTTGCATCGCGAGTCTCGCTCTTGAGTTATATAAAAAAATCGAATTTAAATTGCGCGAAATTAAATACTCTTATTACACACTAAGCTGCAAAGAACAACGTTGAAAAAGCGCGATTGACATAAATATTAAAGGTTGATATGACAGACATTCGGTTGTATATAAGAATTTGTAATACAACCATGAATATAAGTTCCAGCTTGTTTCTAATTTATCAGTTGCTGGTCTGCAGGTTTAATAATACATAAACGATATTTTTCTTTGTTTTTAGACAATTCAAGCAGCATACTCGTACATTATGTTCATGAGGACTTTCAAATCAAGTCCCACACAGAACGTGCAAGAATAGAGCTAGAAATAGACAATTACTTGTTTTGTATTATGTGATATTATTTTATAGTTATAATTTTATTTATTTACCTAGTACTTATTTATGAATTACTTAATGAGACGGTAACTTTTGATTGTACTTTTGATTATGAAGCATGTGACAAGAGTCGAAGACGAAAAAATCACTGGACATGCATTTAGTATGCATTCTTGAAAAGTACTCGTTCTTATTATTAACAATATGTAGTACTGAGCCCATTATGTAATAGCCGGGCCAATCACAACACGAAAGCGTAAAAACAAATTTACCAAGCACGACCTAAAAAGTAAAAATTGCAGCTACAAAGAGCTATGTCTGTTTTGTGCCATATGCAAATGCATACTTACTATCTTATAATTATAGGTAGGTTAGTCTTAATTACTTTAGAAATATATTGAGCATTCGTTTCATTTTGTTGTTATTTAGTGTTTTGTGTCAAGACAGATGGCGGATACTTCAACGCTAGTAACTTTAACAACAGCTTGGACTAAGTTGGCCATAAGTCATAATATTCTCTTGAGGAATTAGTTTATAAAACTCTGGTCCATGCCACGCACCCAAAAATAAATTTAAAAATTTGAATCTTGATCGAAAAAAACTCACAGTCGAAGCATACAACGGGAATTCTGTCTGAATATAAAAAGGCAGTCAGTAGTATAGCACACGAGGTTCTAGGCCTAATGATGCTTTCAATGGCATATGTCTATCGGCATCTACCAAAGGACCGGGCGTGGTCGCCTTCCCCGACAAAAGAGTGATGTCATTTTTGCAAGAAGTATTCCTTATACGCTAAGTAATCAACAATAACGTCGCTAACTTAAGGCTGTTGATCAAGGAGGCCTTATTGAGTTTAATTAAGTGGCGATGCGACATAATTTTTACAAGAACTATACGGTATCTATTTGGTTTTGAGAATGATGACAGAAAACACAATTGAACAAGAATTAACCCTATTGGTCAGTTTCATGGACCGTTTACACCAGACCATATTTTAGTGATCACAATATTCATCTTTTCTTCTCTGATAATCACGGAGGAATCAGATTTCTTTCTATCCGTGTTGGCGAAAGTGCATTAGACAAAGATAAATAAATCAAGGATTTGTTCAAAGTTTTATCGTACATTCTTTGCTTGTGGAAGTATTGCTGGTTATATACTTCGAAAGATTAGTCAACGCAAAATTATTTTTTTCCTGATAAAATCCCAGCGGAATCCGGTTTCTTTCTATCCTTGTTAGCAAAAGTGGCATTAGTAAAAGACAAATAAAAATGATGTTGTTGCCAACAAAAAAGAATAATCAAACAACATTTCATCACAGGCGGCTTTATTTGTGCGCAAGTATTTCTGGTTGCCTATAGTGAAAGTTTAGTCGGAGTTATCATAAAAAATAAATTTCTAACCTGACAAAATACTTACGTAAGTTTTATGATTTTCTAGCAAAATACCTTTGCTTTTACTGAACACAAGCAGCATTTGCAAAAATCACGTTTCTCGACGTTTGTATAAGTTAAAGACGCGATAAAAATTGTTTAATCGAGTATACCAAGTAGTTTCACAATTTTTAATTGTAAATGTTGAGTCAGTTCCAGAAGGATAGATACACTTTGTACTGGCACTGTGACTTCAGCTTTAAACTGAAACCAAACGTTTCTAGGGCGCATTTGTCACCCTTTTCTCAATAATTAAAAAAATCTCTGCAATGACCTCTGTTCTCAACGTTATATCGGATCGGCGTTCCTGTTAATCATTGCCATATGCCCGGTCCAAGTAATGTAAAGAACAAATATGTACCTTGCGTAATATTTCAATAGTTGTTACTCAGTCCCAGATTCATAGAACACAGGAATTTAAGCTGCTAATACTTTATATAAACTTTTTAACTATATTTTTACACTGCAAAAGTAACTTATATCATGGGACAGACTTCAAATAATATGTCATAAATCTTTCACATAACCTAACGTTCTACCAGCTGTAAAAATTTTACGAGTATGAGAGAGAGAAAGAAGACGAAGAGAAAAAAATGAGAGAGAAAGAACATGAGAGAGAGACATAATTGATCTCTTTGTTGTAAAATGGATTTCTGTCATCATTCTCAAAAGTAAATGGATACGGTATAGTCATTATACCTGAGAAAGTGATTTAAAATGATGTCAGTGACCATATCCTGTTAAAGCCAAAATAGTCTTTGAATCAGAATAGATGAGTTTCTCCTATACCTGTATACCTGGTTGACGCAACTTCTCTTGTATCCGAAGAAAAAGTATCGTCAATGACCAGAGGCCGTTGACTAATTTTGAATTTCTCTCTTCTTTATTGCCAGGTCCTCAGTTATATATAATATTCTATTTTTTAACGCTTTCAGTCTGTTCTTATTTTTAAGTATTTTGTTTTATTCTTTTATTCTATCCATCTTTACCAGGTATTTATTATGTCCAATTTTCTTTATCTTTTCTATTTGTAAGTCAATTTTCAATTCTTCCTTAACGAAACTTCTAACTTCTTCTTGTATGCTCTTATAATTTTCATATGTCGTTGGCAGTCCATCTTGCTTTTATCTTTTTACATTTTTTCTATTTTTCCATGTAATTCTTGTATCTCTTTCCTTTATCTTCTTATTTTCCTATTATCTTCATATTATGTTCACGGTACTCTTATTGCCCCTTTTTGTCCATGTTTCCATCATAAGTTCTTTTACCATCCCCATTAAATCATCCATGACTTTTCTTTCGGTATCTACTATGCGTCGCCTGTGTTTTGACTATGTTGTTTCCTCCTACCTTACGAAGGCCACTTGAATTGTGCAATGATTAAATGATTTTTGAGGAAACTAATGCCAAAACCAAGCTTAAAACATAATCTTCAGTAAGGTTCTGCTTTCAGTGACGATTTAAAATTTGACTTCATCGCATAAAAGCAGTAAAAGCACCCAGCATTCATTTATTACCTATTTTTTCCTAGAATTCTGCTTTTGGTATTATTATTCGCATAAAAACGTTTTCTGTCACTATTGCTACACTAAATTTTATTACTGCTCTTGCGTCCCTGTCCTCGTCCCTCGTCTCTTTGTTCTTGTTTCAATGCTGATTTTCACACCGCAATCCTATCCCTACTAGCGGCATTTGGCAAGTTAATTTTTTCATGGTTGTGCTCGAATGATTCGACAGCAGGCTTCTTGTTCAAATAAAGATGCTTTTTATTGTACACTCATCAAAATTTATACTTTTAAATAAAGGATTCGAAATGTTAATGATTAGTTTTATTATGGCAACTACAAACCGGTTTTTTTAATCTGACAAATACTAACTAGACTATAAAACATAAACACAGTGAACTTTTCCAATCATTATTTTAACACCTCCTGATTATTAAAACTTAATTTTATTTAACAAGAACATCTTTATATTTTAAAAATTTACTAGCATTTAGAGTCTTGTAAAAATATCTGCAACCATTTCTTCTCAAATCAATAATCAATGTTAATAAGCTTTTTTAAACCTTTCATTTATGAAATAAAATCTAACATCAATGTACATTGCTAAAAACATTGAACCTTTTTTATTTTTAAATATGCACTCTTCAACATTCTATGGAAGCATTCCTTTTTGTTTCAGGAAACTTGTAAAATGTTCATTCCGGGTAAAGGTGCCTATTTTAAACCATATAGTGCCTTTTTAAGACGAATTTTTTTATCTTGCTTTTCATAGCCATCAGGTATTGACGTATGGATTTCATCATGCAAGTCACCGCAAAGAAAAGCAGTGTTTATGTCAAACTTTTTAAGAACAAAATCATTTTGTACTGATAATGCCAATAACAAAAGTAAAGAGGTTATATTTACCACTGGACTAAAAATTTCTTTTTATAATCAAAACCTTTTTCTTGCTAAAAACCTGGAGCCAGCAATTCTTTTACATCTGCCATCATGTCTTATTTTAAAATCGCATTTGCTTTTTTTACCATTAGCTTGTTCTTAATTTATGTAATCCCATGTTTCGTTTTTATTTAACGAACCTCTCTCATCTTCAATTGAATGTTTCCACATCTCTTTTTCTGGTCTTGTCACTGCCTCCTCAAAAGTTAACATATTCTTCAAATCTTTTTGGTTTCCTTATCTCTCTTCGAAATTTGCTTTCTCCTAATCTTGACATAACTACTTCATTTTCTGCTTCACTAGTATGCTCACTGCTAGTTGTGGCTTTTTCTTGTAACATTTCTTCCTTGTTTTGATCAATTTCAGTGTTATTCTCATTTTTCTCATCGATAATTTTTATTTTAACTGATGTAGTAAATTGACTATCTATATTCTCATATTTAAACTTCTTAAAAACAACATCGCTGTATACTACAATTTTTAGTTTTTGTTCATCCCATAATCTATATCCATTTTTGTGCGGGCCATATCGCGCCCAGCCGACCCCCGGCGTGCTTTGGAATGCATGCAGCTGTTTAGTTGAAAACCTATGAGGGCGTGCGTGGATTTTTGTTGACTTTCTGTATTTATAGTATAAAGTATTAATTCAGTATAAAACATTTTTAAATATCCCTCACGCCATCCATGATTTACAAAGAAACCGCTGTGTGTTGGTTGGGATTTACTGCTTATAGTGATTCAAATCAGAATGGATAAAGTATATACGTAGTTGCTTATATACAACGACGACGCTGGTGCGGCATTCAAGCGGGTAGCTTTATCCATCAACAACCTACTGGCCAGAGTAGAAAATTTATTATAAAAATTGTGAATTTATATTTTACAGTTGTAATCTCGCATTTGTGTTATGCTTAATTGAATATTACTTAACAAGTGCGTAAAGTAGACAATAGAAATAGTAGCTATAGAAATTATAGTTTATGTTTCTTCGGAAAGAAAAATTTCATTTTTTGTTCAAGTATTTTTCAGGTTTTCACTCCGACAGACAGACCGGCGGCAACAAAAAACATTTTTTTGGTATTTAGAAACCCCAACAGGCGACGTTTAACTTTGGTGGTCGAGCCACTGCGTTCGCTCACAGAAGTTAAGCGATGCTCGGCACGGTTACTACTTGGATGGATGACCACCTGGGAATGCCGTGTCTCGCATTAAACAAGGAAGGTGGTAGGGGATTCTTCCTCGTCAGAGGCGGCACCACCCCACACATCTGCTAAAGGGCTGGTGAAATCCATGCGGATGTTTCCAGCTCTGGATGTGTGAGGCGTATACGCCCGGTACACCCACGGTACCTAGAGTACTTAGGTTAAAGACCTTCGTGGGCTGTCCGAAGATAAAAAAAACAAAAACTGGAAAACCCCAAACGTGATCTAAAAAGATCTCGAGAAGTGTTTTCACGAAAAAAATATTTCTTCTAGTCAGAAGGGCAATACAAAATGAATGGGGTATAAAATTTTGGTGATCTTTATGGCGCCAATATGGCTTAATACGCCACTGCACAGACGCTAGTAAAATAACATCTTAAAAGTAATTATTTATTTATTTATTTTTTTATTTAGTACCTTACAGAATCAAAAATTCCAAATGGTACAAATTTCGTATATCACTAGTACTAAAATTATGGGCACAATAATATAACGAACAGACAAAAACATATTATTTAAATTTTAAAGTTCTCTTCAAGGCTGTCAGACCACTAAAACAATATCACAGTCAGAAAAAAAGCTGTTATAAATGTACACTAAATGGTGTGAAAATGAATTTAAACCGTAGTTTGTCCTGTGATACCGCTCATGAAATAATTTAACCTGTCTCGTAGTTCCCCTTGGAATTAAAAATAAAATTAAACTTAATAAACTAATACAACTTCTATACCCATTAGTTAGCTTATAAAGAACTAGTAAGCTAGCATTTCTTTGACGAGTTTCTAAGCTTTGAAAACCCCACAGCAAAAGTCTAGTTTCGTGTGGCACATTATGGTAAGGAAAGTGAAACTTAAATAGTAGGTATTTAACAAATTTGTTCTGCACTCTTTCGGGTCTTGCTCTTCTGCTCGGGTTCTGCACTCGTCGAGTACTTACGTGATAAGCATAACTTGGAGAACATACAACAGAATAGTACTACAAAACGCTCCGGACTAAACAATTATAAATACTGGTAAGTGCTCTAGTGTCACTAAGATGTCTTGTGTATCTCTTAATAAAGCCCAGCAGCCTAAATCCCTTCAGAATAATATTAATTATAACACAGAGTTCCGATTAATTTAGAAATATATTGAGCATCCGTAGTATTTGTTGTTTTAGAGTGTCTTGTGTCAAACAAAAACAGCAGCAACATACAAAACTCTTTTAATATTTAACAAAATCCACACAAGTAGCGTCTTAATCCAAATCCAAATCCAAGTGCTTCTTCTGCTAGCATGAATCCAAACTGTCCTATTATTTTTTTTCCAAATCTTCATCGGCGCCTAAAACTGCAGAATTCTAAACGGTTTGAAAATATTTGTAATATATCTGTTCTACTCTAGAAATGAAGAGATATCTTTGAATACAGCTGCACCAGACAAGAACCTCGCCTGTCCATTTTATTTAACCTATAATTAAAACACTCTGAGTATCATTTTTGATATTGCTGGCAGACTGGGTAATTATTTCTGTAGGGCTTTAAGGGCGATCTCAGGGCAAAATTTCAACATACATCCCTCATATACTTGATATGGATAAGAAAGTGCAAACAAAAGGTATGTCGAATTATTGGGATCAAAGCGTTTCAATTTTAATGGTGAACTTGTAAAAATGTGGTTCCTACGGCTTGAAAAATGGCAGCAGACGAATATAGAAATAAAGTTAGGTACCTATTTCTAACGTGTCAATAAAATTATTAAAAATCATTCTCAAATGTTAGAAAATTAACCATCAGAGGAAACAGTGTAGACATTAGTGGAAGATTCTTGAATAGAATTTTACATCTTTTATTCAGTACTGAAATAAATTTGTTTTCTTACAGTAATCATGGTAATAAAAGACCTTATTATACTTGAATAAGTTTGTTTTAGTCTCATAAGCAATTATTAGTGTTTAAATTATGGTGAGGGAATAGATAAAGCAATCTATGATTAGATAAGCTGTCCTTCTAGTAGAACAGGGCCTGATATGTGGTGAAAAATTTAACATATTGAACCCGATGGCCCGCGTTAAAAAATACACTGTATAAGCTCAGTAAATTTTACATCGATACTAAAACGAAGTTGACTTTAATAAAATTATAGGGTATGGAATTTTTGCCATTGTTAATAATTAATGAAATATTAAACTGAATATTAATAATTAAAAAAAAAAATTAGCTTATGGCTCGCTACAAATAAAAAGAAATGTATTTTAGTCTCTTTTGCTAGTGCGCTTCGCTGGTCTATCTCACCTAATACTAAATAATTTAATTGCTACAAAGGTAAGTTTTAATTAGTTGTTACTCAGACGTTTTTATAAAAATTTACCCAATGAATTTAAAATTTAGGATTCCAAATTTTAATTTCTATTTAAATTAAATGTCACAGTATTGAGTGGTTTTAATAGCTTTGCTAAAAATATATAGGAAAACTAAAGAGAATCTGTAAAACGAAAAATTATATATATTATATATAATTTGTCAAGTTTTTCTGCCAACCTGGATGTGTATTTGTCGCTGATATAAAAAAAAACGAATATCTTATTTGGACCTATGAAGATATTTTTTGTTTGACGCTATAACACATTGGTTTGACACAAAACAGTAACAAGGTTGATAATTTACTGTATTTGGAAGTCTTACACTTTAGGTACTTAAATGATTCGGATTCAATGGGCGTGTTACTCTTTCAACCAGGTACTAATCCCTATGCATCTTGTTCTGCTCTAAAAGAATTAAAAGCTTTAGAAGTATGGGTCTTCACCAGTATCAAAGATTCACTAATATAAGATGCTTATCGGAGAGATTAAATACTTTATCATGATAACAGGAACACGGAACCTTGACTGGACAAAAAATATATATTATCAATGAGGAGAAAAAATAGACATGTCTTCAGATAGTGACACCATAACATCTTATAATAAAAATGTAAAAGTCGGCTCAACATTTAAGAATATTCTCATCGGCGGGACATCGGTCGCAGTAGCATTCGCTCTCTTGAAATGTAATATTTATGTCACAAGTTACGAAGCAGTAGAGATGAGCGAGAAGGAACTAACAGAAGAATCGATGATGTTTCTATTGATTTTTTTTTAATGTTCTGACAGCCCGTGAAGATCGACTTCTAAGTACTATCTAAGTACCGTGGGTATACTGGGGAAATCCGACTCACACAGCCAGAGCTGGAAACATCCGTAGGGATTTCACCAGCCCTTTAAGAGGATATGTGGGGTGGTACCACCTTGGTCGAGGAAGAAATCCTCTACCACCTTCCTGTTTAACAATCACAAAATATCCATGGTCGAAGCGGGATTCGAACCCGCGCCTCTCGGTTGCAAAGCTGGCGCCGTACCAACTCGGCCACCGGAGACCCGAGTGTAGAGGAATGTTTGTAGAGGAATAGTTCAAATATCTTCGGTAGAAAATTCAGTTATACAAAATATTTCGTTTCGGAGCTATTAAATGTCAAAGTCGAAATTTCCGCGATTTCCGTTGAAATCGGGTACAGGTCGCAAAAGTGAATTAAGTAGATGTAAATTTTCGGAGGTTGTAGGGGACCCGGGGCTGAAGGAGAGTTCTGAAGAACTCTACTGAAACTGGTGAGGATTAGAGAAGGACAAGTAATTTCTTTTGAATTTTTTAATTTCTATTTAAATTAGAACGTCTAGTTTGCATCATCATTATATTTCATAATAATTAGTAAATTTTAATAGCTTTACTGAAAAGTATAGAAAAACAAAAAAGACTCTATATACCGAAATAATACATATTTTATATTATTCAAGTTTTTCTGTCAACCTGGATGTGCATTATTCGGATATTTTTTTTAATATCTTATTGGTCCAGGGTTCAATTAAGATATTTGTTTGTTTGATGCTATAAAAAAGTAATAAGGTTGTTAGTTTATTGTATTTGGAAATGTCACACATTAGGTACTTAAATTTATTGATATTCAATAGTCGTGATACTCTTACACCCGGGTAAATCCCGCTGAATCTTGTTCTGTTCTAAAACAGTTAAAAAGCTTTAAAATTATAGGTCCTCGCCAGCATCAGAGATTCACTAATATAAGATTCTTATCGAAGAGATAAAATATTATATGATAGTAATAGGAACATGGAACCTTGACTGGACAAAAAACTCCCATTTAAGGACCGTTCAACTATGGTACCGATGTATCCTTCAAAGTATGCTACTTATATATTTTTTGCTACTACTTGGAAAACAGATTGAAATAATGCAAATAGGAGGTGATACGCAAGAAATGGTTTTTTGTCAATCTCTAATTTTCTCACTGCTAGTGATGGGCATTAAAGCATTCATTTACCAAAAGAATAACTTTTGGGGGCTCTTTTTAACAATTATTAATGAAGAGAAAAAAATAAGCACGTCTTCAGATAGTGACGGCATAAAATCTTATAACAGAGATATAAAAGTCATCACCAAATTTAAGAATATTATCATTGTTATGGCATTGAGCGCCGCAGTTTTCGGTCTATTTAAATGTATTAATTATGCCACAAAGTCCGAAACAATAGAGCAGAGCGAGAAGGAATTAACAGAAGAATCGATGTTTTTGCCATTTTGGCTTCCTTATAAGAATAGCGAGGCTTTATTATTGACAACTGTTTTAAATATGGGGTTTTTTGCTGTCTGTTTAAATATCTATCTGGCCTGTCAATTAACACAAATTATCCTTATGATATTCACCACTGCTCAGTTAAGAATTCTACAGATGTATATACGTAAAATGGATTTTGCCGGTAATAAGGATATTAGTTATTATGAAGTTTTAAGAAAAATCATTAAGAAGCACTTATTTATTAAAAGGTCAGTTAATCGTTCTATAATATGTGAAGGAATAGTACAGAACTTATAAACATATACCTTTTTAGCTTCGTCAGCAGGTTCAACAAGGAGATACGGTATATTATATTAACGGATTTCCTGATAAACTCAATTACGATTGCAGTATCCGTTGAGTCTCTAATGGTAAGTACAGTCCAGATTCACTAAAAAGGTTTAAGATTTAGTACTGATTTAAATTAAAGTCTTTCAGTTGATCAGTTAGGTTTTGACAGATTTTCGTCCTGTGACTGATAATAAGTCATCATTAAAAACTTGTCTTATGAGTTATTCTAATATTTTAGGGATCTGATTGGTTTCCAAACCATTTTCATCTTGGAACGTGTTGCTAAAATGAATTTAGTTCTATTGTTGTGGAAATAACATACTAATAGTGCCCGTTTCTTTATAAATTTGGCAAAAAAACTAACAAACAAATTTATAGTATAAAACTTAGATGTCTTATTCTTACACTTGTCAGTTTAAAATTTTTTGTTGTCAAAGTAGATCGGTCCAGCATTGTAGAATCTGGCTCTTTTAAGTTTTTCATTAACCTAAAAGCCATAGTAGAATAGGGAACATGCATGTATTTTTTCTTTACAAAACATTACTAGTATAATATAATTAAAAATTGTTTTTTTTTGTTAGTATAATTTGTTCCAATTTAGAAAGTGGCCATTTTCGCCGTCAAGAGACGTCAGATGATATAAACTAATTGCCACTGTTCTGTGCCATGTTTTTTAACCCATCACATTTTATATTTTGTTCGCAATATTTGACAGGCACGTGATCGATCGTTTGGTTTACAACAATAATTAACGTGCCTGTCAAAAACTAAGAGCAAAAGACTTTAACTTGAGAACTTACAATCGAGTGTATATATAGTCACCATACCTAACAACCCAACCAAATTCAAGTAAGCTTATTTTGCACTACTTTTATTGTTATGGTATAACAAATCATATTGAAACATTAAGCACAAATATTAAGGTTATGATCTTCCGCTGTCAAATTATAGCGTAAAGGAAAAACTTATTTGACCCTATTAGCACGTAACAGTTATATTTTAAAGCCTTTATTTCTTTAATTTCTACAAATATGGGTAAAGTCAGGATTTGAAAAAAATAAGCAGTTATCATAAATGCATCAACTCTCGGCAACAAAGAAAATAGAAAGGGTTTGTTAGGCAGCATATATTCGATTTTCTGTGGGTTCGTTGATGAACAGTCTTTTTAATTAAACATTATGTTTCTTGTCGACGAAATCTCCTAATGTTCGGCAAATAATTAAGAAAATAAATTAACACTCGAATTTACAGTACACCAGCCGTATGGCCCTTGTATTTACATATCAAGTGACGTCACGTTTTGATTACGATTTGCAAATTTTGTATGAAAATTTGTAATAGAAAAACATTTTATTTATTAATAAAAACCAAAATCAATGAATAAAAGCAACCGCCATATACAGGGTGTTACGAAATGTTGTTAAGAAGTTTTAAGGGCAGATTCTACATCTAAAAATATAAAAATCAGTTTATATAAACATGGGTCCTCAAACGGTTCTTTTTCGAGATACAGGGTGTTTACTATTTTCACACCTCAAGTATTCTACAGGGTTAGGAGAAATATGCAAAGACGATTTAGATCATGTATGCACGGAGAAGCCAATTCCGCCATCTTGCTAAAAACTTAAATCACAAATTACTGTTTCCTGAACAAAAAATATTTTAAAAAAATCATTTTCATTATTTGTTTTTATTGTAAGAAATAAATTAATTTTTAACTCGAAAACGGTGCGTCAACACGAAAAAGCTCAAGAGACACTTTTCACGCAGAATTAATTGGGCTTAAAGAAAACAGTATTAATTTTGCAAAAAAAATCAGTGGCGTGCCATTTTTTTCGCTAAAAATAAAGACTTTCCAGCACGCACGCTACTGATGGAAGTACCTTAGAAAATGATTTTTGTACGTACAGGTACCTTTTGAATATATACTGGCCTCTACCAAAATTTAAACAAGAGAATATTAAACGCCCTGCATCTCTAAAGACAAGCGTTTGAGGATCTATGTTTATATAAACTGATTTTAATATCTTTAGATGTAGAATCTGCCTTTAAAGTTTCTTAACATCTTTCTGTAACCCCATGTATATTTAATTTATGTGGAGAATAGAAACATATTCTTCAGATTTATTTGGAATGTATGCATGTTGCCTACTGTAACTGCAACAATATTATAACTTGTTGATGAGTCCCAGCACGGTTGATACAAATCTATCGTGATCTACCTGGCTTGGGGTTGTTTCAATGTCTTTAGACTCCACGTATGTTACATTTAGGGCTAAGCACAATGTTGCCGTTAATTGTTGTACCAACTTAATAATATGCTGTGTTATTCCATATTTCAGCTTGGTACCATAAAAGAGCTTGCTTTCCCTATTTGCTACTTAGTGAATCTTCTCGTCAGTGTATTTATTTTAGGATGGTTCGCCAACGAAATTAAAGTTCAGGTTTGTATTATTTTTATTTTCTGGGGATTGTGGAATTTTAGTTTAGTGCAGAAAATGCAAAAAAATTAACTTTCAAAGTTACATTACGTATTTCTGTATGAAGGTAACTTTAAGAAAGACCTATTAAACACAATGTAAATTAAAATATTATTTAAGAGTCTTGCTCTTGGAGATGTGCTATACCAGACGAAGTGGTACAGCCAAAACGTAAGAACACAAAAGCTGCTTACAATTATGATTCAACAAACACAGCAGCCGCTAACGCTGTCCATTGGCCCATTTGGACCCGTGACTTTGGACACAGCAGTGAAGGTTAAGTTTTCCAAATACTTACCTCTATATTACCTGTTGCTAAATATTTTCGCACAATTCTAACAGTTTTGAAAATTTGAAAAAAAGCAGTGTTAGAATAAGCAATAATTATCATGTTTGAATTTAGAAAGTGTATGCCATAAATAATAAATTAAAGTTACTTTTTTCTTTTCAGATAATGCAATCAGCTTACTCGTATATTATGCTTATGAGAAACTTACAATAAAACACTATAAACCACACTGAACAGAGCAAAAGCCGAAGACGAAAGGATCACTTGAGAAGCACTTCTTAATAACGCATTAGTTATAAGCCCATTTTTGACAAGTAACCTTTTTAATTATTCACGGTGTGTAGTAATAAGCCCATTATTTAATAGATTTGGGCCAATCTCAACACCAGCACTGCATAAATTTTAAGAATTGGTTGTCCCCTTTTTGTATTAGGCTGCTAAGTATAATAATGCTTTTGTTAGTTAACAATTGTTAGTTAGTACTTTGACTATCGACACGAGTAACTGCCGACATATGCATACACACTAGTAAAATAATACTTTTTCTTGTAATATTATAAGCTATTCCTAATTACTTTAGAAATATATTAAGCATTCGTGTTATTTGTTGTTTTGTAGAGCCTTGTGCCATTCTAACCGCTTTGACAACAACATTGAAAATATTTTTAATATTTGTGTTCTACGATTCTAGAAATGAAGAAATATTTTCAAATAGAGCTAAGCCAGACAATAACCTTGCTTGTCCGTCTTATTAAATCTAAATCAAGACACTCTAATTGAGTACCATTTTTGATAATACTGGCTGAGTTGGTAATCATTTCTGTAGGGCTTTGAGGGCGATGTAAGAGCAAAACTTAAACATACGTTTCTCATTCACATGACATGGATAAGAAAGTGCACAACAAAAATTATATCAAATTTTTTGGCTCGGGGCGCTCCGATTTTAAGGGAGAAATTGCAAAAATGCGGTTCATATACATTGAAAAATGGCGACGTACGGCTATAGTAGAAATAAAGTTATTTACGGAGTCAATAAAATTATTAAAAATCATTCTGAAATGTTAAAAAATTGTCAATCAGAGGAAATTTGTAGAAAATAATGTAAAAGTCTTAGATATAATTTCACATCTTATACCCGGTAGTGAAATAATGTTGTTTTCTTTTAGTAATCATGTATTAGAAAAACTTTTTATACTAAAATAAGTTTTTTATATTCTCAAAAGTAACTGGAGTTTATAGAATGGTGTAAGGATAGATAGTTCTGCAAGTAGTAATAAACTTATTCATCAGCACATTGGAATTTTTTTCGGCGTTTGCTAATTTCCTATTCAGTAATTTTTTAGCGCAAAAACCCAAAAATATGATCTAAGTAATGTTTAGTGATAAATAGCTTTATTCTAATATTGATTTTTCATAAGCTCAGTTCATTTTACGTCGATATTCGAATTTACTATAATATAGTACCATGGAATTATTTCTCGTTTTTAATAATTACTATAATATTGAAATGAAAATTAATCAATTTTAGATAATAGAAATAACTTCTGGCTTTCTAAACAAATAAAAAGAAAAATACTTTTTAGTCTTCTTTGCTAGCGCACTTCGCCTGCCTATATCACCTAAAACTAATTATTTTAATTGGTAAAAAGGTAAATTTTAATTAGTTGTTACTCAGGCGTTTTTGTTAAATTTTACCCAATGAATTTACGATTTATGATTAGAAATTTTAATTTCTATATAAATTAGAACTTCTTGTTTGCGAGCTAGTTCGTGCCATTGTTCAATAGTAATTAGTAAATTTTAATAATTTTACTAAATGGTACCTATACGAAAACTAAAAGACATCTATAAAACGAGACGTTAGTATTCGTTTTATTTTGATGTTATTTAGTGTCTTTTGTCAAAGAAAGATGGCGGTATACGTCAACGTTAGTAACTTGGACGTTAATAGGTTGATCATATGTCAAAATATTTTCTTTTGGAATTAGGTCATGAAATTCTGGCCACGCACCCAAAAATAAATTTAAAAATTTAAATCGTGATCGGAAAAAACTCAAAGTCGAAGGATGCAACTGGTTTGTATATAAAAGTGTAGTCATTAGTACACATGGTTCTGGGCTCAATGATCCTCTCGATGGCATGTGTCTATCGGCATCCACCAAAAGACCGGGCGTGGTCGATTTCCCTGGCAAAGAAATTAAATAATTTTTGCAAGAAGTATTCCTTATACGCGAAGAAGTAATCAACAACAACGTCACTAACCTGAGGCTGTTAACAAAGGCAGCCTTATTGCGTTTAGTTAAGTGGTCAAATTTTAAATAGGAAAAAATATTATAAATCATAAGTATACATTGTATTAAAACATACGTCAGAAAAATTAAATACTTTTTTTTGTTTCAAACGGCCGCTATAAAGAATCAAAATTGAGAAAAAATTAAAATTATCCGAAGCGGCCAAAAACGCCTTTCTATTGGTCGTGACGTAAAATCGTATGATTCGTGTGCGACGTCCATGCGACAAGCGACGAGACCCATTTAAATAACCCGTTAGATTTGTTTGTTTTGCGTTTTTCTCGGTATTTTAAAAATTTTATAATTAATTTTGAAAGTTATTGGAATTTGTATAATTTTAGTTCGATAATTGTCAACTCCGTCCGTGGACACACTGTATATTTCAACAAAAAGCGCCGTTTACTCTGTCGGCAAAGCAGGTTTTCAAAAATGTTTTCCCGATAATAATAATTTCTTTGTTTTTTAAGTTTGATTCGATCGATAATTACAGCAAGCTTGGACGTACAGACCAAGGATAGCGCTCAACAACACTTTAGAAAGAGATGTGTTATTCAGTTTCTAGTCTATATACTTTCTTAGTCTATGGACAACAAGCTCATATAAACAGAGGTCCTAAACGACTTTATTTTTAATACACAGGGTGTTGAATTTTTTGTTTGAAATTTTTCCTAAATATTTAGAAGACGCCAAGTAATTGGTATCAAGTTGTAACTAAAGCTAACCACTTGAGTTTCAACCGAGAGGCGTCAATGCCGGGAATAAATAAATGCTTACAAGTTATAACGGAAAAATATTGAAAATTCATATAATATTGTGAAATGCTGACCCGATCAATTTTAGAAATTTGAATGTGCGCGGCTAAATATCTGCGGCATTGAAAATGTCTCCACAGTAGTTTCCGAAAGCGATGTACGGCGGGGAGACAAAATATGTTTATATAACGAAAAAGAGCAAACCCAAGCATCATTGACTATAATTCTGTCCTAAACTGGCAAAATCTGGATTTTTCGTTAACACGCTGTTAAGCTTGTCTTTAACACGAATACTTTTCTCCTAGGCTAAAGGCTGTAACTCTGTTTGCACACCTTCTATGATCTGAAATGATTCCTGTGACGATAGTGTAGTCCTTTGCACTTTACAATGCTATTGTAAAGTATGAAATAAAATTTTTTAAGAGATCTTATTCAAATCAACAAAACAAGAACTTAAAATATATTTTTTTTTATCTAAGACATCCCACGTAGACTTCAAGCCTAAGTACTAACGTACCGTATTGTACCGTTTATTGTAAAAATAAATAATAGATGTTATATATATTTTAAAGTATATTAATTGATCAAATAATACTAAATTTAGCACAACATCTATGGTACTTTCACCAACGCAGCATTCTTTGGTACCGATTTTGGTGAGAATATCGTATGGAAAAACATAGTCATTACAAACTTTGTCATGTCTTTTGAGGCCATACCTTACCGAAGGTATCGCATTGGCCATTATGGTACTCATTTTATTCCCAAATGTATTTAAATATTGAAATATTTATATCCATCTGTTAATTTCCTATTTAGTAATTATTTTGCGTCAAACTCAGAAAATATTGTCTATGCAATATTTAGTTAGTTTTAGTTAATTATAGGGTATGGAAGTGTTTCTTATTTTTAATAATTAATCTAAAATTGAACTGGAAGTAAATAAGTTAAGAAAATAGGAATACCTTACGGTTTCCTAGAAAGAAGAAGAAAACATATCTGTTAGTCTTCTTTGCTAGCGCCCTTCGACTGTTTCTATAACCTGAAAAGAGTTATTGTAATTGGTTAAAAGGTAAGTTTTACTTAGTTGTTATTCAGATGTTTTTATAAAAATATATGCAATGGATTAAGTATTCTAAATTTTAATTTATATTTAAATTAGAACTTCTAGTTTGCGAGCTAGTTTGTGTCATCATTAAATTTTATAGTAATTAGTAAATTTTAATAGCTTTGCTAAAAAGTATTTAAAACTAAAAAGAATCTGTGAAAGAAAATATTACGTTTTAAATGTTTCCTGTTTTTCTGCAAACCTGGATGTGTATTTCTCGAATGTTTAAATCTTATTTGGAAATGGTCGCATTAAGATATTTCTTATTTCTTAAATTATTTAGATCCAATAGTCGTGCTACTCTGACTCCCGGGTACTAGTTCCGCTGCATCTTATTCGTTCTTAAACAATTAACAAGCTTTAAAATTGTAGATCTCCGCCAGTATCAAAAATTTACTAATATGCTTATCGAAGAGATAAAATATTTTATGATAGTAACGGGAACATGGAATCTTGACTGGACAAAAAACTTCCATTTAAGGACGGTTCAACTATGGTACCGACGTACCATTCAAAGTTTTCAACTTACATATTTTTTGCTACTGCTTGGAAAACTGATTCAACTTATTCAAGTAAGATCTGTCACCGAAGAAATGTTTGCTTCCCTGTCTATAACGCTCACAGTATTAGTGATTGGCATTAAAATATTCACTTACCAAAAGAATAACGTTTGGAGACTCTTTTTAACTATTATCAATGAAGAGAAAAAAATAAACCTGTCTTCGGATAGTGACGTCATAACATCTTATAATAAACATGTGAAATTCTGCAGAAAATGTAAAAATATTATCATTGGTGTGACATTCGGCGTAGCAGTATTCGCTTTCTTAAAATGTATTAATTATGTCGAAACAGTACAGAAGAGCGAGAAGGAACCAACAGAAGGATCGATGATGTTTCCAATATGGCTACCATATAAGGATAGCGAAGCTTTATTATTGGCGACTGTCTCAAATATAATGTTTCTTCTTCTCGGTACCAACACGTATGTGGCCAGTCAATCAATTCATGTTACCCTTATGATATTTGTCACTGCTCAGTTAAGAATTCTACAGATCTATATACGTAAAATCCAATCTGCCGATTATAAGGATATTAACTATAATGAAGCTTTAAGAAAGGTCATTAAGAAGCACTTATTTATTAAGAGGTCAGTTAATCGTTCTATAATATGTGAAGGAATAGTATAATAACTTAAAAAGATATACCTTTTTAGCTTCGTCAGTAGCTTAAACAAGGACATAAGTTATATTATGTTAGCAGATTTCCTGATTAACTCAATTAACATTGCATCATTGGCTGTTGAGATTCTAATAGTAAGTACAGTGCTTAATGTAAATTTCGGTGAACATTTTTAGTTTTTTATTCATCAGAAAGTCATCGTAGAAAAGGGAATATACCTGTTTTTTTCCTATTGCATAAACCGTGTAAGGAAATCATTACATGATGATGATATTAACTAAACCAGTTATCGCTGTTCTGTGCTAAGTTAATAAATTTACCATTTTATCATTTGTTCGTAATTTTTGACAGGAACGTGATCGATCGTATTGTTTAAACAATAATTGATGTACATGTCAAAAGTTAATAGCAAAAAAATTGTATTTAAAAATTTGCTATCGAGTATTCCGATCGGCTATGGCTATTATAGCCAAATCAATATACACTCGATTATCGAGTGTATATTGATAACCATAGCTGATCGGAATCATTTATCCATGATGTATTGTAATAAATAAATATTTTTGTTTGGTTTTGTCTGCTTTGTCATTGATGAAAAATCTTTTTAATTCAATGTAATGTTTCTTATCGACAAAATCTCATAACGTTAAATAATCAAAATATAATTTTAAACTCGAATTAGAGTACTTCAGCCGTAAAAGCACTTTTATTTACATGTCAATTGAGATCACGTTTTGATTACGATTTGCAAGTTTTCATTTTGTATGAAAATTTGTTGTCGAAAATCAGTTTAGTTCTTAATAAAAACCCAAATAAAGGGTAAAAGCAACAGTCATAAAAATTTAACTTATGTGGAGACTACAAACAAATGTTTCAGAGTTAGTTGGGTTATACATAAGATTATAACTTGTTGATGAGTTTCACCTAGGACGACACATATCTATTGTGATCTACCTGGCTTAGGGTTGTTTCAATGTCTTTAGACCCCACGTATGTTGAATTAAGAGCTAAGCACAATGTTGTCATTAATATTGTTGTACCAACTTAAAAATAAGCTGCGAATTCCATATTTTAGCTTGGTACCATAAAAGAGCTTGCATTCCCTATCTTCTACTTACTAAATCTTCTTTTCGGTGTATTTATTCTGGGATGGTTCGCGAACGAAATTAAAGTTCAGGTTTGTATTATTTTAATTTTCTGGAGGTTATGGAATTTTGAATTTTTAGTTTAGGGTTGAAAATGCAGAAATACAACTTAAAAAGTTGTATTACGTATTGTTATCTGAAAGTAACTTCAGAAAGACTAAAAAAAAATAATAATAATTTTTTTTAAGAGTCTTGCTCTTGGAGATGTATTATACGAGACGAAGTGGTACAGTCAAGACGCAAGAACACAAAAGCTGCTTACAATTATGATTCAACAAACACAGCAGCCGCTAACGCTGTCCATTGGTCCATTTGGACCCGTGACCATGGAAACAGTCTTAAAGGTTAGGTTTCCAAACAATTAGCATCGAAAAAAAATATTCCAACAGTTTTCAGAATTTTGAAAAAGACGTAGAAAAACAGAAATTATGTCTGAACGTAAAGCGACATTTTTCACGTAGCGTCCATGTTGGTCAACTTATTTTCATTTTGACATGTTTTTTCGGCTTTAAAATTTTTAACTATAACATTATAAGTATATTAAGTATATCATATTCTACAGGTATTTTTTAACGTATTAATAAAAGGTTAGAGATATTTTATGATTTATTTTAGGAAAACAATATGTAAAAAGAATATTGAGGTCCTAGTGACAGAAAAAATGTCACTATGAATCTTTTAACATAGGGTAATTCCGGGGGAGCTGGCGCAGCTTTTTAATAATTGCCATAAAAACTTTAGGAAAAATCACAAATGTTTTTAAAAATAAAAGCTTTATTATTTGGCTATTTGGGTACAAATATTCATTATCTAATTTGAAAACAAATAAGTCCAAAACACTATGAAAAATATTTGAACAAAAACATACAAAAACCATCTAACCCAAAAGTTGCGGTTGAGTTGGCGCAGACGTTTCGGGTGAGATGGCGTAACAAGTTTTGAGTAATATAATTATTGTTGTTTTATTGTTAAGTAAAATGTTCTTTGCACAAAAAACACATACCTAATTTGATATAGTCTGAACAAGTTTCATGATACCAGGACAGACATCGAATGCATTTTAACCAATCATTTTTTTTTGTTATCGCGTAAGGTTCATTGCATCCCCTGCACTATTCTTCTTCGGTACCATCTGATTTACTGCAGCTACGGCTTGAACCATCTGATTTTTAGTCCAACTACCCCTTGAAAATCCGCTACGACTTTTTTATGTGGTCGGCAATGGACACCATCTATCCCGAATTTAAATGTGCCATCTTATCCAAAATGGCCGGGTGAGATGGCGCACTGAATTACTAAAATCGGTAACTACGCACAATCATTATTTTAAGTTAATATAATAAAAACAAGCATACGTGACAAATAAATGTTAATACAAACAATTATTTCTATATAATAACTTACCAATCTGTTATAATCTACACTACTGGAGAAATTTTCAATGCCACAAAATTAAATATTTGGGCTTAATCGCTTCTGTTACTCGAAAAATCGAACGTTTACCTGAGAGCCCGCATGCACTACAGAATGATTATTGCATACTGACACCGGATTGACATAAGTCTATCCGTCAGTGAATTATAGTGTTGCGCCATCTCAACCTCTACGCCATCTCCCCCGGAATTACCCTACTGATCTTCTGAATAAAATCATTATACTGACTGGCTGAAAATTGCCTGTAGGATATGAAGCTATACTTAGTATACTTATAAAGTTATTGTTAAAAATTTGAAAGTCGAAAACCCATGTCAAAATTAAATTAAGTTGGCCAACAAGTACGCTATGTGAAAAATGCCGCCTTAAAGAGTGTTTGTCATAAATAATAAATAAACATTCCTTTTTCTTTTCAGATAATGCAGGCAGCTTACTCGTATATTATGCTTATGAAAAATTTTAAATAAACACGTCATATACAGCACAGTGAACAGCGTAAAAGCCACGAAAAGATCACTTAAAAAAACACTTCTTAATAATATAATAAACACATTATTTAATATGGGCTAACCAACACCAGCACTGCATAAATGTTTCATAAATAATTGGAAGTCCCCCTTTATGTATTTGGCTTTTAAATATTATAATGGTTTTGATAGTTGACTCTGTAATTTAATAAATTTTTTTTCAAGAAAATAAACCGACTTCACAACAAGAAAAGCACTGAAAAGTATGAAATAATATTTTTACGTATTTATTACTGAGGTTAATAATAAGCGTAATTTTGTTTAACCTAACTTGGACACTGAAGTTCTAAACTTTTAGGCATACTAGTAATTCTTAATAAATTATTGATACAGAGTAATATTTTAAGTTCTTTATTACTGAGCGTAATGGCAATCCTAATTCTTTTCGACTTTAAGTAATTTGTATGCCAAAGTTCTAAACTCTGCAGTAAGCGCAACTGCTTATCAACTGCTTTTGAATTATCATGACGGTTCATTATACTATGAAATTGCACCTACTATAAAGTTTAGAACTTTGGTGTACAAGTCACCTAAATTAAAAAACCAATTAAGTTTACCATTAACCTTAGCTATAAATACGCAACAATAGTATTTCATACTTTTAAATGATTTTTCCTTTGCCAAGTTGGTTAATTTTTATGAAAAAATTAGTATTTCTTGTTAGTGCACTTATTTTCTCTCCCCCGCTTATCTTATCTCTTCCTCTTTAAATTTGTGATATCCATGTAATTAATTTTCTTAATCCAACACATGACAGTTATGACTGTCATTATCAATGTCATTTTAGACAAGTAAACTATCAAATAACACACTAGTGAGTTATAATCCATAACTCACTAGTGAGTTATGGATTATAACTCACGTTCATATTTAAAGTAGCATTCTATTTATTTATTACTATTACAAGCAGAATTCACATTGATATTGAAATTAAAGGAAAACGCTAACGGTTTATTCGAATTTGAAGTCATTGTAAAATTTGCTGGTTCATTGGAACCAGACACTCCCATATCGGTACGGCTGCTGATAGTGCTAGAAGACGCCGACACATTAGAACCTTGTATTTTTTCTGCAATTTGTATTTTGTTATGCACCGATTTTTCTAGGTATCCTTCTGCTACCGTCGAGGACTTCCATCCTCCGTGACGCTTCAAAGTAGTCATATTAGCCCCTGCATTGGCCAAAAGAGTCGCCGAAGACCTTCTTAGACAGTGACCGGTGTAGACCGCTGGTTCCTCCAATTTCAAAAACATTGAGATTTTTGAAGGTATCTTCGACAACGTATTTATTCCCACACACTGGCTGGTACGCCTCCCATTTTTGTAAAAAACAAAAAAGCGTCTAGAACTAATATTCTTTGGTCTCAAAGACATGTATTTTTTACACAAATTGATCGGGTTGACTGGAAATCCTTCTTCAAGTATGGTGAATCTTCTCGATTTCTTGGTTTTAGTGTCTGGCAAAACTACGTGAAAATATTTCCCTTTGTCTTGAATATTTTCTATTTTCAAATTGACCAATTTAGGGCATCTACAAGCACCGCTAATCCCCATTATCAAAGCCACTTCCATCAACAAGTATAGAAAAATTCAAAATATACCGTTGATTTTTTGACTGCAATAAATCCTTAATGAGGTCTTAGGCTATAAAAGCTCATAAATGTCCATCCCTTTCAGACAGGGCTGGCCCTTAATATTTTACCTGCGACATGAATTATACCAATTGTTAAGATTATTATTTTCCAATTCATTTTAGGAAAAAATGGTTAAAATTAAATTTTTACAGGTAATTAAATTAATTACCTGTAACTTAAGCACTTAATATTAATAATATATAATGATATTTTATTAAGGCACCTTCAGTCACCTTTTTAGCTTTCCTGTGTGAGGTGCGAGTTGTGTGCGCTAATTTTGTCTTTTTATTTTAACTATTTAGTTTGCTTAGTTAAACTATTTTTTAAGTATAATGTGGCGTCCATGGACTCATGCTGATAGTGCAGCTAGTAGTGTATCTTTAAAAAGAAAGCATTTATCACCCGATGCGAAAGAAATAGTCAAAAATGTATATTCATCTTTACTAAGAAGGGGTTTGAATAAAAATGCTGCTTTAGCAGAAACTAGTGCTTTAGCTAAAATTCCCTTAACTTCGATAAAGGACATAACAATGAAACCTATTAATGCAAGAAAACAACGAAACGACGTTGGCCAATTAAGAAGTATAGACGAGAGTGATAAGGACCTATTAAGAAGAAAAATTTATGCTATGTATGAAGAACAATCTGTACCCACATTAAAATCATTAAACATTAGGCTAGCAAAAGACGAAACAAATATTTCATGCAGCATATCAAGCCTAAGGAGAATTTTACTTCAAATGGGTATCGCGCCATTGACAAAAAACAAGTTTTAATGGAATCGGAGCGTTTACGGAAATGGCGTCTTAAATATTTGACTAGTATTAAACAGTACAGATTGGAGAATCGGCCAATTATCTACCTTGATGAAACATGGTTTGATACTCATGACACCCCAAAAAAAGGATGGAATGATTTTTCAAAAAAATGTCAAACCAAGGCTCCTTCGAATAAAGTCAAAAGAATTACCATCATACATGCTCTTATCTGATTTTTAGTGATAGTGTTCAACCCTTAATAATTAGTTTAGGTTTAGATGAAGATAATAGTGATCGTGAGACCGAACTGAATATAGAATAGGTAAAATATTGTATAGAATTAAGTATAAATAAAATAATTACATTTTTTGATTTTCCAATAATTTGTCTCTTTATAAATAATTTATTGAATGTAGTATTGTTTGATAATGTATTTTCTTGTGTATTTTAGATGTATTTTACACTTATTATGATTGTATTTGTTTTATTGGATTTTGGACGTATGTAAGTGCTGTGTAGGTATATTAACATGAATAAATAATTTTGAAATAAGAGAATATGTATGCATATAAAAACAAAATCCACCCCTGCGCCCATTCATTGCAGTTTAAAGATGTTGGGATCAACACAATGGGGTTCAATCAGGTAGTTGATTTATGGCAGTAAAAGCCAACGGTATATTTTGAACATTTACTCGTCGTCGGGAGCTTCGTTCAAAAACTTCTCTATTTCAGGTCGTTCTAATATCTTAGACTTCTTTGGTTTGTATCCCTGTGATTTGCTTTTCAAAAAGCTCGTTAGTTTGCCATATTTTGAAATGTCTTTTTTTTGTAAAGGTGAATAGTCGAGCGAAGCATCGAGTATTTGGTCAATAGCGACGATGGGGCTAATTCTTTTTGCAAATGTAAAAAATAAGCCAATAGAACATTTTCATCGATACTTTTTATCTTCCGTGAATTCATCCAAGACTCAAACATTTTGAACTCCTTGTCGTAAGCATCTCGGGAATTTTCTGGCAAAACTGCATCGCTGCTTCTTCCGCTTCCGTAAGGATATCCTCAGGAACGTAATTTTCACCGGTTTCCTCCATTTTCTATAGGTCGTTTTTCTTCAAAAAACTTCGCTTTTCTGCAGAGAAAACTGACAAGTGTCAAAATTCATCTGCGTGAGTTATGACCTACATTACCGCTCGTTAAATAATATACTACTAAGTTATGGTTTCTTTGTCTTTTCTAATTGTTATGTATTTAGTAATTTATGTGTAAAAGGCAAAAAATATGTTCTAACCATAGATTTTCTGGCCAATAATCCCAAACATAACATATTAGTTAACATTTTCGGAAAAATATTATGCCTGAATATACATATAAAAAATGGCACGTACGGGGCGAATTAATAACATCCCGTTGTGAAGTCGGGTAAAAATTGTGGAAGATTCTTAAATAGAATATAGTTGTAGTAGTATCAGTAGCAAATTAATTTAGTTTTCTTATAGTAATCATGTTATTAGTAATTAGTGTTTGAATTATGATGTACGAATAGATACGTTTCTCTAAGTAGTGCAAGATAAAAAAAAAACGTCCTTAGAGTATGTCGTGGAATGAATCAAGCACGCCTTGAATTATTACTCTTGAAAGGTATCATAGGTAAATGAAAAATAGAACTCTCAAGTTCTGAGGTTTTTATTCTTAAGAAAATTACATTATTATTATTGTCATTGCATAATACAGATTTAAAAAAATACAACAGAAAAACAAAAATTTATAAATTCAAACCAAATAAGACGTCTTCACCTACTTCCAAACATGTTCTTATTCTTCTTTTTACAGCTTCAAAAACATTGACGAGCACTTGGAGGGAGTTGTTAATTTCCTGACATTTATTTGTAATTCAAGCCCGTAGGTCTTCTAAATTCTCACAAAGAGTTCTGAAAACCGAGTTTTTAATGTGTGGCCAAAAAGAAAAGTCGCACGGCGTGAGATCGCAGGACCATGGTGGCTACCTAACTGGCATATTACGACTAATGATTCGGTCTTCGAAAAATTCTTCCAAAACATTTATTTTATCAAGAGTTTCTCGAATTGGTGTGCCATCCTGCTGGAAGTAGCCTTGTCGCATCACTTCATCGTCTAATTGAGAGTCCCTTACAAAAAAATCAATCGATCGAACTTTCGATCATAAAAGGGTTTTGTTCTGCTGTGATTACCATATTTAATTTTGTCAAAAATAACAACTTTTTTTTACATATACCTTAGCTACTTTACCTTTTAAGAGTAATAATTTAAGACATGATTAATTCGACGGTATACTTTAAGGACGTTTTTTTTGATCTTACGTTACTAATAAATTAATTCATTATTAAACTGGAACATTTCTCACCATCTACCATCTGCCTATTCAGTTACTATTTCGTGTCAAACACAAAAATACTGACTATGCGATACTTAATTAGTTTTAGTTAATTATAGGGTATGAAAGTGTTTTCATTTTTAATAATTGATATAAAATTGATTATATAACTCATGATATTCTACAAACAATAAGAGAAATATCTTTTAGTCTTCTTTGCTACTGAGCTTCGCCTGTCTATATCATCTGAAAGTAATTACGGTAATTGCCAAAAAGGTAAGTTCTAATTAGTTATTACTTAGATGATTTTATAAAAATATTCGCAATAAATTTCAGATTTAGGATTAGGATAAAGGAAGTTTTTATTTTTATTTAAATTAGAACTTCTAGTTTACGAGCTGGTTTCTGTCATCATTAAATTTCATAGTTAATGCTAAATTTTAATAGCTTTGATAAAAAGCATAGGAAAACTGAAAAGAATCTTTGAAATGTGAAAAATAAATATTTTTCAAGTTCTTCTGTCAACCTATATATAAATTTCTCGTATTTTTTTTTTTCAAAAAAGAAGAAATGTCTTATATGGCCATGCTCCAATTGAGATATTTCTTTGATTGACGCTATAAAAAAGTAATAAGGTTGACAGTTTATTGTATTTGGAAATGTCACACATTAGATTCTTAAATTATTTAGATTCAATGGTCGTGATACTCTGACTCCCGGGTACTAATCCCGTTGCATCTTGTTCTGTTCTTAAGCAATTAAAAAGCTTTCAAATTATAGATCTTCGCCAGTATCAAAAATTTACTAATATGCTTATCGAAGAGATAAAATATTTTATGATAGTAACGGGAACATGGAACCCCGACTGGACAAAAAACTCCCGTTTGAGGACTGTTCAACTATGGTACCGACGTACCATTCAAAGTTTGCAACTTATATATTTTTTGCTACTGCTTGGAAAACTGATTCAACTTATTCAAATAAGAGGTGTCACCGAAGAAATGTTTGCTTGCCTGTCTATAACGCTCACAGTATTAGTGATGGGCATTAAAATATTCATTTACCAAAAGAATACCGTTTGGAGACTCTTTTTAACCGTTATCAATGAAGAGAAAGACATAAGCCTGTCTTCGGATAGTGACGTCATAGCATCTTATAATAAAGATGTGAAATTCTGCACAAAATGTAAAAATATTATCATTGGCGTGACATTCGGCATAGCAGTATTCGCTTTCTTAAAATGTATTAATTATGTCGAAACAGTACAGAAGAGCGAGAAGGAACTAACAGAAGAATCGATGATGTTTCCAATATGGCTACCATATAAGGATAGCGAGGCTTTACTATTGGCAACTGTCTCAAATATAATGCTTGTTTTTGTCGGTACTAATATTTATGTGGCCAATCAATCAATACAAGTTACCCTTATGATATTTACCACTGCTCAGTTAAGAATTCTACAGATCTATATACGTAAAATCCAATCTGCCGATTATAAGGATATTAACTATTATGAAGCTTTAAGAAAAATCATTAAGAAGCACTTATTTATTAAGAGGTCAGTCAATCGTTCTATATTATGTGAGGGAATATTGTAGCAACTTATAAATTTGTATCTTTTAGCTTCGTTAGCAACTTAAACAAGGATATAAGTTACATTATGTTAACAGATTTCCTGATTAACTCAATTAACATTGCATCAGTAGCTGTTGAGATTCTAATAGTAAGTACAGTGCTTAATGTAAATTTCGGTGAAAATTTTTAGTTCTTTATTCATCAGAAAGTCATCGTAGAAAAGGGAATATACTTGTTTTCTTTTTCTATTGCATAAACCGGGTAAGGAAATCATTACATGATGATGATATTATCTAAACCAGTTATCGCTGTTCTGTGCTAAGTTAATAAATTTATCATTTTATCATTTGTTCGTAATTTTTGACAGAAGCATGATCGATCGTGTTGTTCTTAACAATAATTGACGCACATGTCAAAAATTAGCAGCAAAAAAATTGTATTTAAAAATTTACTATCGAGTGTATATTGATTTGGATATAATAACCATAGCTGATTGGAATCATTTATCCATGATGTATTGTAATAAATAAATATTTTTGTTTGGTTTTGTCTGCTTTGTCATTGATGAAAAATCTTTTTAATTCAATGTAATGTTTCTTATCGACCAAATCTCATAACTTTAAATAATCTAAAAATAATTTTAAACTCGAATTAGAGTAGTTCAGCCCTAAAAGCACTTTTATTTACATGTCAATTGAGATCACGTTTTGATTACGATTTGCAAGTTTTCATTTTGTATGAAAATTTGTTGTCGAAAATCAGTTTAGTTCTTAATAAAAACGCAAATAAAGGGTAAAAGCAACAGTCATAAAAATTTAACTTATGTGGAGACTACAAACAAATGTTTCAGAGTTAGTTGGGTTATACATAAGATTATAACTTGTTGATGAGTTTCACCTAGGACGACACATATCTATTGTGATCTACCTGGCTTAGGGTTGTTTCAATGTCTTTAGACCCCACGTATGTTGAATTAAGAGCTAAGCACAATGTTGTCATTAATATTGTTGTACCAACTTAAAAATAAGCTGTTTATTTCATATTTTAGCTTGGTACCACCATCAGAGAGCTTGCTTTCCCTATCGTCTACTTATTAAATCTCCTTGTCGGTGTATTTATTATGGGATGGTTCGCGAACGAAATTAAAGTTCAGGTTTGTATTACTTTAATTTTCTGGAGGTGATGGAATTTAGAATTTTTAGTTTAGAGTTGAAAATGCAGAAACACAACTTAAAAAGCTATATTACGTATTGTTATATGAAAGTAACTTCAGAAAGACTAAAAAAAACATAATTTTTTAAGAGTCTTGCCCTTGGAGATGTATTGTACGAGACGAATTGGTACAACCTGGACGTAAGAACACAAAAGATGCTTACAATTATGATTCAACAAACACAGCAGCCGTTAACGCTGTCCATTGGTCCATTTGGACCCGTGACTTTGGAATCAGTCTTAAAGGTTAGGTTTCCAAACAGTTAGCTTTGTCTTACCTTGTGTCGAAAAAAAAATATTTCAACAGTTTTTGAAATTTGAAAAAAGACATAGTTAGAAAAAGGAAAAACTATTATATTTGAACTTAAAGAGTGTATGCCATAAATAGTAAATAAACTGAACTTTTTTCTTTTTAGATAATGCAGGCAGCTTACTCGTATATTATGCTCATGAAAAATTTTAAATGAAGCAAATCATGAACAGATTAAAAGCCACGAAAAGATCACTTAAAAAACACTTCTTGATTACATAATTCGCCCATTATTTGATATGGGCCAATCACTACCAGCACTGCATAAAAGTTTAATAATTGGGAGTCCCCTTTATGTATTTGGCTGCTAGATATTATAATGGTGTTGTTAGTTAACTTCTCTGGTTTAATTGGCGACACGAGTATCTGCCAACATATATGCAATAATATGCATACACACTAGTGAAATATTACTTTATTTCGTAACATTATAAGTTATTCCTAATTACTTCAAATGCGGCTCGCCATATGAATTAAGTGAATCACAAAAAATATAGCTAAAATTTCGGTTAACTATGTTTGTGTTATATAATATTAATAATAATAATATTAATGATAAAGGCATTTTGTTAAACACATTATAGTCTTTTTCCAGGTGGAGTAATATGGATCAGTATTATTCTCAGCACTATTAAGCAGTAAGCATTTAATTCCTTTCTGTGGGGCGGAATACAAGTAGTGTGATTCACTGATTTCGGAGGTCACGAGCCGCCACTGAATTACTATAAAAATATATTGAGCATTATTTCTGTTATTTGTTGTTAATAATATTTAAACATATTTTTAATATTTCTGTGTTTAAGGCTAGGATTTTTGGGCAAAACTTGGAAGTTTGAATTAAAGAACTGCGCAGTATTGTGTCCCTTGAAAACTTGCCAAGTTTGGTCTATAAATTTATCAATTTACACAATATTTTTCTGTGCTTATCAAAACACTGCTAACACCGTATAGTTAAAGTACTTGGCATACTTTTTACATTTCAGATATTTTTTCAGATAACAAGACAGTCCTTACGAGCACTTAGCCTGTTTTTTACGTATGTTTTTGGTGGGATAAACTTTCTTAGTAGGCAACTAGAAATACTGGCACAAACAATGGCGGCTGTGATAAAAGGTTTGATTATTCTTCTTTATTGGCAACCATATTGTTTTTAGTTGTCTTTTACAACTTTTGCTAACAAGGATAGAAAGAAATCGAATTCCGTTCGGAATTTTATCAGGAATGACTATTTTTTTGAAGTATATATCCAGCAATAGTTCTACAAGCAAAGAAGTTACGATAAAAGTTTGAACATATTCTTTTTTTTTATTTGTCTTTTCTAATGCAGTTTCGCCAGTACGGATAGAACGAAATCTGATTCCTCCGTGATTATCAGGAAATAAAAGATTGGACGATAATTTGAGTGATTACTCGACTTAATTTATTTTTCAACTATTGCCAGCTACTATCTTTTTTATTCATACCATAAAACGTTGGTGCAACGTGGTGAAAAGAGCAATGAGAAGACATCTCAATCCAGTAGAAATGACAAGAGTAGTCACTTTAATACAAGAAGGAAGAAAACAGCGATATGTTGTTGAACAGTTTAATGTAACTCAGTCAGTAGTAGGGAGGATGTGGCAAAGGTATTTGGAGACTGGTCTCGTCATCAGAAGACCAGGACAGGGTCGCCACAGAACAACGACTCCCCTAGACGACCGATTTCTAAGACTTCAGGCACTTCGTAACCGTAGCCAAACCGCTTCCAGCCTTCAAATGGATCTTTCCAGAGCCAGAGCAGTTCAGGTGAGTGACCAAACTGTTAGAAATCGACTTCAAGAAGACAATTTGAAATCTAGACGACCTGCAAAGAAGCCAAAGTTGACCAGAAATCATTAACAAAGGAGGGTGATCTTCGCACGTGAACATGAAAATTGACACTTGAGGCACTGGAGCAGAGTGATGTTTTCAGACGAGTCAAGGTTTAAGTTATGGGTGAATGGTGGAAGAGTTAGGGTGTGGAGAAGGCCAAACGAGCGGTTTTTACCAGCATGTGATAATGAACGCATAGCTTTTGGCGGCGGTTCAGTCATGGTCTGGGGAGTAATTTGGATAAACCCAACCTGAACTTGTTGTCATTAGAAATGGCGCTCTTACGGCAGAGAGGTACATTAATGAAGTCCTGGAAGAAGAAGTGCGGCCTCAAGCACATGCTGTCGGGGAAGATTTCACTTTTATGCAGGACAACGGTCGACCCCATACGGCAAGAGTTGTTAATGAATATCTCCGCCAAAATATCATTACCACTATGGAATGGCCAGCTCTCAGTCCGGACCTTAATCCGATAGAGCATTTATGGGCGACGTATTCGTAAGCGCCGACATCCACCAGATATGCTAGAAGAACTTGCACAAGCCCTTATTGAAGAATAGCTTCGCATTCCCTAGGAAAACATACGAAAGATAATTCGCAGTATGCCGCGCAGATGCGCTGCCGTAATTCAACGCGATATTAGATTTACTTATTGTTTCAATTTTTTAAAGATTGTTGTTGTTTTAGTTGTTAGTTCAAAATTATTCATGCGAGTTTTTAGTTTACTTATCAGTTCCTTTCAACATATTGTTAAATTATCTGATTGTTGTTATCGTGATATGACGTTTTTATAACAGTTCCTTAAAATAAATACAGTTGTCCCAAAAAAAGTTATAGGCATTTAAAACTTTGACCTCTTAATTTTTTTGAGAAGTTTATATATGATAAAAAATCTGAACATATTCTTGTACATACTGACCCTTAGCATAATGGCTAGTATAAAAGAATGTTAATAATAAAAGCATGTCATGTCAGAATAAATTGTATATCAAAAGAATAGAAGAAGATCATGTCGCAACAAATTGTTAATAGAAAAAATAATAGCAAGTCGTATGACAATAAATTGTGTTTAAAAATAATAAAAGCGAGTCATATAGGCAAAAAGTGTGGATCGAAATTGTCATAAAAAATAAAGTTCTAATCTGGCAAACTACGTACGTAAGTTTTATTATTTTATCGCAAAAGATCTTCGTTGTTACTGAATTCAAACATCATTTTCAAAAACCTTGTTTTTGTTAAGCAAAAACAATGCCAGCATTAACCAGCATTAAGCACATTAACCTTGTTATTTTATACCTACTACTTAAAATTATTATTTCCTACCTCTCTAAGTAACAATACTCCCTCTCGGATTGCAATAAAAAGACCGGAAAAGACGTTTTTAAATAAATAAAGAAAAAACGAGTATATATTTTTATTAAAATAAACAATTTAAAATAATGTTAAAAAAAATATTCCACATTCTCCCATATAGCGTGAGGAAATAAATTATGGAATAAATTCATTATATTAAAAATGACAAATTGCATGAAAAATTGGTCAAAAAAGCCTTGTAGAGTTTAATCAAGTAGTCATGTAACATAATTTATTCAAGAAGTACCTGAAGAAGTGTTCGAAAATATCGTCAGTGAACAGATAGAAGCTATTGGAAGCCAAAATGATCTTATAGTGTTTAGATAAAAATGGGTTAGTTTTTCCTACACCTGTGTACCAGTCTTTTAGATCTGAAGAGAAAGGAATATTGCCAATGACCAGAGACTGTTCATTAAAAAGGTCTTGCTTTGTTCTGTAGTCACGTGATAATATAAAATGATTGAGCCATCGGAGCACAATTGAGCATAGAACCCCGTGTGCTATACTACTGTAGTCAGTCTTGCCGGAAAAAAGAAGAAAAAAAGAGCACTAACTTAGAAAACCTTTAGTACATTCTAAAGATGTAACGCAAGTAACTTTTGACATTATTTCATATATATTAATTAGTTTTCCATAAAATATAAAAACTTTCTTGGAATTAGGTTATAAAATTCTGACCCAGGTGACCCTAAAAACTAAATTAAAAAATTAAATCCGATTAGGGTTATCCATTTTTAGCGCGCAAGAGTAAAAAGCTGTTTGATTAAAAAGTTTGAGAGAAGCTTTTATTGCGAATTTTTACTTGATAGCAAAAAAAATCAATTTTTTGTTCGCCATATAATTTAAAACGTATCTTTCATTCGTCTTTTTAAAAATTTAACACCCTTTATTTGCGAATCAACGCATTTGCGCGAAGGTAAGTTCATATGAATTTTTGGCTTAGTTTCTTTCGAAGAATCTCCCTTTAACGATTGCATATGTTTTTTGAAATACCCTGTATAATATAATGACATACGAGTATAATTAAAACCGAAGGTTTTATACGGAAAAAAATATTTTTCAATTTTCCTCACCTTTTCTTCTTAGAAACTGTTAGGTCGAATAAGCTATTTTATACCGTATTCTCCAGTTTTCCTTGAAAATAGCCTGGAAACATGTGGAATTGCTTCAGAAAACTTGTCATGTCTTTCCATGACAGATAAATAGAATAATAAAAAAATGTATACGGCTTTGTGTCCAGGAACGGCTTAGGAGAGCATGCACGTTAATAATTTTAATTTTTAAATTTTACTATTGTTTTAAAATCGTTTCAATAAAAAAGCTTTAAACTCAGTCGAGTTTTGTTATAAAATGCAAATCTCTTTTAAAAATGGAGATAATATGATTCAGAAAACCCAATGTTAGAAATACATGGAACTTTATCAAGAAAACGTTAGCATACAAAATAACAGCCTCAATTTCTCCACAGAGTCTTTAAAACTTAGGACAAAAAACACACGTTGATTCACCCCTGTATAATATCGCCCTGTCGAACATAACCCATCATTATACAAATATAGCACATTCCTAATAAAGTTATCCATGAAACTGTGAAATAACTGTAAAAATCTAATAAAAGAACAAAAAGTTATAAAGGATATAACTTAGTAAACAATACAGGGTGTCGGTATTTTTTATCCGGGAGTTTTGAAACAAAATAGGTAAAATTATTTTTGCCTGGGCATTTTACAAGGGTGGGCTAATTTTTCAACATGGGCTAGCCCTCCTAACCCTTCCCTAGCTACGCCAATGGTATTATATAGTGTAAAAATGTGTGTAATAATATCAGAAATGAAGCATTAGCACATCGTAGCTGAAGAGAAAATAAAAATTATATATCAGAAGTTCAAACACACAGAATTAACATAAGGATTTAAAAACTCTGTCACTGCGGAAGGTGGTTGAGCAATTTTTCCTCAGCCGAGGTGTTATCACCCCACACTTTATTTTAAAGAGCTGATGAAATCCCCACGGATGTTTCCAGCTCTGGATGTTTGAGTCAGATTTCTCCAGTACACCTACGGTACATAGTACTTAGGCTTCGGTCCTCGTGGGCTGTCAGGAGATAAAAAAAATGCTCTGGACACTAAATAGTCATATAGGCGATTCCTAAAATTTAAAAACAGCCATAGTCCCGCACTCACTTGTTATAACAAGATTTACCCTTGTAAATGTGTGAATTTTATCCAACACTCAATCGCGAGAAGGGAATTCGCAACTCCCCACTTTAACGGTTATGATAGGTATGAACGTCTCTTTGGACAACAGCTGCCTCCCCTGCTTTTTTATGTTTAGGACCAGCAGGAAGATGTAAAGACATATCAATGTAAGAACTGATAAAGCTATAAATGCGTCGCGACACTTTGACAGTGGTGAAAGTCCTACCATGCACCGAATTTTTGAGCAGTAAAGGTCATATTAAAATGCGATGAGCCTTCCCAAAATATCAATTTGTAACTCAGCCGCGACCAAACAACCTTAAAATAGGCCATTTAATAAAATGGACTATTACAATTTATTCGATAGTAATTATTACTGGAATAGTCTGAAATTCTAAACAAAGAATAATCTAAAAGCCATAATTTTCTATATTCAGCTTTCTCGCGGAAAGCGAACATGCGGTCTAACATCTGGGGATAAGGGAGATTTAAATACCAGAAAATGGTAATAAAATGGCAAAATAACAGACATAAATATTTGTTGTCAAAACTCACATAAAAGCGAGTTTAAGAATTTCTAAGATTTTCAAAAGCCTTTTACATAAATTTGTCAGTATCAGCGTTACGACCAGGGGAAACATAAACTTTGGGATAATATTTCCAGACCCTACCAGGTCGAAAAGATAACACATATGGCAAGACCTACCGCAAAGACATTCACACATGTCATTATCGAGATTTTTCTAATGATATGAAAATCAGGAAAATGTCGATTATTTCTTGAAAATTGCAATATATACGTTCATAACAATATGGGATCAAAGTGATTTTTTCCTACCTCACATGATGAAAAATGCATATATTAATAAAACAGATTAGAAGTTTTAAATAATGGTGTTAGGTTTTTGTTATCATTTTGAAAGTTTAGTTAAGCTAGTAATATAGATCTTTGATACCTATTACCGGGGAGAGAGAGTGCAAAAATATTATAATTCAGTAATTTCATTAATTTCATTAAAATTAGAAACTCATAGTGACATCTTGTGTCAAATAGCTAAAACTTAACATTTAGCCTTTTTGGAATGCAAACCGACTGAGTAAAGAAATCTGTAAAGTCATTTCTTTTAATTGGTCCGAACCCAATGGGACATACCCCCAAATGAGACTTAGAGGGATAACGAGAGCTAGCGTTGGTCACAGGGTAAAGACGTTATTTCATACGGGGATGAATTAAGAAATATTCGGTACCATTAGGTTGACCTCTAAGCTAAATGAGATATTCAAAATCAGTTCATGATCAACGTTCTTCTTAACTATTTTTATTTTAGTAATGTAACTGTTTGATCAGTTTCTCTTATGAAAATTGTGCTTTTATTTATTTTCTTCCAAATTTTCATATAAGCTTTGCTAAATTGCAGTGAATATTTTTGGGTAAGACAACTTATTAATTTGTTTTGGGCCTGACCATCTCGAGTGGGGGGATGTTCAATCTTTATAATTCGTGGGAATTACCAAAGAAGTTTAGCTTTTCCTTTAAAGTTTTATTTTTCTTTTGATTTATAATTTTATCTAATTATCATTGATAAAATTTATTGCTTCATATTCATTTAAGTAAAGACCTGTCTATATCACTTCTCCTGTTTTAATTTCATCCAAGTTTATTATTTTATTGTTAACCCTACACCAACTCGAGAATTCCGTGGCAACTTCATTTGCCACTGATACAGTGTTCTCTAGATTTTCACAAGATATAACAAAATTAGAGTCATCTGCATGAACAATTGATTTATCAGGAGTGGAACAGTAATCTGTTAGATCGTTGGCTAATATTACAAATTTTAATAACAGGGGATCCAAAATGGATTCCTGCGGAACTCCTGTTGAGGCCACCTTAGAAGCTGAAATACACGAGCCAGTTGCAACTGTTTTTGCTCTATTAGATAGATAACTCAGGATCCACTGATGATAGACCCCACGTACTTCTAGCTGACTCACCTTTTCCGTTAGGAGGTCACGATCTAGTGTATAAAATTGATAGATGAAGTTTACAATTCTTAGCATTTGCAAAATTGGTGGATTTATTTCTCATAAAACCATGCTGACATGCCTTCAGTAGATCGTGATATTTAGTTAATCGAACGGTAAAGGACATTTCAAAAAATTTAGCCATTTGACTTTGAAGGAATCTGTTTCTGTAATTAGAAATGTCCTTTGGCCTTTATATCCAATCCCAATGTTAAACGAATTTTACTATACCTGCGTTGTTTCTAAGCCGACCCTGGACTCATCTGTGTACGACGGCCTTTTTCTGGCAGCTTTTAGAAATCACGTAGTTTATTTGTGCTGCGCATCTGAGATGAGACGACCTTTTTGATTTCCTGTATTTTTATATTTATTTACAGTCATATGATATAAATGGCCATGTTATCCTTTGTACAAACAAAGAAATGGAGCCCACTTTTTTTAATACGTTTTGAACTTCACTTATTTTCTGATATTACTTTCATTTGTAAATAAGTAGGGTTCGTAAAGACGATGCCAGACCATGGGCGGCGCACAGTGTAACGGTTTTGATACTTCGTGGACATAGGGCAAAACAGCGACTATCGAATTTTAATTTATTTTGTCTCTAGATTCGCAAAATGTCTGGAGTTTAGTCGTTTAGCCGTTTTTTTTTTAAATGTCTAAATATGCCTAAGTTGTCACATACATTAGAGCATTACACAATTCTTATGCATTAGGAATATCCAAAAATCTCATCCGACTTTGCCCGATATCAAAAAAAAAAATTATTTTTCTTTAGTAATGTCGCACGTTCAGGAATCCAAAGTGGCTTTTTAATGCCACTCTGAAGATTTTCCAGGGATGTTATTAATTATATTAAGTTTTCGAAGAAGTTACAAGTAAATTTTAAGTAATTTAACTTTTACTAAGAAAAGTGGGTCGAATAATATTAAATGAAATATTCATGATCCCAAGTCCCTGCCTACATAGTTTTAAAAATAGGTTAATACACCCAGTTTTAATTTATTATTTTAATGTCGCTTTGAAGATTTTCTAGGGATGTTATTAGTTATATTAAATTTTCTAAGAAGTTACAAGTAAGTTTTAAGTAATTAACTTACTACACATCTTTTTCCTTAGGGTCATGTAATAGTCCGCATTTTCAATTTGTCTATTATTGAAACTTAACTTTAATTTTATTAATTATCACGTTCTTCTGCTTAACAAACAAAATTGTATATTTAAATTATTTTTTTTTATATAAATATAGAACAAACACAACTTTGTCTTAAAGTGAATTTAACAGAGCAAATAGAATATCATACTGCAAAGAATTATGATAAACCTTGATAAATGAGAATCATACTTTACTATACTATGAAATGTCTTAATAGATGATACTGTCTAAAAATCAATTATAATTTGAACTTTTTCTAGTACGTAATTTTCAATTTATCTATCATTACAACTTAACTTTAATTTTTTAATTTAACATGATATTTTGCTTTAATAACCCATTTTTTACTAGCATGAGCTTTACTAAAAAGGAACTTGTATAATTAATATATATACAAATATATATAATTGTAGAATAAATAGAACTTAGCTGTCTTAAAGTAAAGATAACAGAGCAAATAACATATCATGCTTCAAAGAATTATGATAAAAATAAATAAAAAAGAATCATACTTCACTAAATTAAAAAATTCGTTAATGTATATCTCTTTAAAACCAAATAATAATTTTGAATTTTCTAGTACGTTTAAACTTTGCCTTTACAAATTGCATTTACAATTGAAAAAATCCGACTTTAGAACTGCATCAAGCACAAAAAATTCTTAATAAAAAAAGGAATAGACATCAGTGTAATGACAATAAAACGGAGAATAGCTGAAAGTAAAATCGCTTACAGAACCACATACTTAATAGCACTCTTAATAATGCAACTAGAATTTAAGGCAAATAAGGCGGCCCTCCACATGACACGAGTCTAAATGTACACCTTTGTTCCCAAAGTTTAATTCCTCGTCTAATTGGTTGATGTGTTGCGAGCAGGAAAAAATAAATCGGATAGAGTATATGACGCTAGGAAATATGGATACTTTTTGTGTTGCATAATAAACCTGCTCAACTTTAGGTCTTGTAGATTGATAGTTTGCCACTCCTAAGCATAGAATGTTACAAATAATAACAATCTGTTTGGTAAATTAATTGATATAGGTACAATCGTGCGAGAAAATGTTAACTTGCTTTCGGACTGTAACAGAAGTTCATATACGTTTGTATGTATAGGTAGCACCCCTAATGTTAAACTTTACGTTAACATGTAGATTGACAATTATTTTAGCTTATCTCCTGACGTCGCTTGGCACTGAGGGCTGCTTTTTAAATTGTAATAAATTTGACCTAGGAGTAAACATTTTTTTAGTTAAATTACTAAGGAAATTTTCTTCAAAATAATATTTTGGGCTTGTATCCCAAAGTTTGCTGGAGTATTTGGCAATAGGAGCGATTTTAAAATTTATATGGTCATATCGGATCCGGCGAAGTGAAGTACATGAAAGAGGAATTCTATAGTTCTCGTGTGACTTTCAAATAAACAATTCCTCGGTCTGAAAAGGATTTTCCACGCGTGTCTTTTCTTCATTCTGTTAGAAAATTTTATTACTTTCGTTTATATTATATTTTTGTAATGTGAAATTTATCACCAGCGTTTTGGGCTATTTATACTATAATTTTCTAATGTATACAGGGTGTCCGAAAAGTCTTAGTATGGGCAAATATCTTTGCTATTAGTAGAGATAATGACACCAAATTTTAGGTGTATCTTACTAAATAATATAAATCTACTTTTTTATGTAATTTAACTTTTTTAAACCCTTGAGGGGTGACGCTAAAAGTTAAGGTTTTAAAAACAAATTAATTGCAACTCTATGCCATGTGGTACCTCAGTTTAAACGTCTTCAAAAAAGAAATAGAAAAAGAATGAGTACACGTTGGGCACAAATGCCTTGGCTTGCTCTCGACCGCATGAATGCAGATGTGTCCAAAAACTGACCATAATTTTCAATGCACACGTTATATTGGTGGGAAAATTTCATGAACCAAATTGGCGACAACCCATCAACCCTCGACTTCTTTGGATTTGCTTCAAAAAGGAAACCCTATTTGTAGTAACTACAATAACGGCGTATTTAATTGCCAGAACTTTAATAGCTGTTTTTATTTTTCCTATAATGAAATAAAAAAATTGTTTACTAACTTTGGTGTTGTTCTGAATACGACTTTGGCAGAAAAATTATCCGGGTAAGTTTTTGACAGAATTGCTGCAATATTTTCTTTCAGCAATGAATGTAGCTATGGTAACAAATAAAATACTCGTATTTTATTGTTAAAATATTGATTTTGACCGGTGAATGAAATTATTCTAGTAATTTTCTTCAAAATGATATTTTTGGCATTGTAATGACTTTGCTTTTAACCACAGAGCTTTTACAATTAAAAAGTTTTGCCTTATTTTAAAGAAATCCATCGCGGCTAGGTCGGTTCTACTAATATTCGAATTATTTGTATGCTCATTGGCTAATGTATCGCGTCGCCGTCCATGGTTTTTTGAATATTATACCGGGTGATATGTGGCTTTTTCGTAAAAGTTAAATAGCATTATACAGTAAGATTTAAGTCAATAAAGTCACCTAATTGAGTTTTGCTACCCCTAAAACCTCAACCAAAAGTTTTCACAATTTAAATACTGAATGCTTTAAGCAGATTTTATTATCCACGTCTGGATGGATATAATTTAATTTTATATTCCGGCTGACATATACCATCTGGAGTACAAACTTAGCTAAGAATTTTGATGAAAATATTCGTGGAGTGTCGTAAGTCATGCTGCTTTTTATAGATATCTTATATATTGCATAATATTCAGATATTAAAATATAAGTAGTGATCTTTTTTCCAGAGTAAAATATGAAAAGTAAAAAACAAAACATCAAGAAAAAAAATTGAGAATAAATTCTCTAACCACCTGAAAATTCCTTATACAATAAGGATTTCAACAAATAATGGTAAAACAGCTATTCTCCGGGCTATATGCCCCTCCGAGCGCTGAATTACATACCAAAATTTGCCGTATTTTCTTCTAACACAGTTAGATAATAAAATACTTGTTTTGAATGCAAGAAACTACCAGGAAGAAGGAAGCTTTTTCTTTAGTTAGGATGTCGTCACCTGCAGACCGGTTTCGAACTCGTTGGTTCTCATCAGTACAGGATAGACGAACATACCAACCTTCCGAAAAAGTAATCCCTTAAAGCTACAACTGTCGTACTGCATAAGCAGTGAGACACAGGCAGCGCCATCCATTAGCAGTTTCGAGCATTCAGAGTAGAGTTTACCGTAAGGTAAAATTTTCAAACGTATGAATGAAAGTATACTTGTCAGGGGTACATATAAATATGCAAAAATTGAGAATAAATTCTCTAACCACCTGAAAATTCCTTATACAATAAGGATTTCAACAAATAATGGTAAAACAGCTATTCTCCGGGCTATATGCCCCTCCGAGCGCTGAATTACATACCAAAATTTGCCGTATTTTCTTCTAACACAGTTAGATAATGTAGCTTTAAGGGATTACTTTTTCGGAAGGTTGGTATGTTCGTCTATCCTGTACTGATGAGAACCAACGAGTTCGAAACCGGTCTGCAGGTGACGACATCCTAACTAAAGAGAAAGCTTCCTTCTTCCTGGTAGTTTCTTGCATTCAAAACAAGTATTTTATTATCTAACTGTGTTAGAAGAAAATACTGCAAATTTTGGTATGTAATTCAGCGCTCGGAGGGGCTTATAGCCCGGAGAATATCTGTTTTACCATTATTTGTTGAAATCCTTATTGTATAAGGAATTTTCAGGTGGTTAGAGAATTTATTCTCAATTTTTGCATATTTATATGTACCCCTGACAAGTAGACTTTCATGCATACGTTTAAAAAAAAATTGATATATTATAATACGGTGTTCCATGTTCAAATTAGCAAACCGGAACATTTATGGAATTATTCGGTGTCCGTCTGTCACAGGCGATTCTCTCTGAAACTACCCGACGTAAAAATTTGAAATCTAGCACAGAGATAGAGTGTGGTGACCCAATTATAGCCCAGTTAAAACATCAAACATTCATAGATATAAACAGCATAAACAGTAAGTATTCCCAAGTCTTTAAACACACCCCTACAACTCTCTCTATACTTCATTTTTTTGATAACCTTTATCATATGTTTTTGGACTACAAAAATATTTTGGATTGAGTGGTGCCCTCCCCAAAAAAGAATTCAGTATCTCAAAATTTGAACAATATAGCATTCTGAGAGTCTTTTCGCCCATATACCACCCCACAATTCGGATGCCATAACAAACAGAGCCTAGCTTTTTTCCTAAATTATTTAAATGATATGACCAGTCGATATGTTCATTGATATTGACACCTAAAAAATTTGATTCTGTTGAAAATTGGGGTTCTTAACTATCAACTACTAAATTTAGTAGTTTTTTCCTACGGTTGACTGCTTTGTCCTAAATAAAATAATATTAGTTTCATCGTTGTTTAAAATTGATCTATATTTTGTAAACCATTCATTGCCAAGATTAAAAAAGTATTTAGCTTTAGTGAGGAGTTCGTCTATATTTTCACCACCTACAATCAAATTACTGTCATCAGCATATATTTGACAATATGTTGATAGGGTTTGTCCGTTACGTAAGCCAAATTGTTGATAAATACAATAAAAAGAATCGGTCTCAAAACAACATCAAATTAATTTAATTGTTTATTTCCTTATAATTGCTGAATAATTGGTTTTAGAGAAAAAGTTTTTTGACAAAAATATTTCTCACGATGCGATGTAAGGAACAACTTTTGTCCTTAGACGTTTTTCACAATTTTTAATTTGGCTCAGTCGGAACGCTCCCCACTCAGCTCCGCGCATATGCCATGTAATACGGCGTTGGTGGTGTCGGCGGGGAGTAGCGAGGTTTGCTTACCGAACACTAATTGAGCAAGAATGTGTAACTTACTCTTTCTAGCAACAATAGCAGCAAGTACCAAAAAAAATTATCGTGCAATTTTTTTATATAATAATGTTTATTACATTATACTAGAAATAAACATGTAGATATCATAAATACATTATCCAACTTTTCTTTTTCCAGAACTCCAGAAAGTACATCAACCCTCCATATCTAAAAATAAATTACAAGGAAGATCGCAATTTTAATTTTTGTAATAAAGTTAATTAAACTAATATAATTAAAAATGTGTTTAATTTACCAAAAACCGCAATTTTAAATTTCATCCCTCAAGTTCATTATCATTTTAATCTGTTAAAGCTTCGCGTCCCATCTGCTTTTTATTCCTTAATTTTCCATGTTTATGTGTGTCTCATTTAAATAAAAGACAAGCTCTGGTTTTAATTTACGAATCATGTTTGCACACATGGTAATAAAGTTGTGTGTTTTTGGGTGCATACGGATTTGATCGGTTTTGTTGCATGCATGGGCGGAAATATATGGCATAAAATACTATACCAGACTAAGACCACACGACGGACCGTGATTGCGTTCTTACCTTTAACAGGTACTAGAGGAATTCTTCCTAATTCTTCATCGGCGGTGATAGTACCACGCCATACATCCTGTTCAGGAGCTGGTGAAATTCTTACGGATGTTTCCAGTTCTGGATGTGTGAGTTGGACTTTCTCAGTACACCCACCCATTCTCCCAACTATTCTCTCTCACACCTTTAAACAGAGTACTAGTTTCTACATATTAAACAATAATGACACCCGTGGACAGGTTTGTCAATGTCTTTATTAAATGAAGTGTTGGAGAAACCCAATAGTTCCTTAAGTTTCTAATTTTCTATCTTTAATCCTAATAAATATTAAAAATCAATAAAGTATAAAACCCCTTGCAAATAATAAAATTCAAACTAGCATCTCTTATTTATTTAACTTTTATTTTAAATACACACAACGCCCATTTCGGAGAAAACATCTTAAGGAAATATTCCCCTCTATATATTTCTATTAAAACCAAACCGGCACCGTTGTCGGCGATACTTCAAAAGCCTAGTTCCGTTAGAAAACCTCTTATCTTACACTTTTATTGCTTTAGCGTTCTAAAAATATACTTCTTCAAATGCATAAAAAAGCCATCAAATATGGCTACAGATATTCAACCTTTTTCGTCTCCTCGTCATCATACCGAGGTATCAACGATCCACCCGTTTGATCTTTCTAACAAATAAAACAATATCTGCTAAAATATAATTCCTATGCGTCATTGCCAAATTAACTCTAATTTGTCAACCTTGTTAGGACGGTTCCGCTAGGAGTGGTTATTCCAATAACTCAGCGGTGAAGAGTCGTGGTCGCCTCGCGTACGCGACGAAAGTCGGTCAAATGTGTGACCAGACACGGTCACACAGAAAATTGGTGTGAAAAGTAGTGAGTGCGGGAAAATGTCCTCTCTCTCTCTCTCTCTCTCTCTCTCTCTCTCTCTCTCTCTCTTTCGGGTCGTCAGCACCCCTTTATCCAGTCAAAGTTGCTCAAGGCAAACTCCTGTTCGGCCCAGTGCCAATCGGGCACAGAATCCCTCAATTTTGCTCAAAGCAAACTCTCGGCCCAGTGCCAATCTGGTCGTAGAACCCCCATCTCTCTTTCGAGTCATCAGAGCTCGAAGAACTCTCGGGCCACATCACCCCTCTTATTAACAAGGTAAAGTCACGTTAAATTCTTTCGGGTCGTAGTACCCCCTTATCTCAATACCATCAGAGCCGGGTTAACCACTTTTGGTCCTTTCTTCATCATAATAATCCTCGTTATAACAAGTACTCAGCCATATTAATACTATTTATTTTTATGTTATAATAACTTTCGACGAAATGTCAAGCAAGAAATAACGTCTCGTAACAAAGTGTCATTTATAAATGAATGTTCTTATTACAATTGTCAACATCAAGAGTTGTGTAATTACGTAAGTAGTCATGTCATTTAATGTCTACAAAAAGCAACTTACAGAGATTGCGCAGAAAGGTGAAATGAACCAGCACCAATTGAAATAGTTTACAGTAACTTGGAGGTAAGGTCTTGGTAGAGTGCCCCTTACCCCTCCATGAGAAATTTATTTAATTTAAAATACTTCTCATCAAAATGCTATCTAAGATTTTTATAGTCCAATGTTACGGGGATGGCCACGTATCATACCGCTACATCATGGAACAATTTAGGAAGGTTTGTAATAAACCCAATAACTGAAATGATAATCTACAACACAATACAAAAGCTCCAAAGAACTGCTTCGGCTTTGAATCTCAAGAAGAAGAAGAAATATGACCAAACGATGCTGCCACAATTTTAGTTTTCAGTGTGTTAGAGAAACTCTTGTGATGTCCCTTTGAAATCGTGCTAAACATCTTCTAGAAGTTGTGAAAAAAACTGATATTCAGATAATGCTAAAATAAGATAAATTATTTCCGTTCAAACCCCACTGTAACCAAACACCGGAAGAGGGAGATGAAGTGAAAAGATCAAATTTTAAGTGGAAGTGTCCATTTTTATAAATTATTATATTTTCTAATGAATGTACATTTTCTACTAATTGAACTGTAGCATCTCAGCATGTCAGGTACCGGTCTCGAAAAAACCTCAAATTTAGAGTAATGAGGCGATGATAATATTTTACAAAAGTGAACGTGTGGTGCGCTATATCTGTCCATGGCGTTATATGCCCATATTTTTTTAAGAACTCCTGCAGTATAATACCTTACTCAGAAATGCTGGATACATTTTTTAGCAATAAACTCGAAAATTTGTCATTAAATTTTCGCCTAAAAATGTATTTTCAACAAGATGGCTGTCCAGCACATTGCGCTCGCGAGGTAATACAATGGCTTCACAGCAGATTTGGTCCAAGGTGAATTGGTAGAAATTGCTCAGTTTTGTGGCTCCCGAGGAGTCCTGACTTAAAGTTGGACAATATGTTTCTATGGGGCCGTTTAAAACAAATTGTTTGTGCCACTCCAATACCAAATAATATTGACATACTAAAAAGCAGAATTGCCCAGGCTGTTCGCTTAATATCCAAGAAAGAAATCGGAAATTTATTCAGATATTTAAGGAAGCAATTAAAAAAAAAAACTGAGTTGGAAACAAACTTCGTGAAAGTTCTTCCAGCGACCTTTTAAAATTTGACTGAATCAAATAAAAACGGTAAAAGCAGCAATTTATTACTTATTTTTTGGTAGGTTTCTGCCTTCGGTATTATAATTCGCATAAAAAACGCATTTCGTCACTATTATAATAATAAAATGTATTTAATTTTGTGTAAAACTATCGACATCAAAGAAAATACCGGCATAGTACTCTGCGATACGATATTTATTTTTTGTGTCACTCCAATACCAAATAATATTGACATACTAAAAGGCAGAATTACCCAGGCTCTTCGTTCAGTATCCAAGAAAGATATCGGAAATTTCTTCAGATATTTAAGAAAGCAATAAGAAATATGTGTTGAATATTGGAGCGGCGTTTTTGAATTTTGATATCTTTATTGTATTGCAATATTTTATAATAATTGAAGCACAAAATGATGTAGTGGGTAAAACAATGTGTTGTGGAAGAATTCAGATTATATGAAAATGTTTTCCATTATTATGTTTAATTCATCGATGTCACCACAGTAACAACCAATAAATAAAACGATACCGCCACTGGAATCACGCTCATTTATTTATTATACAAACTTTAAAGCCTCTAAATATCTTTACTGCACTGAGAAAAAAGCTAATTATTCCTTATAAGAATTCTTAAACTCTTTATGCAACTGTTTAATACTAAATGGGACAGCAGCGCGCTTTGCTGCTTTAATACAACACAAATTGCTAGACCGTCTTACTGTGGTAGCAATATGGCGACTTAGTCAGTAAAAAATTGAGAGCATAACTAAAATACAGCTGTGCAATAGCCACTAAAATTCCGTTGTATAGTCGTTATAATACGAAATAGCAGCTTGTATAACCCCATTTTTTTGGGCTAACGAAACTGTGTCGTATGCTGTATGCATTTATCTTATTGCCGGTAAAATTTGAGACTATTACCCTTAACATTCAGTTGTATTAGGACCGCTTGTCTTATTGCTGGGGTTATTTAATATTTCGAATTGCAGTTATAGAACTGTTTTATTAGAGTAGCAACATTTTCTCATAGGTATATAGGGTGTTACTAGTGGGTTTCTGTTAGGTGCAAATTATTGGAAAAAACTTTTTATGCAAGACAGAAGTCTTTATAATTATAAATATAGCATATAGCATTAGAAATATTCTTAACCATATAGGATCTATTAAAAAAGCGTGATAATAAAAAATCATTTATATTATTAAATTTTTGGTTTCCTCTTAACATTTCAAATTAATTTTGTGAAGTGTCCAATACTTATGTAAGTTCACTTATTTTCAAAATTTAGTCAGTTGACAATTAGTCTGTTTCAGCTTTGAAGTTTCGAAATCGGTTTGAGATATCAGAGATATCAGACTACATAGTACCAGTAGTATTACAAATAGAAAAAAACTTGATACTAGTGGTACTAAGATGTGAAACTTCAATTTGTTTTCCGATAACTGAGTCCATTTTCAGATCTCGAGCTATAGGATATCAAAGTTAATTTAAATTTAAGACATTATTCACAAAATTAATTCGGATTTTTTCATAGACCTCGTTTGTATAATTAAGAGTATTTTTAAAATATGGAACACTGATAATTAAAACTTTGGTATAAAAAGATTTCTCTTGTTCCACTGATTTGCACAAACAATTAAGACAACAACAACAAAAACACAAACCCACTAAGATCACATCACGACATCCCCAATCTGTCGAAATGGCTTCCATTTTGAAAAGATGAAATACGGACACACCGAAACGCAAAAAGCTTATACTTGGTCTCCTCCTAGAACCATACTGAAACGATAAACCGCCGATGGGCAATGATATTGTGCGGAAATGTTAATCCCGCCCTCTTTGGGATTTTAAATAATAACAGATACAAAAAGATTTTTTACAGTTGCATGACAATTTTGCGAAGGTAATAAAGCGTTGTATTATACTTATTAACGTGTAATAGTAAGAAATGAAATTGTTACCCTTATAAGAAAGTTGTATTAGGACTGGACGGAATAAGACAGAATTGTATTGGTAATGCTACTAATGCATACTGTTTATAAATGACGTTCTAGCAGTTCAGGAATTGCTGTAGTTGTTAACCTGTGTTACTACCCCAATAATTTAAATAATAGTGGTTAATAAAAAAATTGTTATCCGTACAAAATAATTCTTAGCAGTACTGTTTTATTAGATCATTTTCCTCAGTGTGCACATCAAACAAATAAAGAGGGCGAATAAGAAATGAAAAATTTCATTACATCCGTACTAAAATTTAAGATAGAATTTTATGCAATATTTTACGATATTGTCTAAAAGCACGTACATAATTTGAAGAAGAGAAAACTTAGTGCATTGTACGAATGGAGTTTTATCTTCTGTATAAACAAAACACTATTTTAGAAAAGTGATTTTTAATCAATTTTTGCAAACTTCGATATATATATATATATATATATATATATATATATATATATATATATATATATATATATATATATATATATATATATATATACCCAAGCAATAAAAAAATACATTCACATTTCTTATTTACCATTACAGAAGATGCTATTGGATTGGATTGGAAGGAACAACGGGTTGTGAGTTTGATGCCCTGTAATGCAGACAGAGGGGGGTTTATGGTGATGCTTATTATGCTGAATATAGGTAAAAAGGTTTGTCATCTTTATCAAGTTAAATAAGCGGTTGTTGACGCAACCATGGTCACAGGAAAATTGCACGAGAACGGATAAATGTTGGGACAGAAATGATAATGTTAGAGGTGAAATAGTAAGAGGAATAACAAAGGTTGCGGAAATAAGGTAAGAAGGAGAATGAAGACTACAGTGGATGAAGAGGTAAAAGAAGACTAAAGCAGAGATGGGTGGATAGCGTCAAAAGTGTTTTAAGGGAAAAGAATTTAACAGAAAAAGAATGAAACGTCTATACTGTAAAAAGTTAAGAGCCAAAAAGGGAAAAGACGTTTGTTCTATGCACAAACCCAATCAAAACTAATTTGTAATAAACTATTTGCTACGTTCTTTCAACCTACAAGCCACAACCCGAACAGTGCCCTTGAGATTTAATGTCTAAAAACATCTCGATGGAAATTCGAATATGTCTCATTTTGTCGTACTTACTGAACCAAAAATAACAGGTATTTCCCAACGGGGCTCAAATCACTACAAGTGTTTCATAGTTGTTGGCAAATCCCAAGTTGCTGCTCGCGCTGTTCGCTGACATTTTTTGGGGGTAGGTGACGATTCGATTGAGGTTGCTTTACTGAAAAGTTGTTTTTTGTAAAGTGAGGCGAACGTATTTGCGACAGGAAAATATTTTTTACACATATATATTTTATTTATACATATAGTTTATATATTATATAAAAGGTACGATGGGATTTACTTTTTAGATAAAACCAACGATTTTAGAAAAGTAACATTCTTGTTTATTTTACTGTATTTAATTTATTTTCTTGCATTCTTATTTATGCTTATTTTGTTTTTACCCTGTGTAGATCAAACCCACGCAAACCCAAAGATAAAAACCGTTTATTAACATTCAAATAAAATGATGCGAGAGAAGAGTTTCTATTAAAACATTCTTATACAGACCATGTAACTTTACACACGTTAGCGAAGTTGTGAAGTTTACATTAATGTTATTAGTATTTTTAAAGACTGGCTTCCTAGTTAAAGCGGTCTTACATTGTGCAACGTCAACTGCATAAGTTACTAGCGTAAGTAACACTAAATCTGGTTAACAAGAACGCGCAAGGGAAGTTGAAAAGTTGTTCTTGGCGTTATATTTTACTGGAACAATTAGAACTACGAAACGATTAAACATTTAACTGCGCTCTCCAGAAATGTATTATAAATGGAACTTATATACAAAGAAGTTGAGTGCATCTGCTGCTGCACATGGTGGGGGATAATTAACTGGAGACGTTCGAAGATTTTCGTTGTTTAGCTGGAGCTTAATGACAGTGGCGCGTCTTCTTTATCATTCAATGTATAGAAAATTTAAAGTTAAATTTATTAATAGAAAAAAACCGGTTAAGTGCAAGCTATGCTTGCACAACTAGCGTTCCTTGCCATTAGCTCCCCACCTGCGGCCCGATCTTCGCCCATCTGCCGCGCTACCCGTCGCCGACGGCACCACCGCATCACCATGTAAGGACAAAAGTTGTTCCTTACATCGTGGGAAAATTTTTTGTTGAATAGCTTTTTCTCTAAAATTAATGGATCAGCAGTTACAAGGAAATAAACAATTAAATTGTTTATAACAATTAATCGCGTTAGAATTTTTCAATCCTGATAATTTTGGCTTAATCCAGTTATGTGCTCATCATTTCATGGAACTGCTGTGTTGCAGAATGCTGAGCTAAGCACCGTTCCCATGCGAATCTAATAATGCATTTTGCATGAGGTTTTCAAGTTAGAATCGACATAGACTTTAACGTATTAACACGTAGAATTACCTGTATTGTATTTTACCAATTATACGACTTTTTGTTAAATTAAATTAAAGTAACATTTTTTAAAAACGTGTTTTTATAAACGCGAAACATAAAGTGGCGCAGTCGGTAGGATTTAGAAAGGGACTTTCACAGTGAAAAACCCGTCGGTTTTAACCGTTTGTTCTAAGAAAAAAAATCGAACTTTTTGCATCGCGCAAAACTGTCCGAAAAAGTGGTAGAGAAAGTGCAGCATCGTGTTGGACTATACCAATTGGATTAGAAGAATGAAAATTGCTTCATTTATGTAAGTTGCTTTCCAATTTTCCTGTCTATGTCATTCTCCTCGTCTCATTCTAATTCCATAGAGGAAATTAGTGATAACGAGTTAGATTTAAGCAAAACTAAAACTGAAATTGATTCTACATTAGATAGGTTATTTTCAAGTCTTTCTTTGAGCAAAGTAGAAGTAACCCCCAATAACTTTAAACCAAAAATGGCAAGACCAACCTTTGAAAGTAAACTTTTAGAAATTGTTCCAAAATTCGATGGAAATCCATTAGAATTATCTTCATTTTTGGATACTGCCAATTCTTTGATTCATACTTATTGGGACCCAGCACCCGAAAATAAAAATTCTGTCCAAAATGTCACACTTATTTACGGCATTTACGCCAAATTGATAGGCAAAGCTAGGGAAGTTTATAGCATTTGTATTTCTAAAGAATGGCCGAGCGTAAAAAGCGCACTAATAGCTCATTTTGGTGACCAACGTGACGAAAACGGATTATTATTCGATCTAGATCAAATGAGACAAGGTAATAACGAGCCTTCTTTGCAATTTTATACCCGAATAATGTCGAATCTAAGTGCTCTACATAACTACGTAGACACACATGAAAATAACCCCGGCATTGTTGCCGTAAAGAAGGAATTTTATAACACACATGCTTTAAAAATATTTTTAGCAGGGTTAAAAGATCCCTTAGGTTCGACTATTCGTGCTATGCGACCAGATTCTTTAGCAACCGCCAGACAGTTTATTATATCGGAAAATAATATTCGTCATTTGCAAAAACCACAACAAAAATTTGGTAACAACCAACTACATAATTTTTACAACAATAACAACCAACCCCATAAATATAATAATAATTTTCAACCTAGTTTTTCCCAACAATCTCATTTTAATTCTCATTTTCCACGCGGTCCTATTAATATTCAACCAAGGCCCACATTTAATCAAAGATTTCCTACTAACAGACAAGTCTTTGGACCCCCTAGAAATCCAACAAACGTTTGGAAACCTAACCCTCAACATCAACCAAGACCTACCCCTATGAGCGGAATTTCACACGGGACCTTTCCCAAACCTAGAACTATGATTCAGCAACAACAAACCCCACGATATTCTAGACCAAATTTTGTGTTCGAAGAACTTTATAACATGGAGCAACCCCCTTTCTTTGACTCGAATACCGCCGGTCCTTCTTATGAAAATTATGCTTCCTATGGACCCGAATATTTTTATTCAAATTATGACAATCCCAATTACGTGAATGTACCCGATCAGCAAAACGAAAATTGTGAAAATTTTGACGAACAAGATACTACATACACCCCTGAACAAAACGATGATTCCGACCAAAATTTTCAGGAAGTCACGCCTCAAGAGCCAATCATATAGAAATTCATTCTATTTATGACCGAAAGGACCTACCATATATAAAAATATCGAACCCACCTTTAAAATTACTAATTGACACCGGTGCAACGAAATCATTTTTAAACCCCGAAATTGCCGAAAATTATTTTCAAGAGTGTATAAAAAACGAGCCGTTCACAATATCATCCATATTCCAAACTACTAGTAGAGATTTATGTGCCGAAATACCAGCTTTTCAAGAATTTAACTCTGACAAAAAGATAAAATTTTATTTATTTAAATTTCATCATTTCTTCGACGGTCTCATCGGTTACGAAACTTTAAAAAACCTAAATGTTCAACTAGATTTACAAAATTCTGTTTTAAAAACACCCTCCGCCAAACTACCCTTAACACACTACGAAACTAAAAACAAACTTTTATTTTTTACACGTATTGAACCACATACTATAGAAACCTTAAAAATTCCTGTCACCGTAGCGAATGGTGACGTCGCTATTATTGAAACTAGACTATTTAATTGTTTAATTCGCGAAGGCTTAACAACATCTACAAAGGGATATGCTCCGGTTGACATCCAAAACCGCACCGATAGTGTACAAGAAATTTATCTCTATTCCCCAATATCAGTCAGTTCTTTTGCAAAAAACGAATACGAAATTTTTCATGTTACCGTAGAACATAACAAAAATTCGGAAAAAATCAAGATACCCGATTTAATAAGAACAGAACATATGAATCCCGAAGAAAAATATCACATCGAAAATTTATGCACAGCATTTTCCGATATTTTTCATCGCGAAAATTCACCCTTGACTTTTACAAATCAAGTTAAACACCGTATAAAAACGACAGACGAAATACCAATATACACTAAATCGTACCGTTACCCATTCATACATAAGCCAGAAGTCGAAAAACAAATAAATGACATGTTAAACCAGGGAATCATACGACCAAGTGACTCACCCTGGTCGTCTCCAATCTGGATCGTGCCAAAAAAATCTGACGCGTCCGGGAAAAAGAAATGGCGCATAGTTGTAGATTATCGTAAAATTAATGATAAAACCATCGATGATCGATATCCACTTCCGAATATATCGGATATCCTTGATAAACTAGGCCGTTGCCAATACTTTTCAACTTTGGATCTAGCCAGCGGCTTTCATCAGCTAGAAATGCATCATGACGACATAAAAAAGACGGCATTTAACGTCGAAAACGGGCATTATGAGTATCTGCGCATGCCTTTCGGGCTCAAGAACGCCCCCGCAACGTTTCAGCGCGTTATGGATAATGTGCTCAAAAATTTAATAAATAAAATATGTTTTGTTTACATAGATGACATCATCGTATTCTCAACATCTTTGCAAGAACACCTAGTTAATCTTAAAGCTGTATTTCAAAAATTGCGTGAAAGTAACCTAAAGGTGCAACTTGATAAGTCAGAATTCTTGCGCAAAGAAGTTGCGTTTTTGGGTCATGTTATAACGCCCGATGGTATCAAGCCAGATCCGGATAAAATCAAGGCAATCTTAAATTATCCCATTCCGAAAACTACAAAAGAAATTAAAGGGTTTTTAGGCCTTTTAGGTTATTATAGAAAATTCATTAAAAACTTTGCGAACATCACAAAGCCATTCACTAAGTGTCTGAAAAAGGGCGCTACAGTTAATATCGATGACCCGATATATATTAAAACATTCGAAGATTGCAAAGCTCTTTTAATTAACGACCCGATTTTAGAGTACCCAGACTTTTCTAAAGAATTTAATCTGACTACCGACGCAAGCAACGTTGCCGTCGGCGCTGTTTTATCATAAGGCGTAATAGGGAAAGACAAACCTATCGCGTACGCGTCGCGCACCCTTAACAACGCAGAACAAAACTACTCAACCATAGAAAAGGAATTACTAGCCATAGTATGGGCAACTAAATATTTTAGGCCCTACTTGTTTGGCAGAAAATTTAACATTATTACAGATCATAAACCTCTTCAGTGGTTGATGTCGTTAAAAGAACCAAATTCTCGTTTAGTTCGGTGGAGACTAAAACTTGAAGAGTTCGACTACAAAATAATATATAAGAAAGGGAAGAAAAATACAAACGCGGATGCGCTTTCTAGGGTAGAAATATACCCCACCGAAACTGACGTCCCGCCTGTTTTACAATATATGAACGAGTTTAACGAGAACCCCATTTTAGACCCACAACCTTCGACGAGCCGCGAAACCGATAATCAATCGATAATGGTACAAGCAGACCCTGAGGAAAACACCGATAATGAAACAGTGCATACTAGTGCGGAAAATCCCATATTAACTATTAACATTACCGAAAAACCTATAAATTATTTTCTTTGTCAAATTGTTATTAAAAAGGTTGACCAAAACCCACGCATTGAAATGAAGAGAATTTTTGGCAATCCAATTAACCGTACGCGGTGGCATCTTTACGTGACAAATGAAACACTTCGCGAACAAACAATACAATTTTTAAAAGAATATGCCGAACCAAGACGGCAATATGTGTTTTATTTCGAAAATGATGACGATCAAAAATTTTATAAAGAAATGTGCAGATTTATCCCCGAAACGTTTAAAAATTCATCATACAGACTTCTGAAATCTAACACTATCTTACATGACGTCACACGTGATAATACACAGCAAAGTCTAATAAAAACACAACATGAAGGTATTACGAACCATCGCGGTATTCATGAAACAATTGACGAATTAAGGACCAAATACTATTGGCCTAAGCTGAGTGATGACGTCAGAAAATTTATCAATAATTGTCAAGTTTGTCAACAAGTAAAATATGAACGACACCCGCCATTAATTAGACTACAATTAACACCTACTCCTAAAAAACCATTTGAAACCATTCATATAGACACTTTTAAATTTGGCAACACCGTAACCCTCACAATTTGCGATAGTTTTTCTCGATTTGGCCAGGCTTACGTACTACCTAGCCTTTCGGCCTTACACGTATACCAATCACTATTACAATTTATTTCTTCATACAAAATACCTGAAAATATAATTTCTGACAATGGAAGTGAATTTACTCAAAACTTATTAAAAGATTTTGCAAAATTATACAAAATTAACTGGCATTATACTTTACCATTAAACCCCAATAGTAATGCTATAGTAGAACGATTTCACTCTACACTACTAGAACACATGCGTACACTATCTATTACAAAACCCAACTTAAGCCCTTTTGAAAAAATCACATACGCAGTTTTAGGCTATAATAATTCCATTCACTCAGTAACTAAACGAAAACCAATCGACCTATTACTAGGACATTTAGAACTTAAAGATCCAATCGACATCGATAATCAAGCAGAACCGATTAGTCACCAAATTTATGAACATAAAGAAACTATGGTGGAACTATACAAAAAAATACACGAGAACACCTCCAAACAAAAATCCAATGTTATTACAAAATTAAATGAAAAACGCGATGACCCACCAGACATCGAACCGGGTACCATCGGTTATAGAAAACTGACAGACAGACAGTCAAAAGCTAAACCTCTTTATCGACCCGAGCATGTAGTAAGAAGCAACGATCTCACAGTTACTACCCCGCTTAATACCTACCACAAACAAGTATTCAAAAAACCACGAAAATTTATAGACAAATCATTGTTACAGGTTGATGACCTTTCTGGTTCAAACCTTGATGACACAGAAAATTCAAATACAATCCCTCCAGTCCAATCCGGGAATCCTACCATTTAAACTAGGATCTGCTAAAATAAAAATAGCTTCCCATACCTTTCTACATTACATTCAACTTAGACCTCTCCAAAAACAAATTAAGTCAATAACCGATCAATACAATAATTTAGAAGGACTATTTAATAAATCATTCACCACTCATACAGATCCCCTGTATAGTGCATATAAACATTTAGAATATGAAGTAACAACTGTTAACAGGAAACTACAATCAGTTTTCCCCGAAAAACGTAGTAAACGCGGTCTTATCAACCCGTTAGGCTCTCTAGTAAAATATATTTCTGGTAACTTAGATCAGGAAGATGCTAAAGAAATTCATGATAATTTGTCAGAACTGGAATCTAACCAAAATAAAATAGTAAAGAAGGTAAACAAACAAATGTCTTTAACATCAAATTTAATGAAAAATATTAACGAAACTATGACAAGAGTAACACGCAATCAAAAGCTAATCGAAGCAAAAATTGAAGAATTGCGAAAAGAGCTAAATGACCTTACTTTTAGTTATTTGCATTACATAGAACTACGCGAAATATTAGATGAAATAAAATTAAACTTAGACTCGTTGCTAAACTTTCTTTCAGAAATTGAAAATGCTATAAGTTTCGCCAGTCTCAAAACACTACACCATAGTATCGTCTCTCCTACAGACTTAAAAGAAATCGTAAATAACCTATATCAAATTCATAGTCATTCGCAAATATTATTTACTGATAACGATTATCTAAAATACTACAGCATAGTAGAAACAAATGTTTTCTACATTCGAGAAAAAATTGTTTTTTCACTCGATTTTCCTCTGATACATCCCGATACCTTCGACTACTATCATTTGTATTCCATTCCAAACCAAAACCAATCAATAATAATTCCACCATCCACATACCTTTCTATAAGCAACAATGGCTACCAATACCAAGAAGACGAGTGCATCGACCTAAGACCAAACTTTCTCTGCCTGAAGAACCACCTCTTACCTCTACAAGACAACTTAGATTGTGTAACATCATTGCTTTCCAATGGACCCAAGATAGAAAAATGTCAACAAGTTCCCGTCCATATCAGTGAAGAAATTATCGAAGAGATAAATGATGCTCACTACATTGGTATATTTCCTAGAACAAAGAAACTTCAAGCAGAATGCGTCGAAAATGACGTCGCCCTACTACAAGGAACATACCTGTTTGTTGTCCCGCCAAATTGCGCTATCAAAGACGCAAAGTTCACCTACAAAAACGAAAAAGGCAATATTTCCGGCCACCCAGTCACATTACAAGACATCAAGGTGTTACATATCCCCACCTTGGAAGTACACAAACTGAAACTAGAAAACGTACCATTGGATAAACTCCATGACGTCCAGCTCCAACAGCTACAAGAAGAGCCACTGGAAGAATTACACCTTCATTCGAAATACTCCATTTGGTCCCTGGGTTGCGTCGTGACGCTAGTCTCATGTGTCACTCTCTATATCCTGATCACACGAAAAGAAAAGATCTGCAAATTGATATGCAAGAAGAAGCCTACAGCAGCTAAAAGAAAACAAGTTGAAGAACCGTTTATGGCAACTCAGATGGTTCCACCCTCGAGTTCCTTTTAGGGATGGAGGAGTTATGTGCTCATCATTTCATGGAACTGCTGTCTTGCAGAATGCTGAGCTAAGCACCGTTCCCATGCGAATCTAATAATGCATTTTGCATGAGGTTTTCAAGTTAGAATCGACATAGACTTTAACGTATTAACACGTAGAATTACCTGTATTGTATTTTACCAATTTTACGACTTTTTGTTAAATTAAATTAAAGTAACATTTTTTAAAAACGTGTTTTTATAAACGCGAAACATAAAGATCTACACCTAATTCTCAATGTTTTTCAGGTTTTTCTGTGCGATCCTTTTGGCGATGAGGGTGGGGGATAGCACTTTTTAAGCGTTTCTCCCGAAAAATGTTTAAAAAATTCATACAAAAATACATCACATATATTGTTGAATTCGCGATTTAATAAGCTTTCATCTGACACCCAAAACGATGCCCTTGAAAAAAAATTCCGCATCCCAATTCCCCCTGAAATTAATCCCAGAATCAAAATTGAAATTTTTATACTTCACAGCTATAACTGGGCTACCACACTCTATCTCTGTGCTAAATTTCAAATTTTTACGTCGAATAGTTTCAGAGAAAATCACCTGTGATGGACGGACGGAAGGACGGACACCGAGTGGCCGAGGGAAGTCATTTCATAATATTTGCTAAACTAAAAAGGTAAATAAATAAGAATTTTCACTCAAAAATTGTGTATGCCGAAGCACAAAAAAATGGAACGTTTTAAAATGGAATTTAATTCTGTGTGTGGCGACCCCTATAAAACACAGCAAATTAGGGAACGGATTTGCTTTTCCCTTTCCAAAAAACCCCGCTGTAAAGTAAAATATTAGCTTTACCGTCCTGTATCTCTCATATTATTAACTTTTGCACTAAAAGAACTTAGGGAAGCCACTGCAGATGTATGGCCAATTTATTACTAAACACCCTGTATATTAGTCAAGAACTTTCTCTCCAACTGACGAGTATCTGTCGTCACTCATCTAACTTATATCCAATCATTGCTGTCCTGGCTTAAGACCCAGCATTTTGTCCCACTCTGTTTTTTCTTTTACATCAACTATCTTCTGTCTTTCGGTACCAATCTTATCCATGTCATTATGCAAGAACTGGTACTCTGCTCTTTAGTATTCGCTTCTCCCTACCAGTCGCATGAATCTCCGAAAGTAGTTTGTCCATCAACACTTCTTTTCTTCCAAAAATACTTTTTTCCAGAATACATACCCAATACTCATAAACGACCCAGCTCTACAGAAACTTACATTTTGATTTTGGTTAAAAAAAATATCGACGAGAATTTTCTAGTTCATTTTGTGCCGGGAAGCACTAAAATAAAAAGAAAGATCAGAACCCTAAAACTCATTCAAAAATCATTAAAAATTCCCCATACGCTACTGAATTACAATATAACTAAATTTCGGGATCTCTTCGCAGCATAAGTGTTCCGAAGTGATATCTCGTATAGTTCTGTATAGAGTTTACAGGGGCAAGTGAGCTACCATCCCTACTATTTATTTTTATTTAGCATCGTTATTGCTCATTAATATGGAATTAAAAACCAATCACTGAATGCTGAAGACACTTACAAAAAATTATAGTTTTAGTTAAAGTTTAAGTTCAAACCCATTATAAGCTGCAATGAGAATGTGTTATAAGATTTACTCTAACTTTAATAAGTCAAGAAAAAAATAAAAATGAAAATCCAAAAGTTTCATTTACCGAAAGAAAGCTTTTATCGAAAATTCTTGATTAGTAAGTCTTTTTTTTTATTTTAAGATGAATCGATTTTGTGCTCTAGAGGTTGATATGCGGGTAACGGCTATTACCTCATCGTAATGAGTAATTTCCAACATTACACTTGCAAAATAACGTATTACAACTTATTTGGTAATAGACAATTTGCTCGGCTGAAAAACACAAAATTAAATTTTGATTTATCTGATCAATTACATATCTCCTTTGTGTGTCTACACCGCCAAGTTAAACGTTTTTCGATGAGACAGTACCTTGGAAACAACAGTCTTAGAGGGAAATAGAATGGATGGGATTGGAGCTGACTACTACCCTTAACAGCAACTGGTAATGGGGCGCCGTTAGGGGTCGCCACATGTATTTACAATGCCGTTCGCTTGGTATAGTGAAAAGTTTTACAACGCTCCCGAATAGTCTGTTACCCCTATTTATTTAAATTGAAAGCTATTAGCTACTTGTAGATGTCACAGGGGCATATTATTGACTTGGTTTATGCGTTCGACTACACATTGTATTTAAATAAAGGGTTTATTTTCTTTGGGTTTTGGATGAATAACATTGAGATATTGTTTAGTTATTTATGTAAAATCAATATATATATATATATATATATATATATATATATATATATATATATATATATATATATATATATCTATATATATATATATATATATATATATATATATATATATATATATATATATATATATATATATATACCTTATAAATTTTTCTTGGGTTTTTTTGGTTCAACAAAATTCAGTAAGTCTACCTCATATTTTTTATTTCAAACGTTTCGGCAACACTTTTGCCTTCATCAGTGTAATTTTTATTCATAAAAAGGTTATTTCCTATTGAAAGATAGGGTGGTCAAAATGACATAATATTTACAAAAAGACACCACATTTAAAAACTTTAAAGAGGAGAAATCAATATGGTTAATTTTTATACTAAGGAATTTTGGTCTTAGTTTTTCAGTATTGCATCTTAATAAAAAGCTTCTTCTGTTTTTTTGATTTGCCAATTTACAGTTATGTTTTGCAAAACATTTCATATTGGTAAAAGCAGCTTGACCAAAAGTTGTTCTGTTATATTCATAGGACAGCAAATTTTCACCCATTTTGCGATATATTCTAATATACTAGATTCTTGAACCATTCAAATATATTCTTTATAAATTTTTCTTGGGTTTTTTTGGTTCAACAAAATTCAGTAAGTCTACCTCATATTTTTTATTTCAAACGTTTCGGCAACACTTTTGCCTTCATCAGTGTAATTTTTATTCATAAAAAGGTTATTTCCTATTGAAAGATAGGGTGGTCAAAATGACATAATATTTACAAAAAGACACCACATTTAAAAACTTTAAAGAGGAGAAATCAATATGGTTAATTTTTATACTAAGGAATTTTGGTCTTAGTTTTTCAGTTTTGCATCTTAATAAAAAGCTTCTTCTGTTTTTTTGATTTGCCAATTTACAGTTATGTTTTGCAAAACATTTCATATTGGTAAAAGCAGCTTGACCAAAAGTTGTTCTGTTATATTCATAGGACAGCAAATTTTCACCCATTTTGCGATATATTCTAATATACTAGATTCTTGAACCATTCAAATATATTCTTTATAAATTTTTCTTGGGTTTTTTTGGTTCAACAAAATTCAGTAAGTCTACCTCATATTTTTTATTTCAAACGTTTCGGCAACACTTTTGCCTTCATCAGTGTAATTTTTATTCATAAAAAGGTTATTTCCTATTGAAAGATAGGGTGGTCAAAATGACATAATATTTACAAAAAGACACCACATTTAAAAACTTTAAAGAGGAGAAATCAATATGGTTAATTTTTATACTAAGGAATTTTGGTCTTAGTTTTTCAGTTTTGCATCTTAATAAAAAGCTTCTTCTGTTTTTTTGATTTGCCAATTTACAGTTATGTTTTGCAAAACATTTCATATTGGTAAAAGCAGCTTGACCAAAAGTTGTTCTGTTATATTCATAGGACAGCAAATTTTCACCCATTTTGCGATATATTCTAGGTAGGTAGACTTACTGAATTTTGTTGAACCAAAAAAACCCAAGAAAAATTTATAAAGAATATATTTGAATGGTTCAAGAATCTAGTATATTAGAATATATCGCAAAATGGGTGAAAATTTGCTGTCCTATGAATATAACAGAACAACTTTTGGTCAAGCTGCTTTTACCAATATGAAATGTTTTGCAAAACATAACTGTAAATTGGCAAATCAAAAAAACAGAAGAAGCTTTTCATTAAGATGCAAAACTGAAAAACTAAGACCAAAATTCCTTAGTATAAAAATTAACCATATTGATTTCTCCTCTTTAAAGTTTTTAAATGTGGTGTCTTTTTGTAAATATTATGTCATTTTGACCACCCTATCTTTAAATAGGAAATAACCTTTTTATGAATAAAAATTACACTGATGAAGGCAAAAGTGTTGCCGAAACGTTTGAAATAAAAAATATGAGGTAGACTTACTGAATTTTGTTGAACCAAAAAAACCCAAGAAAAATTTATAAAGAATATATTTGAATGGTTCAAGAATGTAGTATATTAGTATATATATATATATATATATATATATATATATATATATATATATATATATATATATATATATATATATATATATATATAGCAGAACAAGTGCAGAACAAGTAGACCGTAAAATGAAAAATAAAAATAAAATAAGGACTATAAGGTAACTGATAAATTTATTAATTCTATCCTGGCCATTTTATGCGATAAAATCGGGACAAGTCATGTCCCGCGCGGGACAATTTTATTTTGTTGAAATTTCGGGATGTCCCGCGAAAATCGGGACGTCCAGCAACGCTGCTGGACGTGCAACTCTATTTACCGCATAAGCAATATTACCACCAATTCTCCTGGCTTTACCACAAGAATACATATCTTTAAAACTGGCTTACATCAACATTTTCAAAAGAGGCAACGAAAATTTAAACCACATTCGTATATTTTCCCTTTATAGAGTCCACAAAAAAGCGCACAAAATCTTTCTTGGATGTACTTTTCTACCTACCACGAATCAGATATCGCCACATAAATTTTAAAACCATTCGCATTGTCAAATACTTGGCCAAGTTTACGAGGAGAATATGTTCGATCGAGGTCGAGCCGAAGAACAATTTTCGGTGTAACCAGAATTGAGAGAAATTAAACTGCAGTTACGTATATTCTGGATGTAATAATAAGAGACTAAGGTTTTAATTTTTTAGGTGATTTATTTGAAGGTGCTGATTTGTTTGAAAATGGTTTAAGTAGATTAGGGTCAAGGTTAAGACAATTTTAGGAAAATAACATTAAAATGTAGGGAAATGGCAGTTATGCTTTAAAAAGAATATTCTCCAAATGTCACAATGCCATCTCTTATCATTGCGAGTGCCTCTCCAATGTTGCCGAATGTAGAATATGGTCAGATTATATAATATTATCACTTGGGGAAATACAAACTCGTCTCATGCCTCAGGTATACAAAACAGAAATAGTCAAACTCGGCACAGACTTTAAAATGTTAAAAGATACCTTTTGAAATGATTAACTTCGGCACATAAATAAATTTAAAACAATTTTTTTTGGTATTATAATACATACATAAGAAAAACATATTACAAGTTATAATTTTAATTAACGACAAACATAATAATGGTATATTATTTAGACATACTGTAGATTTGACAAATTATTACTTTTATTATATTTTTATAGTATAGTTTTGTTATTAGGTTTGAAATTAAAAGGGTTGGCTCCTGATACTTCGGTACGACGAGGTGAAGAGATAAGGGGGTTGATATCTGTAGCCATGTTTGCTGGCTTTTTATGCATTTATTTTAGTACGCTAAAGCAATAGAACTAAAAGATAGGACATTTGCTAAGCAAACTAGGCCTTTGACATTCCGCCGACAAAGCTGCTGTTTTAGAAGAACTAAATTAAAGGAAAGATTTTCTTTAGATATTTTATCCGAAATGGGCTTTGTGTTTAACCGATAACTGCGTATTTTAATGCAAGTTAAATAAACAAGACATTCGACTTTGAGTTTTATCATTTGAAAGGGATTTTATACCTGCTTGTTCATTAATAGTTATTTGGAAATAAAAATAGAAATATAGAAATTCAACGAACGGTTGGATTTCCCCAACAAGGACACCTTTTATAATAATATGAGGCGATCTGACAAACTAATAATTTAAAGTAGGAAATCAATCAATATTCTTATTTAGGATAAGTTTAAAGCTTCTTTAAATTCTTATTTAATTTCACCAAATAATTTTTTCCCTGTCACACGCGACGATATATTCGACGACGTATTGGTAAATAAAATAAATGGCTGATAATTTATATAAGTACTCCCTTTTACCGGATACGTGTTCAGAAATGGGACCCTTACTAGCAGACAGAAGTAGAAAATGGCACACATGCCGCGAAATTTACACTCGGATTGCTCACTCAATCCGTCGTCCTCTTTTCGTTAAGTAATGTTAGGTTATTTGGATCATGGATTAGTCTTTACGAGGGGAGAATATCATACGAATTTCCATTGTACATTTCACGGAATTTGTTTATATTGATGTATTAAAAATTAATTACAGGATACAAGTAAATCCTGGTATGAATTCACACTGAAGAAAAATATTGGCGCTTCACCTTCTTTTGAAAATGCTTAAAATTAACAAATATTAATATTCCAAAAAATATCAAAAATCCAACGACTAACTAAAGTTCCAATAACAAATTTAACACAATATTTAAAAGATTTCATCGTATTTTGTCACTACCCGCAGTAGTAAAAATTGAAAACTAAAGTTTTTGTTACTTTCAAAAGTAAAATCTCTGTAAAATTCACTTACTCTAAAAAGGAACACACTTATACAACACCAACAAAATAGCAGGTGTAGCTGTTGGGGAAACCCAACCGTTGGTTTAATTTTATAATTCTGTTTGTATCCTAAATAATCCCCTTCAAATAAACAAGCTAAAACTTGTCTCCTTTGTAAATTTAACTTGCATAAAAACGGGCAGTTATCGGCAAAACTCAAAGACTAGTTCGACTAAAACATCTTAAGAAAATCTTTCTTTTAATGTAGCTCTTCTAAAGCACCGACACGTTGTCGGCGACCGTCAAAGGCTTAGTTTCCTTTGAAGACTTTTTATCTCTTAGTTTTATTACGTACCGTGCTAGAAATATAGTTCTAGTGAATGAAAAAGATGGCTAGTAACGATGACAACAAGTATCAACCCCTTTACGTCTCTTAGCCGTGCAGCGGATCCAGTTCGGCTTCTTCCTAATGTTTAATGGTCAGAAAAGTTTACGTCATCGCGAAGGCGACTATGACTGGTCGGGCGGAGCGCAAGAAAGGTGGTCCATATCACTTCGACTTGCTTCCCGTCGAAGAGAGATCATCATTCCAACAACTACCACTAAGAAAGGCTGTTGCGCCCCTTGGCGCAACAGAATCGCAAAGGTCAAGTAAGACCGAACCTCAATTAGTGCGGAAAAAACTCCCCCTTTGTTTCTCTTACGCATAGTCCTGTAAATGTAAATTAGTGCGGGAAAACTCCCCCTTTTATATTTCATTTCATAAAACAAAAAAGTCAGAGTTAATATACGACAATAACATCTCGTAATAACAGAATGTGAAGAATACACGTCATGGTTTTGTTAGTGTCAAGAATAATGGTTGCATATATTTACTAGAAATAAATACCGATTGTTCAGTGAAATTGATGTCTTTTACTGTTTACAAGTCGCTGCTGCCAGAGATAGCGCATTCAGATGAAGCTGAACCAGCCTCTTATGGAAAAATTTTACAGTAAGGTGGAGGTGGGGTTAAAATAGAGCCTTATCCATCCAGTAGCCATTAATAAAAAAACGCTTCACTATATAATTAAATACAATGCTTAAAAGGCTACTCGACCTGGAAAGTAATATCGTATTTTATTAATAGGTTATTGTTGGACAATTCCAGCGTAATTTATTCATTTTTTGTGAAACAAATTTAAAATATATTCCCATCATCTGGCGCGCGTATGGTCTGGTTTTCGGGTGTTAGAGAAAATTTTAGAGTTGTTCGAATAAACCTTTTGGTTTATTCGAACAAGTATTGAGTGTAGACAAGTGTTTCTTAACCTTTTTGCCGCATGACCTAACTTATTTGTTTGTAATTGAACCGCGGTTCAAATGCTTAAAATAAAATTTTTAAAAACCGGTATGGTAGAATCACGGCTAGTATACCGTATAAATAAAATTATGCATGTAACAATAGCTTTTGCATGCGAAAATTAATGATTTTGTATAACTTGACGTACATATTAAAATTTTATACTGGGTTATCATGTTGTCATCAACCATTTGTAAGAAAGATGGACACATAGCACATCAATCCCTTTTAACATTGTTTAACCAGAGGCCAAGTTTTTTTTTAACAAAACCTTATATTTAGTTATTTCAAATAAAAATATTGATCTGATTTCCTTGCATTGACAAATTTAGGTCGTTCATTAACGAAAATATGTCAGCTAAATAGGCCTGTATTTTCATATTATTTACGTTGAGATTTCGGAAAATGTGTGTACATTATTTTGAAAGCACTTTCTATTAAAAAACATAGAAAATGGCGAAACGCACATTCTACCGTTAAACAATTCCCCCTGTTTGAACTAAAAAATACTACAACTAGTTTAAATTTACATATAATTACATTCCATGTACATTCGTCTTGAAGTGGGCTTTAATTAAAATATTGGAATCTATTATAAAGGCGAATTAGAAGGAAATTCTACTTCGTAATAGACAAATAAAGGCCCATTGACCAAAGTATATGCGGTCAAAAGGTCCGGTACCGCAACGGTGAAGGCTGCCGCTTTTCATATGGATTTTGTCAGATGAAATTCAATGCTTTCCCGTTCTGGCCGTGAGTAATTACAAAGACCCGGCGAGGCAGGGGTGATTTGGCAAACACACGCTGGTCTTTGGTCTTTCGTGTACTTTGACTTGGCCTTTGGGACTGTGGATTTAAGGCAGAATAGTGGATATTTTACGCAAATTTAAAATGTAAGCAAGTTGACTGTGTGCTGGAAATTAGGCATTCGCATGGGCGTACGGTGATATTTAAAGGAAGAAAAGTAAATGTGACTTTAAAATGTTAATTTTAGTAGTAAGATCTTTCTAGCTCTTCTAGATCTTTCTAGCTCTGATTTATATTTTTTTCGAAAATCGAGTAACTATTAATACATTTCCCCTAGTAGTGATATGGACGGGGTTCTGGGTTACTTAGTAGTTCGCATGGAATGTATCCACCATCTTCTATCAGAAAAATTGGCACAGCATGCTTTGTCTGCTCAAGAAGTGACTCAACATCTACAAGAAATACAGGTAGTTGCAGTTCTTAAAGCTTACATTTTACAAGAATGACCTTGAAGTTTTTGACTTAACGTAAATCACACGTCCCTGGTGATTGCTTTGTTAGTAAGTAGTACATACAACAAAATTTAGTTTAAGGAACGAAATTTTTCTAATTTGAATACAGGTAAAATGATTACAGATTTATTTAACAACATGAGTAAGGCGTTCGACACTGCTTATCATAATGCACTGCTTGCACAACTTGACCTAACGATATGCGAATACTGGATATATAATGGGTTTAAAGATATTTTGGAAGGCGAGAATAACACGAGGATTGGGGTTCATGGCAAGAAATGAACACAATTTCAGGCGCGGCTTGTGAATTTTTATAGTTTTATATCTCTGTTTCTACTTATGGGAACCATGTCGTTCAGGTTTTTAATAGTGAGCCTACTAGGAATGTTTTGATAAAGAAAAAAATATTTTGTAACTTGCGAAAAAAAGTTGAATTTTTGAATTTAAAAAAACATAACACGCTTAGGTATGTTATTTATTATTCTAAACAAATTTTTCACCATTTTGTCGACAATTCTAAAATTTTAAGAGAAACAAACGTCTTAGTAGAAAGTTATAGTCATTTGAATTTGTTTAAACCTAAAATATAATTTTAAAAAAATTTCAAATGACTATAACTTTCTAACATATTTTTTTCTCTTAAAATTTAAGAATTGTCGACAAAACGATGTAAAACTAGAAAAAATAATAAATAAAATACCAGGGCCTGTTCATTTTTTCCCAGGTGGGCCAATTCAAAAATTCATTTTTTTTCGCAAATTACAAAATGTTGTTTTCTTTACCGACACATTCCTGGTAGGTGCACTATTAAAAAAGCTGAACTTGTCATGGGTTCCATAAGTAGCAACAGAGATATACAACTTTAAAGTTTCACTGGCCGCGCCTGCACAATTTATTGTTTTATGATACTCAATTTGCCTTTCATAATTTTGTTTAAAACATCTATATTTATCTATTTTAGAAAAACTGATATTAAAACTTTTTCGTTGTTAAGATCGCTATTAGACCCACTTGGAGAAAGCTAAGTTTTATTTGTTTTGTTAAGTTAAATTTCTAACTTTTTAACATTTTCCATTATTAATTTAATAAAATCATTGAAAACTCGACGAAACAAATCCTTTAAATCCCAAATTACACAATAACTCGAAAAACCTTCTCCATAAAGCGTGAGACATATCAAATCCGAAGCAAAATAAAAGCCATAAAGGTCTATTGACAAAAATATATGCGGTCTAAGGGTTTTGAATCACAACGGCAGATGCAGACGCCTTTCATGTTGATTTAACCTCAGAAAATGGCTCTCGATGTCGAGCATGGACTTTCGTAATTACAACTGCTCAAATAAGCATTCATTAAGTAAATGAAGGTGGCCTCTTACTTTTCTGGATAACTCGCCTGTCTCGCCTTTTTAAAATAAGGAAGTTTAGCTGCATTTTAATTTATTTTTATTTATGTTTAGTGGTTTAATAAGGTAATCTTTTCATTTCCATTACAAATGTGAAAATGGCAATTAATTACATACAAGATATGCTGAAGATACCAAAATGATTTTACTTTTAGACAATTTTTGGAAGTATTTAAAATATATTATGAGAGTTATATGTTCTAGTTCGGTTAGTATAGTTTTACATTCCTGAAAAACTTTTATATTACTACCATTTTAGGAATACACTTACTGATATCATGTTGTCTGAAAAGGTTAGAAGGAGTACGATGCCATGCAGATATAAAATATTTTACTTCAAGTACGGTTTGTAAAAATGTCGAAGGACGAAGTAGGAATATTTATGGGAATACTCCGGTTATTTATGGCGTATAGTTTAGTCATGGAAGCAGAATTTTAAGATTCGTCAAAAAACGTCGTAAAATTTATTGTTTCACTGTTGGTTTTTATGATGGTTTGTATACTTTCCAACGTTTTCTTAATAAGTCCCTGAAGAGTTAGCACAGGTTTTCTAAGGTTTCCATCAAGCCAAATATGGTGATATACCGATACACTGCAGAGTAAATCCGTTGCCATGGGAGTATTTAGAATTTCGTCTAAGGAGGGGGGCGCAACGATGCCTCGAGCTACACAAAGTATATACGAAAAAACGGGCAAGTACGCGTACGGCATTATTTTGTATTGTTTAGGTTTCTTAGAGATGTACTAATAGACGAACTATCTAAACCTATTCTTGCGAAAACAGAACGGTTTGTCATCTTAAGTTACTAAAATTCTAGACTTTTTTTATTTATAATAATAATAATAATAATAATAATAATAATAATAATACTTCTTTATTTCAAATTATAATACACAAGTATACACAAAATGAAATGACGTCAATAATACAATACAATATGTTACCATTCCTTGTTTAAAAAGTCCTGTAGTGAATAGGGTTCAGTCTTTATTAACTCCTTTTTTAAAGTCTGTTTCCATTTTATTAGAGTGCTGATAGATTTAACATTATTTGGCAAACTATTGTACAACTTAATACACATATAGTAATATACCTTCTGTCCATTTGCAAATTTTTCGGAAACATGTTCTTTGAAATCACGTTTTTCCGAAAATATATTTTTGATTACAGTTATTTGAAAACTTGGGATGTTTCCAAACTTCTGTTCAGAACCACTTTTCAAAATAACATGTTTCTGGAATATACATTTTTCAAACATTGTTTCGAAAAAGATTTGGAATATACATATAAAAAAAAATGTGAAAGTAATATACAACAGAGTACCATAGCAGACACAAGACACGTAAAACCGAACACAAAAACAGTTCGCTTAGGTAAGTTGCGGATCTTGTTGTCAATTTTTCATTGAAATTTTTTAACCCAGTAGAGTTCATAATTTAAATTTAAAAAAATACGTTTTCTAAAAAATATATTTTCGAAAAATGTATTTTTGGAAGATTCTTTCTTAAAAAAATATTTTCGAGAAAATGTTGTAGACCGATTTCCGAAAAAGCATCTTCCAAAGAAGCTGTCTTCGAAAACATTTACTTAATTTAACATTAAAAAAGACGTTTGTTGAAAAAAAAACAAGAACAGTTGGTCATCTGAGCTTACACGCGACAGGACATATTGTTTGAGTAATATAAAAGTGTAAATATTGTGGCATTTTTTGTATTTATGCCTTCTGCTCATTTTGGGGGATAAACGAGTACTTAAGAAACTACAATTTTTCTAAAACCAATTTTTAAAATTTTTTTAAATCACTTCTCAAAAATGCATTTTTTTCAGAGAATATCTTGTTCGAAATTAAGTGTTTTCAGATTTTATTTTTTTCAAGCAACGCCTTTTTGAAGAAATAATTTACGGGAAAGTAACATACCTAATCACCTAGTAGCTACATATAATAGTAACTTACCACCACTACCTAGGAAACCTAATCAAACCCAAAAAAGTTGCGTTTGGGTTTGTTCAGGAACTTTTCTCGTCCTTTTTTATTAACATTTTCCAACCTACTAAAGTTCATAATTTAATATTTTAAATACTATTTCAAAAAAATATATATTTTCAGAAAATGAACCTATTTCTAAAAATATGTACTTTTGATTCTTTCGAAATACTTCCGTGTTTTCGAGAAAATATTTCATAACTCCATTTCCGAAAAAGCATCTTTGAAAAACCTGTCAGGACATTTTTGAAAAAATATACTTTCGAAATATGTATATTCGAGAAAATATTTTTGAAAAATTTGGTTAATCCGTTTTCGGAAAAGCTGTTTTTCGAAAAAAATCCTTTTAAAAGAATATTTTTTAAAAAAATGACTATTTGGATATTTGTTTCCTTTAGAAGTCGAAACGAACCCAACCCAACCAGAGCATGTAAATCAACAATGCCAAAAAAGGCCTGCATATTTATAATATCATATTAGTTGTTAATCTATATTCATATGTTTGTGGTATACCTGATTCGTTTCAGGGACCTTACATAAACGGCGAATATTTGGTATTGTTTATAATATTTTGCAGAATATGTAGGAATGGTAAATGTTTGTTACAATATTTATTTTTATAACATTCGCTATTGAAATCCTTTTTGTACAAAACTTCAGGGAGGAGAGCGCGCCCCCTGCGCCCTCCAAAATCCTTCACTATCCGTTGCCATAATGATTTGGAGGCATTCGATTACTTTGTATAGTATATATTCATACACAGAGAATTAGATTATATATGTATAAATATTTCAGAAATTTGTTTATCCCGCTTCTGCTGTGGAGAATTTCCATTTTTGAAACCGTGTATCCGTAAACGAAAATACTTAAATAAAAGACCTTCCATTTTCTGTATTTACCAATACGATGTCGAATATATCACGTGGCCTGTCAAGGTAATGCTACCGGGATGAAATAGTTGAGAAGCAGTTTATAGAACTGTCCGAGCAAAACGTCAAACGCGGGATATTTATAGGATTTTTTGGAGATTTATTTAGCCAGGATGGATATTCTTAAGAAAATAATATTCCCGGGAATATTTTCAAACGTATGGATGGTTTTATTTTTTCAGATGCTTGTAGTTTATTGCCTTGTTATGGATAAACCCTTATTTAATAGTTTTGTTGTAAAATAAGTATTTTATAATATTTTTTTATCGCAAACACATGTTAAATCGCCGGAAGGTCTATATAAAACTGATGAAAACAGTGTGTTTATTTATTAATATATTAAATTAACATGAAATAATGTGAAAACAAGCCATAAAATATTTTGTTATTACAGTTCAATTTTGTACTATTTGTACGAACAATGTCAATTTATAATTTGCATAAAAATGAATGGCGGAATTTAGGTGCGGTCATCATATAGAATTATATTTAAGTGTATACCGGAAAAAATAAGAAGACTGGTGGAGTTCGGTTTTCGTAATGAGGGTGGGTTTGATTGATTGATTCAAAATTGAAACATGATTTTCCTTACACAGCAGAGTAAATGTAAACTCTGTTTGAAATGTAAAGGGTGTCCGAATATATACTTACATATTTGCTTTTTAAATAGAATCAACAATTTTAGAAAAATAACATGTTTATTTATTCTATCAAAAAGTAGAAACATTGTGGTAGTTATTTTTTAAAATAATATTCTTTAAATGTCCCCCTCAGCTCTTTCCACAGATGACCATTATTTGTGTAATATTGTCAATAACATTTTAGCACAATTTTACTGCAGAGGTGAGTATCTTTTAGAATATTTGTCGACCAATAATATAGACATTATCAATAAAGGAAATACACCCACCTTTATGAATGCGATTAGGAAAGAGGTACTAGATCTTACTTTAGCCACCCCATTCATATCCAACCAAATTAAAAACTGGTCAGTTTCACAAGACCTGTCGATGTCGGATCACATGCATATCCGATTTGACATTGCGGCCGAAATCGACAGCCTGGGCGAATGCAGAGTGCCAAAGATGACCGACTGGAGCGTGTACAAAGAGAACCTAAAGTCGGAAGTTGAAGGCCTACCGCTATCCACAAAGACTATAGAGGAACTAGACGTAGCCTCAACCTATCTAGAAAGATCATTAATATCTTCCTACGAAAATAGTTGCCCTGTCAAAAAATTGGCCACTCTAAGAGATGTGCCATGGTGGAATAGGGAACTTGAACAATTAAAGACTAACTCGAGGAAAGCCTTTAACGAAGCGAAAAGGTTAGCCAACTGGGACAATTATCACAGGGCCCTAACCGAATATAATAAAGCACTAAGAAAGTCTAAAAGGAAAACATGGAGATCATTCTGCGAGGGGATAGATGAAATCACCCCAGCGATTCGTCTTCAGAAGGTCCTGTCAAAAGACCACTCAAACGGAATCGGCATTATTAGGAGACCGACCGACAACGGCTATGCTGAGACCACACAGGAAAGTCTAAGGATCCTTCTGGAAACGCACTTTCCTCGGTCTACTATTATTGAAGATGAGCAAATACAGGAACGTTTAATAGGAGACGCACATCGTTACACTAGAAATGGGCAAAGCCTGGCAGGCAAAATCTTCACAGACAATAAAATAAGATGGGCGATACATAGTTTTAAACCTTATAAATCCCCGGGTACAGACGGAATTTTCCCAGCTTTACTGCAGCAGGGAATTACCTTATTACCTTAAATCTATATTTAAAGCCAGTTTTATACTAAGCTACATCCCACAAAATTGGAGGAAAGTCAAAGTGGTGTTTATTCCAAAGACTGGACGGCGTCCCCCAGACGAGCCGAAATCTTATCGCCCCATTAGTCTAACTTCCTTTCTCCTAAAAACAATGGAGAAACTAATAGATCAGCATATTAGGAGCGAAATTATCCCCAAAGCTCCTTTGCATCTAAAACAATTCGCCTATCAACCTGCGAAATCCACTATCAATGCTCTACAATGCCTCGTAAGAGATATTGAAAAGACTTTTACTGCCAAAGAAATACCTCTATCTGCTTTCATAGATATAGAGGGGGCGTTTGACAACACCTCATATGAATCCATACAAAGAGCTGCAGTACATAGAGGCTTTGAAGCCTCTACAATAGAATGGATTAAATCCATGCTAAAAAGTCGTAAAATCAGCGCATCTATAGGAGATGCGACTACCATGGTCAGGGCGGTTAAGGGATGTCCACAAGGTGGAGTTCTATCACCCCTGCTCTGGTCTTTGGTGGTCGATGGTCTCCTGATGGATCTGACAAATAACGGGTTTGACGCTCAAGGATACGCAGACGACCTAGTAGTAACAATCAGGGGCAAACATGACGGCACGCTGTCTGCCAGAATGCAAATTGCCCTAAACCTAGTAAAAACATGGTGTTCACAGGAGGGGCTTAATATCAATCCGAGTAAGACAGTCATAGTTCCCTTCACGAGAAGGAGGAAGTTAAATTTGACACCTCCAGTCCTGAATGGAACGGTGATTGGATTCTCTAAAGAAATCAAGTACTTGGGGACAGTCCTTGACCAAAGGCTGAATTGGAACTCGCACCTAGAAAGGACTGTCTCTAAAGCCTCAATGGCAATCTGGTCCTGCCGTAGGCTCTTCGGAAAAACTTGGGGCTTAAAACCCAAAATGATCTATTGGTCATACCTGACTGTTGTAATGCCTATTATCACATACGCCTCACTGGTGTGGTGGACAAAAACAGAGGAAATTACAACGCAAAGGAAGCTGACAAAATTACAAAGGCTTGCCTGTCTGGGTATTACGGGCGCAATAAAAACCTGCCCATCTATAGCTCTGGAGGCAATGCTAGACTTTCTTCCACTACACTTATGTATATGGAGGGAAGCACTGACAAGTGCCTTAAGAGTTACCCAAACAACAAAACTTAAGTCAGGAGATCTGACTGGTCACCTCAAAATACTAAAAGACATCCAGTTAGAGGATATGACCAAACCAATTGATTCAATGCCAAAAGTGTGCGACTTTCAGCGCTCTTTTCAAGTAGTTATAAAAGACCGTCGAAGTATGAGCGAAACAGCGCTGCAATTTGAGAAAGGTTCACTACTGTGTTACACAGGTGGATCAAAGATGGCAGAGGGGGTGGGAGCGGGGGTCTTTGGGCCAAAATGCCGAATTTCAAAGCCTCTGGGCAAAGCACCCTCCATCTTTCAAGCAGAAATACACGCGATAGATTTATGCGCCACCGAATGTGCCAACAAAGGCCTTAAAGGCGCAAAAATCTACATTCTATCGGACAGCCAGGCAGCTATAAAGGCACTAGCTTCATGTACCTTCTACTCCAAACTGGCATGGGACTGCCGACAATCCCTCAACCAACGGGCAAAAAACAATAGTATAACTCTAATGTGGGTGCCGGGCCACAAAGGTGTGGAAGGCAATGAAATTGCTGACCAACTTGCTAAAGAAGGAGCACAGGCACCTTTTTACGGACCTGAACCCTTCTGCGGCATCACTAAAGGTCACCGTACGGAAAGCCTCAGGGAATGGGAAAAAGAACAGAAAACAGCCCACTGGAGGAACACTCCAGGACAAAGACAGGCAAAGAGAATGATTAGTTATCGGCCTGACTACACAAAAAAGCTCCTCGAGCTTTAAAAGAATGAACTTAGACTGGTTACCTGCCTTCTTACTGGACACGGCCCTTGGAGGAATCACCTCAAAAAAATGGGAAAGACTGATGAAGAACACTGTAGATTCTGTAACGAAGCAGATGAAACTGCCGAACACTTGCTCTGTGAATGCAGAGTAATAACTCGTCAAAGGCTGCAATATCTTGAGGGAGCGTTTCTCACGCCCGAAGATATATTAAAATGCGCCCCCAGAAACATCCTAAACTTCGCGAAAAGTTTGGGAATTGATGGGTAAATAATGTAGGGTATTCACAAAAGATCTAACCTGGTCGAAGTGATGTAGGGCTACCAGAGCCGAACGACCCCATTTAATACAATACAATACAATACAATACTGCGGTTCAATTTCACCAATAACTTGACGACGGTTTTGGCTTCAGGTCATTAATCATCTGCGGATTATTAGAATATACTTTGTCGTTAAGGAAGCCCCACAAGAAAAATCGAAAGGGGTTAGATCGCACGATCTTGCAGGCCACTGAGTATCACCATTTCGAGAAATGATGCGGGCAGGAAAACGTGTCCATAACAAATCTCGCTGTGGGACACGTAGCGACATCTTGTTCAAAGAACATATCGAGGGCCATAACGCAGGACTTTGTAATTGAAAATTTTACAGGGGAGCATAAAAACTGTTTTATTTATACTGTCTGAGAGAGGCAACTTTCATTTCTGGTGAAATTATTTTTAAAAATGATAAAAGAAATGAGTAGCTTCAGAAATTTTTTTTTTGAATAGAGCACTTTACGAGGTACTGCGATTTATTAGAATGTTGATACGAGTTACTGCATTTTTTCTTTTATAAAAAAAGGCGGATACGAAGGTGATTCAAAACGGAATTTATTTATAGAAAATCGCTAAAATATGGCACATTTGAATTAGTTACGTAGATAAACTATATCATCATATAACGACAAATATTTGTCTATAAACGGATATTTTATATTTTGATTTTTGTAATTATATAAACGTGTAGGTAAACAGAGTGCAGTTGAATTTCCAGTGTAAGAAGGGGTGGAAGGAATCAGTTTCGAAGTGAACCAATCTCGGAATTTTACTCTACTTGCTCAAATTTTCCACAGTCTGGCTTCCTCTTTTAACCTCTTTTAATAGATCAGAATTCCTAGATTTCCTGCGATTCTACTGACACTGCCTGGAGGGTAAAAAACCAGGGCTAACGTGTGAAAAGAAACGTAACCTGAGCAATTGTGCTAAGAGCCACTATTAAGAGCTATTAAGCCCAGGTCAGAACATCTAGATTACCTGGTAAAAGTGTAACAAGAAGATTCTTTGGATAAAGTAAATTAAAACTCAGGATGTGAAGGTTCTTCTTCAGTTTCTCGAAGATTTTCACTTCTTCAAATCCTTACTTGTCCACATAATCTCCTCTAAGATAAAATTAGCTAACGCACAGCCATGCCTATGGTCTAATAATTAAAATGCCAGATCTCTAGCAGACACATGCAAAACTTGAAATTTGTAGGTTCGGTTATTGAAAAATGGCGGTAAATTTAAATCCTGAATTACCTATTGAGGCATATGTTATCGAAAGTTTCCTTTTTCTAAAATGTGTTAAAAATTTAATGTAGTTGGTTAAACATAAAAGACTTCAAAATAACTTTTCCCAAAATGTACAACGTATTTCGCTTTTAAAAAACCACGTTAAAATCAATTTGGATTATTCTTTTTCACGTGGCAACGTTTCTCTTTAATAGAAATATTCTGTTTTTATCGCGATGTGTAAAAAGCCTGGTGATATATCAAGTTAATTATTGGGGGGAATCGTGTTTAATGTCAAACAACAAAATATTAGTGACAGCGTAATGGATGGCGATGCACGAATATGTATTGAAATTTTTTATTGTGTTAGTTTATTGAGCAGCATCAATATTTTTATTACTGTAGTTAATAAAGATAAAGGTATATTTTGTTATTTAGTGCAATTTTGTTCTCTGGGTATTCATGCATGCGGTAAAAAGGTTTTTGCTTTTATCAAACAAATTTATTTATTTTTCTAATGTTTATGATATATTATTATAATAATTAGCGAGCGGGATATATGTAATTTGCATATATATGCAATTTTTACATGTTTCCGCCAATTAAATAAAATAATTATTTTAATTATTTGCTTTAAAAATGCATTATTATGCATATTATAGGATTTTTGCATAAACTAAATTTTAAAACTGTTTGTTCTGTTCACTTTTATGACCACATCCTAAATTTGATAGGGGTTTAGGAATTCAGATGTATTGTCAGGTCCTAGCACCAGGCGACGAATTACAGAAGCATATAATAAATAAATAAATAAAAACAAATTATGGAAGTATTGTGTAAATTCTAATATTACTGATTGTGTTTATAAATATTGAAAATGCCGAAAACTTCTTTATAGGTGAATAATTTCCCAGAGTTGGAGTGCTATGACTGTGTTTTGCAAAGCTTGTGCTTATTGCCTGTGAAAAAAAGTTCCAGGTAGATCAACACGTAAAAATAGCATTGCATAAAGCAAAGCTTCAAAAAAGGAAATCAGGACCAGTGCAGCAGAGGAGCGGCTAGAACTGCAAACAAACCGACGTTGCCATATGTGCGGTAGCTGGAAGAATTTAAAATAGTGGATTTTTTTCGCGAGGAAAGAGACTGGTCAGGGCCCCTAACCAGGTGCTAACCCTGTTCCGACCTTAGGGTGCCCTCCGATCCACCGTTAAAAATAAAAAAAAGATGCGGCCGAGCCGGGATTCGAACCAACATATCTCGGACAATAAGCGGATGCTCTATCCACTGGGCTATGTGACTGATTTACCTGCAAAGGAAATTAAAGTTTACCGGTGCAAGACAAGGAACACCGAAAATGGTAACGGTTTGTTTGCAGTTCTAGCCGCTTCTGTGCAGCAGTCTGCTAAAACATCATTTTACAACAGTGGTGACAAAACGAAAAGTGAAAAGGAGGGATTTAATCATGACTTGTTTAGAGCTTTGGTCGCAGATATACTTACAAGATAACTCACAGCGTGTGGTGCAAAGTCAAAAAAATCCTACAGTTGTTAAGCAACTTATGTTTATAAAGGTTAATTTTAGTTTTATACCAGACATTCCTTAGAAAGTAGAAATTTAAATTTAAGAGCCTCAACTGATCTGATTAAAACATTTTCTGATAAATGTAAAACTATTCCCAGTGATCTAGGTGCTAAAATGAGACAAAAAATACATGTTGCTCCAGAAAAAGATTGGAAATTTAAATGTTTTATGGAAGTGGTAAATATTTTTGATGGTAATTTAACCGAAGAAGTTGTACCCTGACCATGTGCGTTAATACAGTATTGTCCGACTACATCGCTAGATGTTGAAAGAAATTTTTCGGTGCTTAAACATATTTTTACGGGCACAAGGCAAAACTTTTTACTAGAAAATTTTGAAAAGCATTTAATTATAAACTCTTGCTATAAATATATCAAATTAGAATTTTAGCCTAGCTATATCTGTATTATTATTCTATTCTTTTAATTTAAAAACAACTACTACCTATTGTCAAAATCATTTACTGAGTGTTTTTATCTTCTAATTCATATACCAAACCTTATTTCCTTCTTGCATTCTATAGATTTTACATTAGGTAAAATAATGTTCTTTGTTCCTTGTCTTTTATTTGTTCCTTTTGTTGGAGCAACCCAACAGTTCCTTTAATTTCTATTTATCCGTCTTTCTTCTTAATAAACATTAAAAATCAATAAAGTATAAAACCCCTTGCAAATTATAAAATTCAAGCTAGCATCTCTTGTTTATTTATCTTTTATTTTAAATATGCAGTAGTCGGCTAGACGCAAACCCCATTTCGGAGAAAACATCTAAAGAAAATCTTTCCCTGAATTTATTTCTATTCCAAACCGGCACCTTTGTCGGCGAAAATTCAAAAACTTAGTTCCGTTAGAAAACCTCTCATCTCTCACTTTTATCGCTTTAGCGTTCTAAAAATATACCTCTTCAAATGTATAAAAAAGAGCAAACATGGCTACGGATATCCTATCCCTATCTCGTCGTCTAGTCCTATCAAGGCATCAACGATCCACCCCTTTCATCTTTCTAACAAATAAAATAATATCTGCTACAATATAATTCGTACGCGCCATTGTCACTATTACTCTAATTAGTCATCCCCTATCAGGCGGGTTCCCCGAGGGGTGATACTTTTCATTTCAACTTCGTTGCAATTGGAGCTGCAGAGCAGTTAGCCAAACTACGTCTCGGCCGGGTCGTCAAGCGACTCTACAAAAGTCAGTGACACACATCGGGGTAGAGTAGTGAGTTCGGGAAAAAGTTCCGTTCTTTTCGGGTCAGCAGTACCCATTTCTAAATAAGGCATAGTCCTGTTTCTTCTCGGGTCACAGAACCCCCAATTCTCCAAGCGAAGTCCTGTTCTGGTGTCGTCAGCACCCAATCTCCAGGCAAAGTCCTGTTTCGTTTCGGGTCGTCAGCGCCCAATCTAAGAGGCAAAGTACTGCTTTCGTTTCGGGTCACCAGCACCCTATTTCAGCCCTCTCTCAAGCCGCCAGTGCACAAAGAACCTTGGGCCTAAGAGCCAAACAAGGATCTACTCATCCTAAACTCGTCTTCGGTATAACAATCTTCCTTATAACAATTACTTCATCATACTAACGAAACATACGTTAGAACTTCCGGCCAGGTGCCAATCAAAGAAATGAAATCTCGGAACTAAAGTGTCAAACAAAAATGGATATTTTTATTGCAACTGTCGGAATTAAGAGTTGTGTTATGTAAATATGTAAATATATGAATTAGATAGTGTTTAGTGAAATTGGTGTCTTTTAATGTCGACAACAAGCAACTGCCAGAGATTTCGCAAAAGGATGAAATGAACAAGCACCCATGGAAATAGTTTACAGTAAGGTGGAGGTAAGATCTTGGTAGAATGCCCCTTATCCATCCACCTTTATTAATTTTTAAAAGAAGTGTATTTTAAACGGACTTTACTATAAAAGTAACAATAACATTATTTCCTATGCTGACTTGTTACATAACAAAAATATTGATAAAATTGGCACTGTCATTCGGTATCATGTACTCCCTGTGTATGCGGGCAAAAAAATCTGTGCTCATTTAACTGCCTAGGCACTAAAACGATTTTTCTTTCATGGAAAAAATACTCAAAAATAAGCCATTTAGGCTACAATGCCTATATATACAAAATGTGCCAGACTTTGCGCTTTTTATTTGGATATGTATTACAATGCAAACATAATTTGGCGAAACGGTCCCAAATGAGACTCAAGTGTTAAGAACGTGACGTGAAGTGTTAACAACGAGACACGTCGATAAAATAGGGATGGGCGGTTTTTAGAACTGTTGCTGATCGATTCAAGCATTATCGATAGTAGTATAGCTAATGCTCTTGTAGAGAGCTAGAACTGCAAAATAATACTAAAAGAATTTTGGGAACTATATATGTGTGAAAAGAAGAACGATGATCTTAAAGGGTGTTAAGAAAAGGGGGTAAGAAAGAAAAAACAGATTTTCTATAATACTGAAGGCCATCAAAATAATTCATGCGTTGATATTAGGCTCAAAATGTGTTTCATCGCCAGGCCCTGTACAAATTTCAGCCACGACTCTTGTTAAGCAAGCAACAAAGACACATTACTCTACAAGCAGTAAAACGTCTAGCCCTATTATGCTGTCCTTGTTTTACACTTACCACGACATGGGTGTTCATTACCCTCTGTGCCTTGCCCAACGCTTGTTGATGGAATCATTTTCCAGGCCATCAGTGTATTCGTAGAATATCTCTATCTTATCCTCTTGAAAAGAAATCTGTGTTCAATCAATTTTCCTTGGGCAATTTTCGTAAAAAATTGAGACCTAGTTTTCGATATTTCCTTTAGAAAATTTTGTCGATATATTAAACATCCCTACTTATATGTATACTTTAGAAGTGTGGATAGGCCAAACGAGAGAATCATGCTTATTTACATCAACAACGCCTAAACTGTATATAGGTCAATCGGCTTTTTTTCGTTAGAATAAAAAAGTTTTATTGCGTTCGAAACAGAAAATTCAAGTGGAACTGTGGAACTTAGATATATGTATAGTATTTGTCATTCCAAGCTATAAACGTTACTAAAAATCGGAGACAAGATCTAGTGACTATTTGGCCGTAAGAAGTAGTGAGATCTGATGTAAAGGGTTTGCTCAGTTCAGCCCGGGTTTGCTCAGGTTTCTATTCTATGAATTTGACACTATCAGAGGATTCATGCTGTAAGCTGTGCTTGTCAATACCTAAATTCGCCAATGTCTGGGTTCTCTGGGTTATAGAACAAATTGCACGCAGAGGTTTTCCCTTTCCATCCTAAGCTTTAATCCTCTAAATATAGTATTATTATGTTATATATTCCTTCTCTTGAGACTCCCACGTTAGTATTTAGGCTTAAAGATTACATGGGCTGCGTGACCGCAGTTATTTCTGTAAAAATTAATTCTTTGTCATCTTCAAGTCCTCTTTTATATGGGCGCCATATTATTATATCGGTCACAGTAATATTCAAATGAAAGGAAGCCAAAGTTAAATATTAGTACAATACTCTATGTTACTTATATCTGTATTGTCATTCCATCCTTTTCTATAAAGAAGAATATTCGTTATCTCGCGATAATTAGTAAATCGCCAGAAAGTTTCTAGGTACGACACTGGTCGTTAATAACTTCTGTTTTTTCTAACTCCTACAGAAATAAAAGTAGGTACTATGCTTACAAAGATTCGTTCTAGTCCCCTAGCTCAGCCTTCTGCCCTTTTTAGCTTTATGATATCTATGATGACAAACAAATGGGTAAAGTTCTTGAGAAAGAGCTTTTAACTGGTCTCTCAAAAATAATCTAAAGCAGACATGCGACCCTCGTAAATTAAAATGATTTTAAAGCAAACTTATTGCCCTTAAATTTATGGCTTTTCTTAAAATATATGTTAGGCTCAAAAGGTATCCCTAATATTTTACTACATGTACTCGTTTTGCCACAATACTGAACTAACGGAGTGTGAAATATCTACTTATCCGAGCAGCAATAACGCGCTACTTTTTGTACTAAATGATTTGTATTCCACGTAAGCCTTTGTGTGCCACTTTTCCTTCTTTGCCTAATAAGTAGATAAATCACTTTTCATCGTTTTAGTGTTATCACAAACAAAACAAAATAGGTAGGCATTTCTATTGAAAAAATCCTTTATTTATTTTTTTTTAACACAAATCAACAGAAAAATAATTCGTTCATACAAAAATCTAAAAAACAACATGGGCTGGTGACTGCCGCGCCGACCAGTAGGGTAAGGGGGTGGGGGCGATCGCCTCCTTTCACCCCCTCTGGCTATGCCATTGTTGACAACATACTCTTTTCAACTACCAATCCCATCCACAGTTTCGCTGACGATAGTGCTCTTCAAGTCCATTTTCCCAGACAAATTTCGAATCAACAGCTGGATAATACATGCATATCCATGCACCGATTCCTTTTCCAAGATCTTTAATTAGTCCTAGACTGGGGAGCCAAAAATCTTGTTGAGTTCAACGCCTCTAAAACCCATAATTCCTCCCTTGACTGTTCCTAGCAGAACAACAAGAGACACGTTACGTATACATCCCTTTGCTGTCCAGCTTCAGAAGCTTAGAATATCCCACTTCTCTCGCTCACTCATACCTAAGGTCTCCAAATTATGGAGCGGACTGCCTGCAGATGTTTTCCCTTCTCCTCCCAACCTCCAATCCTTTAAATCCCTTATAAGTAGTTTATATTTTTATTCTCTTCAGATGTCCACGGTACGTTAGTACTCAGGCTTGAAATCTACGCGAGTTATCTCAGATAAAAAATCAAGCTTGAGTTTAACAAAACGTTCGTTTGTGTTGAAAAAACTGAAACTATGCGCGTTATTTATTCAGATAATTTATAATATATACCGATTCATTATTTCCGTGTATACCAATAAATTATTTATTATTAAAGGACTTCTCGTTCTTCTCCTGTATGATAAAACCCTCGACGCACTTCCGTCAACAAAATAAAGAAATCCCTTTAAAAAATCATCTTGTGTGACCTGATTTTACGTAGTGGAAAGAATGGGATTGTCCCCGGTACACTGCATTACAAATCTAATGACCTGGCAATAGACTGTTATCTCTTTTCCTTTCTGGGCCCTTCTTGCTTCAATCAGGCGATATTAGGAAATGCTTAAATTCTTTTTAAAAAAAGATTTCGGGCTTGTTGAAAGTCGATTTGGGCAAAATAACACTCGAAACATTACATATACGAAAATTGGTAATAATATTTACATTAAGAATGTTTATTTTTATTGAGAACAGTTCCCCAGAACAGCAGGATTCAAGCCTGTGAACTACTGGACTGGATGGTTGCCTGGAGAAGAGTGATATATTGATACTTACCAATATTGTGTATTACTCCAAACGACCATGGTCAATTCACCGATGTAATAATAAATCTTTCGTTTTCAATTAACAATAATTTGTTTCTTTATTGGAAACATTGTAAAATATAATACGAGTACAGTGCAGTAAATCCACATTATGCGTCTCGATAGTTATTCGAATGTATCCAGTGTGTAATAGCACAAACATTTATCTGTGAGCTTTGACTTTCAACGAAATTTTTCAAATTTTTTGGGTTTGTTAAGGTTGCCTATAATGTTTGTTTAAAAATGGTTAGGTAAAGCATTCTTGTCATATTTTTCCAAGAAACGCCTTTGATCTGGCATGACAACAAGCTTCCTACAGGGGATTTCCCCCTCAAAGATTATTTAGAAAGGAAATGTGATCTTCAGGAAGACAGTACTCATTTACCATATTCCATTAAATAACATTTTCCTCAAATCAGTCCTAAAGTTGTAGCTGCATAGCTATCGGCAGATTTTCTCGAATATCTATGTAGCCCTTTCGCAGGGTTCTGAGAAATATCAGCAATGCTTATAAGTTGCAAATTACTCTTAGTTGTCTGCTTTTGAACAGTAACTAATAGTGCATCTGCATGTTCATGATTTCAAGAAGCTCCACTTTTCTTACATTCAGGACACCATTGTTTTAGAACTCCATATGGAACAGCTGACGAAAAAGCATAAAAATGTGAGTACTTTTATTTGTAATATTTTATTTTGTTGACCATATATACAGCATAAATCAAGTAATTGGTATGCAAACATGGCCATTATCAATTTCGCCAATTGTCGTTCGGGATTTATGATAATACTCCCCTTTGTTAAAAATAGCCCTGGTTATGTTCTCAGTGCAGTAAATGCAGTCGATGCATAAAGTTAATTATTATTGGGTTTAATTTCATTTCATATTCAGGACATTCCAAAGTTTACAATGTCATAAGGCTACTCGTTACAGCTATACAACAATTAGTACTCTAAAATGACTAATTTGTAATCTATTATACAACTCTTCTCTTGTAGAACACCTACTTTGATCAATCAATATTTTTTTCCTTGCAAAGGGTGTTTTAATGGGTATTTTGAAATTTAAATTTGGCGCTATTTTTTAACAACTTAACCTAGAAATTTCATATTCTGGCGCGAGGCGCATTCAGGATCGACGCCCGGGTGTTCCCGGGTAAACAACCGACCGTTCAGAATCAGGCGGCCAGCCGTTGTTTCTTATGGCCGTGACGTCATTGACAAGTTAATTTTTACCCACGGGGCGTCGATTCTGAATGCGCCCCACTTGTGCCATCTAGGGACCCAGTTATTAATTATGGAGTTTTACGACGAAAGAACGTGTTAGAATTGTTCAAACTTACTATGAAAATTCCCATTCTTGTGTGAAAAAAAATGCAAACAGTTAAATTTTTAGAAAAATTCAACTAGTACATCGGCATCGATACAAACTAAACCGGCAGCACTTGATATTGTGTTGTGCAAAACATGCGCAGGGCAGCCAGTACCCTCTAACTCTATTCCTACTCCAGATTTTACTTTAAAATACACGTTCATTTGATCACGCCTTTCTACACCTCTAAGATTCGTGTTGGCGTTGTATCTACAAAATACGACCAGTTTTTGTGATGGGAAACCTTTAAAAATCACGTTTGTTGGTGCGTGTGCCTTTAAAAATTTAATCTGAAAGTTTAAAAACACTGGGTGGGCTAAAAAAACGTGCATTAGGTCATTAACACAACACACGTCTTAATGCATTACCGAAAAAATATCACTAGTAGCGCATTGTTACTGGCAACAACCGAAACTAACATGAAGGTTTTTATTTTAGTTTTAAAATGTTACACTTATTCTTCGTGTTGAGCGCCCTGTGTTCGAACTTTCCCCACTTTTTTCACCTCTCAATAATGGATATTTAAATTAATGATTTCCTTTGAAGGCTAAAGTGTTTCCTGGCTCAGAAGGGTTGCGTGCTTTGTCTCGATCCTTGCTGTTAATTCTCCGTCGGATGGGCTGTCTGCCATACCTTAACTAAATTAATGGTTTTAAAGGCACCGGCTCATTTCAGTTCGGTTTTCCAGGTAGTCGAGTTTAAACTGAAAGTTTGCTTGTAATTTGTTAGTTTTCGTGACGGAGCACTTGTCAAAAATGTTTGATAAAGTATTGAAGGAAATATCGAAAGATTGCCGATAAGCTTTAAATTATGTTTTATTAAGGTGGAAAATGGTTAACGGCATCTCGTCAACCACTGCATCGTTCTATTCAGTTGTCTGTCATATAGTTATTGGACCTCTAAAACCGTATGGCCTTCAAAAGATTTTCGCCCTAAGCGAAGCAATTTTGACTAATGCTGGATGACGTATTATTTAATATTCCTAATAGAAACATAGAAAATGAGATCTTGTTACGCATGTCGACGGTCAGTTGAGAAAGACAACGTGATTTTGCATAGGTAGGTAATTAATTATTTATTTAAGATTTTGATTTTAATTATAATGCATTAAATAAATATTAATAATTACAATAAATTATACTTACCTATTTTGAGTTTTAATTCGAGCTTAAATAATGTGATTTTTTTAGATTTCCAAACGATGTCTCGCTTTATTTACACAATGTTCTTACCTGTTTTGCCCCAAAATCTCAAATTGTTATTAAAAATGATGTCTTCACTTTTCAGTTTACATTCTTGTGAAGACTATCCGCCGCTGAAACTACAAGATTTTTTTTTACTTCTTGCTGCTTAAAACTGGCATTATCGGTACATTAGCTATGTCATTATCGTAAATAGAATAATAATTAACCTTTAATCCACTTTTCACAAATAAAAACATATTTTTCTTTACTTTTGAAAGGTAAAAAGACAAAAAGGAAACCGACAAGCTCACATTTTAAACTGGTGTCTGAACTGACAGTGACAGTTCCGTCAAAAGTTCTGGTACATCACGTGGTACAATACCAAACAAAAGAATATTTTATCTTAGCTTCAAATTTTAACAGCGGGTAGATTGGACGTTAACAATATAGTAGTAATATGTATATGCTCGTATGCTCCCAAGTAAGACCTAACCGCTTAATATCCTTAACTCTATCCAAAAAAGAGCCATTCGACTCATTAACCATCCAGTCATCACAAGAAAACTTCAGATAAAAAAAAGACATTTGCAAATTGTAAGATCCAAACTCACTAGTGAGTTATGAACTTCCATCATTTAAATTTTTTTTTATCTCTGGACAGCCCACGAAGGTCTAAACCTAAATATTATATGTATCGTGGATGTACCAGTAAATTGCAGGATATGTCGTTTTTAACTAAATATAAGTTTTATAAAAAAATACACCTGTCCTTTCTCTACCAAAATAACCCCAAACTATTATCTCCAACGAAAAATAACGTACCATTTACCATTGCTATTCCCAGTTTCGCCCTAATGCACCATAAAAACCAATATTCGTTCGGAATTTAAGGCCCACTTTCCTTTGATTGATTATCCGTACATAACCTCAGTGTCACATACAGTGACCTATCATAGCAGTGCCTACATCGACGAACATCTGCCAGATTTCGATTTTGCTGTCCGGCAAACGACGATTTATGGATAAATAAATCTCTTGGTATATCGAAATAATGACGCAGGAATATCAACTTCGTATTAGGAGTAACAGCGTGGCGTTTAATCAAGATACCGTGGCTTCCGATCACATGCCTTATTGTTTAATTATCTAATTAGTTAATTGAAGGAAGGATCTAATACTCTGATTAATGGGACCAGGTTTGAAGATACAGATGGGTGATTGTCCCGAAAGCGAGTTAACCTGTTTTAATTATAAGCAAAACTTTCGCGGTGGATACTAAAATATATAAGGATCAAAGTTCGTTTCAAGCTCTTTCGTTGACCTATTGCCTGGAATAAACTATTATCGACACCAGCTGTAATAAAACCCGGCAAATTTTCAAAAAGTATAAACAGGGTCGGTCCTAATAAAATAACAGGTTAAAATAATTTTAATATAATTGTAATAAAATGGATTATTAAAAGTTGCTTATGAATAGTAATATAATACAATATAATTACTAAATATTATAGATTAAAGTTAGTTATTTTTTACGAAAAATAATAAATAATCGAAAATTCTGAACAGAGACCTATTCTAAAAGCCATAATTTTCAATATTTAGTTTCTCACGAAAAGCGAACATATGGTTCAACATCCAGGGATGGTAGAGATCTAAAATACCAGAAAAAGGCAATAAAATGGCCAAATAGCAGATAGAAATATTTAGTTTCAAAACTCACAGAAAAACAACATTAAGACCTTTTAAGAATTTAAAATCCCTATCTCATAAACTTTACTACAAAAGGGAAACAAACAAAAACTTAGGGATTATATAGACCGTACGAACACAGTAATGGTTACTAATGGTTACACTACCGTTGAAATGAAACAAAACAAGCAATGTAAATACAACAGCAATCTCTGTTGTCTTGGTTACTTTTAGAGCAATTAGGGAAAATGAGGTTAAGTAGCGAGTACATTGCTAATTACCCGATTGTGTCGGTTCTAATTTTGTGGATGGGTGTGTTTTTAACAGTAAATAATATAACTCGCATGAAAAAAGACACAAGATCTGGTGAAGCTGCTGACCATGAAAGTGTTGCCTATTGGTGTTCTTGCATCCAAGCTTGAGAATAGGCAGAAGTATGGCATCTTGCATTATCCCGCTGAAAGCGCCACCCGTCTAGATATAAAGCATGAGCCGTTTCAAGAAGGAAACCATTTATAATGTCACAATACTTTGCACTATTAACGGTGCCATCAACTATATAGAGAGGGGTAGCACCACGCTGAGATATTGCTCCCCAAACCATTATTTTAGTGGGAAATTTGATAGGATCTTTAGGTTATTTGAACCAAGCAGAAAACAACTTTCGTCAGTTATAAAAACACTCCTAAAATTATCTTCTCAGTGTGAATCTGATGCCTTTTAAGAATCTTGAAATATTTATATTCACATTTATTGAGGTACTTACCGTTTTGTCAAAAGGCCACGAAAGAGCTTGAAAAGAGCTTTTCTTAAGAAAGTTATTTATCCCATTTTAACCCATTCCGATAAACAAAATAATGCCCTATTTTGAGTTACTCGCTTTCGTGTCATTCATTTCAACAAAAATTGTAATATAGTTCGTTATAATCTAACGCAACAACACTTTCTTGTGTATAATATGTCGTTTTTCATGCAAGTTATATTATTTACAGTTAAATACACACCCATCCACAAAATTAGAACCGACACAATCGGGTAATTAGCAATGTACTCGCTACTTACCTCATTTTCCCTAATTGCTCTAAAAGTAACCAAGACAACAGAGATTGCTGTTGTATTTACATTGCTTGTTTTGTTTTATCTCAACGGTAGTGTAACCATTAGCAACCATTACTTTGTTCGTTCGGTCTTTATTCCCCGCAAATATTCTAAATGCCTGACAGGCAACTAATGCAAGTTACTATTTTAGTCTACACTGTAAAAAATGCCTGTAATTTTACCTAATAACAAATGTATATTTTCCGTAACATATATTGGGTTTTAATATTTTGCGTTATAAAATATGAAATTTTGAAATATAACCTATGTTACATGGCTATTTTTGTATTATTACAATGTCAATCCTGTTTGGCCCAGGACAAGCATGGAATATTCCATAACAAATAATGATTTTTATTTATTTACATGTAAGATCGCGGATTCATACAGGCTATTTAAATTTACTATATAAATTTTTAGTATTAACTAGGTCTTATTTCTGAAACATGATAAATACTGTAATTTTCCCCACTGTAAACACCTAAGTTTCCCTATTATGCCCTTAATTTTGTATGGGTCCCACGTTTTAATTTTAAGATATAGAGAATGAAAATCCTAGAGCCGCCTCTCTATGTATTGACTGTAAAACTACCTTATTTCTTCTGCGATTTTAAAATTACATGTTTTCTCGTGGGATTTACATTCGAGAAATACATCATTTCTTATGTAATAATCCACTGTAAACCTCGGCAATAACCTAGTTTTATACATTATTATTTAAGCAATACTCAACCAGTTAAAATGGAATATTAACACTATATATTGTATTTATGTAGTAATATTATACAAAATTTGCTCTATTTCGAGGGACTTTTCCATATTACATAATGGACATTTTACAGTGTTAATATTGTACATATTTTACATACGTAATCATGTAATAAATTTACATAATATATCATGTCAAAAAAGCCAACGTTTTTAGTTTTTAAGCCACAGTTTAACAGAATCTGAAAAAAATAGTGGGAAGACCTTTGGGTTAAACTAAGTCTAGGCATACCGTGCTTAGTCATTAAGTCCTCACCGCTTTCGAAAAATTACAAAACTCGGCCCTGTGGGCCTCGTACAAATTTTCTCGCTCGGTAACTGACTATGTATCGTAATATATTATTGGAAAGTACTACACTAGACATCGTTGATCTAACAAAGAACAAGCTGCAAGTTAGGGTTGCCAGACGTCCCGATTTTATCGGGGCAATCCCGATTTCAATGGGTATGTCCCGCGTCCCGACAAAATTTAAATCGGGACGCGATTTGTCTCGATTTTTAAAATTTAGTTTTAGTTTAAATATTGACTGTTCTTAGTTTGAATTTCATAAAATGTTTATATTTTTGCCTATTGTATGTTTTTCCTGTTCATTTATTAAATACTAATTCAAAAAAATAGTGCCCCAATTTTTTGCCCCAAATCCCGATTTCTAAGCAGGTTTTAAACGCTGATATCCGATTTTGCAGATGTTGGATCTGGCAACCCTAAAGTAAACCAGTTTTAGCTGCATTGTCAAAAAAGAGCAGGTTAAAATATTATTTAATTTATCTGTAAAAAAGGACGAATTTTGAATTTGGTTTTCGCTAGTAAATTATGAAATAGTCTCAATGAAATTGCTCCAAATCAGTGAACAACCAATCAGCTTACTAAATAACCTAACAAAACCGATCTTTGTTAGGAATATTTGAGCTGAGCCTATTAAAAAATATAGTTTATCTACGATTTTTGCTCCAGTGCTCAAATTTTGCCGAACACGACGAAAGAATATTATTTACCGCAGTTTTTAGTAACTTTTTTATTAAAAATCTAGTAATACACCGAGTCTGCATATTGCATAATAAACTTTAAACTTTCATCAGTTTTATTATACCCTCTGGTGTTTTTATATATGCAGTTATATTACGTAAAATAAAAGCTAGACAGAATAAATGCGATAAAATGTTTTCCTAATAAAGTTTCCAAAATATTGTATGTATATTTAGAGCATATTTTAAAATTTGTTGATTGAACTTGCTACTAACACTAGGATTTTCCTCTGAAGAGCAATCCCGTTTAACTTGTATGGCTTTAGGACATTAGCAGCAAAATTTGCTATGCAAATACCGGTATACATTGACAAAGACTTAAATTGTATAAGAACAAGACAACTAAGTTTGGGACCTAAATTATTATTTTAACGTCTTGTACATACAGCGTGTTTCAAAAACATGTGACATCGCCCAAGGGATGCTTATGGATACATATGTTAATATCTCGAAAACTATCAATTTGAGTTATAGGTTATAGTATATAAAATTTGCCTACAATTTTCCGGAAACTTCAAATCAGCCAAAAACATTGAGGTGTTCCATTAAAAAAATCAAAGTTGACAGTTGTACAGCTTTTTTGAATCATATTATATATATATATATATATATATATATATATATATATATATATATATATATATATATATATATATATATATATATATATATGTATGTCAAGCGTTTACTTCCAAGACATTTTTTGTGACGTTATGACGAGTTCCAAGACAATTGCCGTTTTCCGGGACGGTCTTGGAAATTTTATATGTCTAATGCCTGTTTCCAGGACGGTCTCGGAATTCATTTCGGCACTATATGTTAATCGCTCAGTTCCGGGACAGTATAATATAGAAATTATATATTGCAAAGCAAAAATGACCATATAGTAAAAATATGGAAAACATAAAAGATGGCTACCACTTGGTTTAAACTTGGGTTTTGCTTGTGCCCAAATGAAACCGTATTGTTTTTGCTTAGTCGTCCGTCTATAGACGCATGACACGGACTTAGGTATACTTTAAAAGTAGGTGCCTTACAGGTCTTTATACTTCAGGATTAGGTAATTTTTAGGCCAAGTTTTGCTCGACCGAAAAAAGTAATGAGCTACAAGATGCAGTCATATTCAATTTCATTGTAGGTAAAACCTGTTTTTGAAAAATATTATCGTCTAAAAAACCGACTTAAATTACAGAAATAATCATTTAAATTTATTGTAAGTTTGCGTCTTATTTTAAGTTAATTTGGAAAACAAAAAGTTCGTTTTGTAACTCACAATATTTTTCAGAGCCAGAAACTCTTATTAAAATTGAACTTGGAAGAATTTTACCTCATTACCTTTAGCGACCAAGCAAGCAAGGTCCCTTTTACAGAAATGTTTTTTTTTTCTATTATAGTTAATTTTATAGGTAGATTTTTTATTTTCTTTGGTTGTGTTTTGATTCCTCGCCTTAAGCTTTAATCGCATAGCCCTTTTTGTGGTCCCCTACTTTTCTTGACCGACTTTCACTTCCATCGTTAGAGGAAGTATTTTATTCGTAAAAAAAACTCCTCTCGAGATTTTTTCAGATCGCCACGTTTTGGGATCCCTAAATCACGAGCAAACATAGTTTTGCATTTCTGTCGGTGTGCCTGTCTGTCTGTTGGCGCGAAAACTCGAATAGAAAAAAATTTAATTTTGCATATGAATCGGCTTCATTCTGACTCTAAACCGACTACACTTCCCGTGAAATATATACAGGGTGAGCACCTTAAAAAAATTAATTGTTATTTTTTGTTGCTGTACATCAAAAAGGATTATTTTACAAAAATTATATTTTATATGCTATAGCTAAGGATTTTTCCGCTAATGTAAATAAAGGTACTTTTAATCTCCCATATATAGGACGAACAAATCAAAAAATTAGATGTTGTCTATTAATTGAAGTACTTACTATTTATCTTTGATACATATCACTATTTACATATTACATATTTTACGCCAGCTGGCTTTTATTTTTTATGAAATTGGTTGCTCAGTCATACAGGGTGAGCAGTTTTCAATAGCATTTTCTTATGGCTGTTTAATGAAAAAGGTATTTGGATGAACCGAAAGCTTGGCGCCAAAATTAAAAACCAACTATGTTTAATTTGGCAATAACTCTGGAACACTGAATCAAAATAAATAATAATTTATACACAGTTGAAGATTTCATGTAGAAAATAAACTTTAAAATTTTTATACGGGGTGTGAAATTAAAAAAAAATTGTTTATTTTTCCTACGAATGTGATTGGTCTTAATGTAATTTTAATAAGTAGCTTTTTCATTTTCAAAAGAAGTTGCACATTTGATCTGATATACGGAATAAACAAATATTGTTTATTTACGCTTCTGGCTAGAGAAAAGTAGGGTACTATACCTGTTAGAGGAAGTAAGTATTGTATTAGCGAAAAAATCCCTTTTCGAGTTTTTTTTCCAGATCTTCAGGTTTTGGGGTATCTAGACCACGTTGTCTGTTGTTTCAGAAGCTTTAAAACCACATAATCAAAAAGAAAAAGATATATTTTATCTTAAAATTATTTTGTGTTGGTCTAAAAAGTAAAGTTACTTGTAATGCTTTAGATACATGATGGGCAACCTTAAAAATTAAATTTTGTTGGTTTTGTTCTAACAAAGTACTATACAAATATTACTCATACAGGGTGTGAAATTTTAACTAGAATTTAGTTTCTTTTTGCTTTAAATCGGGAATATAAGTCTGAAAATGTATTTGAATGTACCTAAAGCTTTTAGTTACACTTTAAATTTTTCATAAAATACAGCCTACTTGACCTCATTTCGCAAGGGAAGTTCCGAGCAAAGACTTTTGCAGATATTTTACGCAACTCTGGTAAGTAAGTAACACCAGAGACTATAAATAATGTATATGTATGTATGTATTATTTAGTCTATGGTAATACGTAAGGTACATCTCACATATTTAAAGTACTCCGCCACAAATATCTCAGCGCTTATTAAATCTGACAAAAAAGTATACCTCCGTTTGTATCTTTGTTTCTCGTGTTATCATTATTTTGAATTGGGAATATGCACGCATTTTTTATTGCTTAAATCGTTCAAGCAAGTCACAACAAACCCAAAAATATTATTTTGAAGAAAATTGCTACAGTGATCTAACTAAAGAAAATTTTTTACTTTTCGGTATAATTTATTAGAACTTAAAAACCTACTGACGTAATATATTATTTATACCAGCCCAGCGCGTGGCTGTTTCGTGCTAAGTTCTTAAATCAAATCTTTTTTATCTTTTTGCACGAAAGTTTTAATTTTTTATTTCTGACAGCCCATGAAGACCGACGTCTAAGTACCATGTACCGTGCGTGGGTGTACTGGGGAAGTCCGACTCACACATCCAGGGCTGGAAACATCTGTTCTGCGATGAGTACGATTTTTGAATCTTGCAGTATTAAAATTATTAAGCAGCAAATAAATTTTTTACAGTAACTACGTCTGTTTTTATCAAGCGTATTTTCATTAAATCGTGAAGTAATAGATATTATACAGGGTGTCAAAAAAGTCTGGAATAGGTATTGCAAATATTTCAAAAACTACCTCCTGAATATGTATTTCTGAAAATTACTGGGTTATTGCAGGCCGATTAGGATAGGTCTGCATGAATAGCTCACATACTATTTACTTCCTGTTGTGTTCTCCGGCGGTCACCATATCCAATCAATATTAAAATTTCAATTTTTTCTCCTTCAATTAAAGCTAGTAAAGCTACCATCCTAATTTCTAGTTTTTGATGCTTATGAATGAAGATTTGATAACTGTCTATTTATCATCTGACAATACCTAGCTGATTCCAAAAGTGTTTTGTCACCTTTCTATTTTCGAAAAATTAATTAATAATTTAATTTTTTTACATAAATCTATTATTTTGACAAATAAATCAATTAACCTCTATATCTTGGAATTTGCCTTTTATGTGACTATTTGAATCTTCAAAAATATACAGGACTTTCCATTTAAAATAAAAAAATTACTATTCTTTCTGACTAACTCTGTATAGTGACAGAAACGGTTTTATCCTTCCAAGGTGTGCCGTTTTTAATATAGACGTGCCAGTTTTTAAAAATATATTTTCAGTAGTTTTTGAAATATTTGCAACACTCCAGGCTTTTTAACACCCCGTATATTATTTACTTGTTTGTTTTGTAGGTATCCAGGTATTTCTAAGTTCTTGGATTTTGGAAAAATAAATTTTAGTGCATTGCTAAGTAAGAGAAAGTAAAATATTTATTTCGACACAACTTTTTAAATACTTTTGGAATTAATGGGGGGGGGGGGGGGGGTGGCAAATTTCATTACCACCTCCCCCCACGTAAATTCGCCCTTGGATTGATCATGTGCCTGTCAAACTTCGGTATTACTTCGGTAATATAGACGTGCCAGTTTTTAAAAATATATTTTCAGTAGTTTTTGAAATATTTGCAATACTCCAGGCTTTTTAACACCCCGTATATTATTTACTTGTTTGTTTTGTAGGTATCCAGGTATTTCTAAGTTCTTGGATTTTGGAAAAATAAATTTTAGTGCATTGCTAAGTAAGAGAAAGTAAAATATTTATTTCGACACAACTTTTTAAATACTTTTGGAATTAATGGGGGGGGGGGGGGGGTGGCAAATTTCATTACCACCTCCCCCCACGTAAATTCGCCCTTGGATTGATCATGTGCCTGTCAAAACTTCGGTATTACTGTCGAAAAAATGATGTGTATTTTTAATAATTGTTTTTTTTTGATTTCTAGCGAGGAACAAATTATACTGATATTTAACGTCGAGTTCCGGGACCGCAAAAATACATAATATACAGCTAATGTATGTTTCCAGGACCGACCTATCTTTAGCTTTAGTATACGTTTATTTTTTTAAGTTTGAGGGACTGACTGTAGTGCCCCCAACCTTCACTATTAAGCCTTTTATCGAAGAAACTTAGAATACGTTTCGCCGCCTCGCATTTCCGAACTGGAGAAAACAAAACGGTTTCTTTGTGCTTAGGGGTAGCAGGTTAATGTTCTAAAAAACTTCCGAGATTCAAATTTTAATCACTTTTGATAAATAATCAAATCCAAAATGGATTCGTTTGGATACTTATTACTTATATTAATTGGTTCATCGTCAAAACTCTAGAGTATTCCCAGTGGCGCTAGAGTTAAATATTAAATTTAACATATTGGTAGGCTATACAAAGAGTTTGTCCTGATAAAAGGTTGCCAGACTAGCTTTCTGACAAAATTACAAACTGTAGTTACCTACATAGATATGCGGTTGCTCCGTTTTCTTGTGTAAAAAGTAAGCTTGGTGAAAAACGGTGAAAAACGTTAGGGGGAAGCGACGCAGAGTAAAAGTAAAAACAAATATTGAAAATGCGTACGTTTTCCATAGGTACTATGGTGTGGAAATGGTTGAGTAATATATGTTTCTACAACTTAAAAGTCGTTAGGTGGAGCAACTGGGGCAGCGAGACCGAGTAAAAGTAAAAACAAGGAAAACCAATTTTTGACTTTTGGCAATGTATACCTTAGTGTGGGTAGTTTCTACTGAGGTACATAGGATTTCCAAAATACTTGAAAATGTTCATTTTGAACTATCTTCTGCGAAATGTTACACACACTGAGTACAAAATCAAAATCATACATAAATTTCCAATACGGTAATACACTTTTGCGATTAGCAATATGTTTTTGAGTACGCACATGTCTGTCACCCACCCATTTACTGGTATGGAAAAGAAAGACGTCGCAAAATTTACAATGAATACGGCTTCCCGTATAATGTAAACCTGGGTAGCGACGGATAAATTTATTTACTGAAATGACGAAAGGTAAACCTTTGCGCGACATTTTTAAAAATAAAGTATAGCATTACACGCCTTCACGTAGAGATGTTACAGTGGAACTGGACCTGTTCTTTTGGAATAGGTATCCTATAGGTACCTATTCCGTGTACCTATTACCAGGTATCAGATATACCTATTGCGATTCCGCTGGCACCGTGACGGGTTACGGCGCACTGTCGCGTTTGGAATCTCTTGTTTCAGTGAAATCGGTTGTCGGTTACAGGTACAAGTCCAGTACAGGTATAATAGGAAATAGGAATTTTCTTAAATCGGATGGGTTACCTATTATCGAAGCAGCTGACTGAAATTTGAAACGCGTTTTTTTTTTCATAATATGTAAAATAAATGGACTGTAATTCTAAAATCTTTCAATAGCATGTAATAGAAAAGAAACGAATCAAAGTCCCTGATTTATCTATCTACCTATGCCACTAAAATATATATAAAATATATAGGGATAGGATGTTTTATTTTTCATCAGAAGAAATTAAAAAATAGAAAAATAACCAAAAATATAGAACTATTATTAAAAAAAAAACAAATATTCTTCAAAATAAAAATAAAAAAATTCTCGGCTCGAATATCACTTGAATATACTTAATGCGGAATAGGTTGGACCTGGAATAGGTTTGTGTTTGGAACAGGTACAGGTCCTATTAGGTACAAAAAAAGATATTCCGTAACATCCCTACCTTCACGATGATCCGCTCCATCCTGCAAGATTGACTAGTAAAATCGCCTAATACGTCGCATCTATCTGATTCACCCGCAACGCACATTCGCCGTCGCTGAGTTTACACCTTTTTCACCAAGCTTAGTCATAAGGTTTAAAAATCCTTGATTGTGGAATATAAGTAACCAGAGTTGTGTAAAAAATCTGCAAAAATCCTTTGCACGTAACTTCCCGCGTGAAATCAAGTCAAGTAGCCTGTGTTGCATGAGAAATCTAAACTTTAACTAAAAGCTTTAGGTACATCCAAATACTTTTTCAGACTTCCGAGTTAAAGGAAAAAATAACTAAATTCTAATTAAAATTTCACACCCTGTATGAGTAATATTTGTATAGTACCTAGTTAGAGCAAAACCAACAAAATTTATATCAACGGTAAAAGCATTTTACTTGTATATAAACAAAATAATTTTAAGATAAAATTATACCTTTTTCTTTTTGATTAAGTACTTTTAAAGTTTCTGAAACAACAGACAACGTGGTCTAGATACCCCAAAACCTGAAGATCTGAAAAAAACTCGAAAAGTGATTTTTTCGCTACTACAATACTTACTTCCTCTAATAGATATAGTACCCTACTTTCCTCTAGCGGAGTCTAGCGAGAAGCGTAAATAAACAATATTTGTTTATTCCGTATATCAGATCAAATGGGCAACTTCTTTTGAAAATGAAAAAGCTATATATGAAAAATTCCATTAAGACCAATCACATCCATAGGAAAAATAAAAGGATTTTTTTTAATTTCACGCCCTGTATAAAAACTGTCAGTTAATTTTCTACGTAAAATCTCTTTATGTAAAATATTGTTTATTTTGATTCAGGGTTCTAGAGTTATTGCAAAATTAAACATATCTTTTTTTAAATTTTTTTCCACTTATTGTATCAAAAATCTAAGTTGTAACTGAAAGCTCATCCAAGTTTTTGAATTAAAACAGCAATAAGAAAATACTATTTAAAACTGCGCACCCTGTATGGCAGCGCAACTAATTTCATAAAAAAATAGAAACCTACTAACGTAAAATATGTAATATATAAATAGTAATATGTGTCTCAGATAATTAGTACTTTAATTAATAAGACAGTATCTAATTTTTTAATTGTTCGTAATATATCTGGGAAATTAAAAGTATCTTTATGTACATTAGCGACAAGCCTTGGCTATAGCATACAAATTTTTCAAAAATAATCGTTTTTGAGGTACAGCAACAAAAAATAGTAATTAATTTTTTAAGGTGCTTACCGTGTATATATTTCACGGGTTTAGAGTCAACATGAAACCGATTCATAGGCAAAATTTAATTTTTTTCTATTCGTGTTTTCAAGTCTTCGCGCCAACAGACAGACAGGCACACCGACGGAAATGGGAAACGATATTTGCTCGTGATTTAGGGATCCCAAAACGTGACGAACTGAAAAAACCTCGAGAGGAGGTTTTTAAAGAATACAATACTTCCTCCAGCGACGCAAGTGAAAGTCGATCAAGAAAAGTAGGGGACCACAAAAGGGCTATGCGATTAAACCTTAAGGCGAGGAATCAAAACACAACCAAAGAAAATAAAAAATTGATCTATATAATTAACTATAATAGAAAAAAAAACATTTCTGTAAAAGGGCTTGCTTGCTTGATCGCAAAAGGTAATGAGGTAAAATACTTCCAAGTTCAATTTTAATGAGAGTTCCTCGCTCTGACAAATATTGTGAGTTACAAAACGAACTTTTTGTTTTCCAAATTAAATTAAAATCGCATGAAAATATAATGAAATGACAATTTATGTAACTGAAGTCGGTTTTTAGACAATATTATTTTTCAAAAACAGTAAGTCACAATAAAATTGGACTTGACTGCATCTTGTATAGCTTACTAGTTTTTACGGTCAAGCAAAACTTGGCCTCTTTTTACAGAAATGTTTTGTTGAGATTTATAATTAACCGGAAGATACTATATTTTTTTATCTTCTTAATAATAAAATAAAGTACATTCTACTTTATTTATTTAGCTCGGCTAGGAAGCAGATTGAAATTCTTGATACTTGCAAATCTTTGTACTGTATGGTTGCCAGCAGCCTTTATACTATAGATTTCCAAGAGAGTACTTGCATTTATTTGGGTTACTATATTTTAATCTCTAATTTTCACACGTACATACATTTATCAAAGTTTCCAAAATATTCGGTAGGTATACAAATTGGTACGACAACCTTGACATGTTTTTTTAAGGAACAGCCCTCGAATCCGTCCGAGCCTTTAAGTTACAGAATAATATGTCCCGCAGTTCCGTTTTTACCATGGATTTATTAGGACTGGATACGGGATGATTTAACATTATTTGAAGCAAAAACAAACCATTCTAAACGACACTGTAAACAGAATTTGTAAACATTGGCATGATCTTATTTTACTAATTTTACCTTGTATTTTTGTACAAAAAATACGTTAGAAGCATCACAAGATTTACTAAAAGTAATAAAAGCCCTAATATATTTTATTTTCTGCTAAATAATAAATTTAAGTTAAAAAGGTTTTATTATTTGTAGGTTATGTTATTTCTAAAGGTGTTTATTTAAAGTCGCCCCGAGTCATTTATAAATCTATAAGTCGCACTTTTTCTTTTCTAGTTCATTAGACAAAGACGTACGTGTAACCGAGTGTTCAGACCGAGGTTCGGCCGTTTTCCTAAACAACCAGCAGAGACTGCAACACTTCTGAGCTCCAACACTCCAATGCTATTTTTTCTCTTTCTATTACCATTCTTGATTCAATTACGTATTTCCTTAAAGTTCGTAAACTCTACCACTACGGTAAATGTGTTCATAACAAATAACAAATATAAGGCTTCACGTTCGATACGCTCACAGTATACGGACATCGAATCCTTCTAATAATAAATCCATGGTTTTTACTATGTCTACAGAAAAAAAAATTACCTAACAGAACTTTTAGAGTGCGTAAAATCTATTTGATTATCATCAAAATAAAGAAAATATTTTTTATGAAATGCCTTGTATTTTATGTTTGTTTTTATTTAAATTTACTCACAATTCTATATTAAATAAGAGGTTACACAAACCGTTTAAACTTTAGCAACTTCACTATCCTCCAAGTGCCACTTAGAGTAAAGCAAAACTTGTGACACAATATACCTACATTTATAGCAGATTTTAAAAAATGTATATGTATAGGGTGTTCATTCCATTAAAAAGTATTATTTTTTTGTCATACTTTTTTGGATCGTTCTGTATAAAAATATTTTGAACAATAGGTTTTTTGATTCCACAGCTTTTCGTTAGGACGTTTACTCTATAATAATTGTAATGGAGACTGATCTATTGAACAATAATGGGACACCCTGAGTATCTAAAAGCTAATGCGAGATGAAGCATCTCGCAGTTTTAGATGCATAATATATGTAGGTCCTACTTGAAAAAAAAATCAAGATTTTACTAATTATAAGTTATTTACAGAGGTGCAGTAATTCATAAAATGAAACCTATATATACAGTCTCCATTTCTAACTTTCAAATTGTCCTGGAAATAAACGACTCTTACAAAATGTCATGTAACTAAAATATTTCTAGCATAAAAGGAATACCATAGGTTTTTGTAAAAGGCAATAATACTCTTATAAACACAAAACAAAATATGCACATAATATCTATATACGAAAATGTCTTGGAACACGACGTAACATACTGAAAGTAGCATATCTCAAAAATTTGAGCATGAATTTGAAAATCTCAAGTTATTCACATAGTTGACCTTATGTATGTTAAATCCAACGCTATGTACACAACCTA